>WNYA01000315.1:0-191228 GCA_019512145.1 Engystomops pustulosus | reverse complement strand
GGTCGGATGTTCTGATCTTCTCCGCTCCTGGACTCCATCATCTTGTCAGAAATGAGCCAAAAACTAAAGCCAAAAAACCTGCGAAACAGACAAACAAATCAGACGGGAGGAAGGAAGACTCCAAAGATATGAAGAGAGGAGGATGGGACTCCGACTTCTCTACAACCAGTGTGTAATGGTCATGTATTATATACCGCCACATATCATATACTACAATACTATATACCGCCACATATCATATACTACAATACTATATACCATCTCATATCTATCTATCTCATATCTATCTATCTATCTATCTATCTCCTATCTATCTATCTATCTCATATCTATCTATCTCATATCTATCTCATATCTATCTATCTATCTATCTATCTCATATCTATCCACTGTGTGTATTATCCCTGTACTGTGACATCACTGTGTGTATTATCTCTGTACTGTGACATCACTGTGTGCATTATCCCTGTACTGTGACATCACTGTGTGTATTATCCCTGTACTGTGACATCACTGTGTGTATTATCCCTGTACTGTGACATCACTGTGAATATTTCAGATCATACAAGTCCATGCGCAGGAAGGAATCCATTCTGGGATCGCCCCCCCTGAATTAGTATTACTTGTATCTGTTCAAGATCTGGAAATTCTAAACAACTGCTGTGGGGTCTATAATATAATTCCCTGAAAATATTAATGAATGAAGCGGTGCCCATTTGGTGTTTATTAGCCCCTCACCCCCTCCTCTGCCCTTTTACCCCTCCCCATGGACAGGAGAGGCTTTACTTGTCTCATTAGGTCCAGTAATAGAAGTCGTTCTTCACGTGCCGCTACACTGCTGGATAAATTATGCTCCCCCTGTCTTATAATATGGAATGTCGAAATCTTATCCAAAACCCCAAACCATCGTGGACTCTGAAAATAAGAAGCACATGTGAGCAGGGCTCTGCTGGCCGCGGACCAGCGCCTCGTATTAACCCCTGTGCGGCTGGATGTAGCAGAGCTGAACCAGTCCCAGATGATCTGCAATCCTATGGAATGACTTGTATAACCTTGTGCCACATGACAAACTCAGCTCTGCTCCATCCGCGTTTCCTCTCTCACCGGGGTCCTGTGTTTCTTAACCTCTATCTGTGGAGCTGAATTCATCCCTGAGATAGCAGAGAATTTCCAGGGATAGGTAAGCATTTCCGTGACACCTCACATGGCCACTCAGCTTTCCCGGGACCCTGATGTCATGCAGTTACTTTCTGTTATTGCTCCTGGCATGTCTAATTCAAAAAATAATTGTATCTCCAAAATATAAGAATCTCAGGGCACCATTTATTATGACTTTAGTAGGGGTTAGAGATAGGGTTAAGGTCAGTAGGGGTTAGGGTGTGGAAGTGAGAGGGTCAAGGTCAAGAGGGGTTAGGGTGTGGAAAGCATAGGGCTTTGGTTAGGATCAAGAGACCTTACTAGTAGGGTTAGGGTTAGGAAAGGTTTGAGTTAGAGCTTGGATCAGGACAGTGAGGGTCCGGCTTATGTTCTGGAACTGTTAGGATACGTTTAGAATCAGGAGTTGTTAGGGGTAGGGTTGGTGAGGTCATGTGTAGGGTTAAGGTTAGTGGAGGTTTGAGGTAAGATTATGGTCAGGGTCAGGTCCAGAAGAGGTCAGCAGTGTGTTAGGGTCAGGGGAGATTGGGGTAGGATTAAGGTCGTGTGTGGTTTGGTACATGGTATATGAAGAGGAGGGGTTAGCTCTAGGGTCAGACCTCACAGCCCGTAGACTTCTATTAAGTTGGTTGGTCACTTCCTATGGACATGTCTGACAGGTCACAAGATCTTAGGGTTAGGAGCGGGAAGGAGTAGCGTTAGGTTCATGTTTCCAATCTTTTTATCGTTTACCCCAATGTTTTCCCCTATATCAGTGGTGATGAGGTCCTGACGGCTCCTGGGGTCTTGTGGGCACATGTCGGCCTCGTCTCATATGTTTGTCTTCTGCAGTGACCGGACGCTCGGCGTGTCCCTGCCAGGCCGGGGGGAGACAGCGGCTGATCCCTGGTGGTCCCCCCTCCAGCTGCTTCTTCTCTCCAGCAGACAATAAAAATGTGTTTTATTACATTGTTTCTCTTATTTGTCCTAAAAATGCCCCGAAACCAAAATATTCTTTATTTCAGCACCAAATGTAACAATTTGAAGGGATGAAGGATGTCTGGTGGTCCTGGGGGTCCTGTAATGAGAACGCTGTGTGCTACCAGGACCCCACCCAAAACCCTGATGAGAGCGACTACAGCAGCGATTCAGTCCCCAGCCCCAAATTGTACTTCATGGCAGACAATAAGCTTTGCAGTGAACTCATGTGGCGGCATTAAAAATTCAGAAACTAAAACATTCTCTGGTTCCCTAAAATTCCAAATTTTTTGGACCAAACAGCCCCCTCATGGTTATTTTATATAAGCCCCCCTCACACCCTATGCATTCATTACATACAGCCCCATCCACCCCCGTGGAGTCCTTACGTAAAGCCTTATGTGGGGCCCCCAACAGCTCGGAGACCCGGCACTTGCCCGGTTGTGCCCAGTGCTTGTGCCGGCCCTGCTCACCTGGGCTGTACATGAGCGTAGTATGGCTGCGTACAGGAGGGAGGGGGGAGTGCGCATCACCCCTGCCCTCTCCATAGGAATCCATGCGGCTGCACCATAATGCTGCAAACTTTAAGACATGTCCTGCCTTCCCGGCTCTGACACAGTG
The DNA here is from genome assembly GCA_019512145.1 of Engystomops pustulosus. Classification (NCBI taxonomy): domain Eukaryota; kingdom Metazoa; phylum Chordata; class Amphibia; order Anura; family Leptodactylidae; genus Engystomops; species Engystomops pustulosus. The sequence goes on along the minus strand of WNYA01000315.1, from coordinate 188,495 downwards.
CGGCCATTCACATGGATGTGCATAAAACACATTGGGGCAGGTTTACTTACCCGGTCCTGTCGCGATCCCAGCGGCGCGTTCTCCGATGAGGATTCGGGTCTTCCGGTGATTCACTAAGGTCGTGGGCCCGATGTCCACCAGGTGTCGCTGCTGGGCAGAGGTCTGCCGGAGTTCACCAACCTATTCCTGGTGCATGTAAGTGATTGATTTTGCCTCACAATTCGGTTTTTAAATTCTGCGTTTTTTCCGAATCCGTCAGGCTTTCTGACGGCCACGCCCCCCATTTCGCGTGAAAGACCCCCATTTCGTGTGAAAGCCGGCCGGAATCCGATCGCGTGTGCCAAAATCGGCGATTCGGACCCTTAGTAAATGTGCCCCATTGAAGTGATTGTAGCCGTGTGCTCCCCATATTATAACTCTACGGTACCGGTAGCGCACGGCTGTGCCCCTGACTTAGTCAAATAACATAGATATAGCTACGGTATATACCTGAAATAGAATGACCTCTATACAGGCAGTCCCTGAGTTATGTACAGGATAGGTTCTTTAGGTTTGTTCTTAAAGGAAACCTACCATTTCAGATCGTCGGTGTAAGCTGTAAACACCGAGCACCAGCTCAGGGTGAGCTCAGGGTGAGCTGGTGCCGGTGCTTAGTTTCGTTAGTGTTATAAACCGCGGTATCGTGGTTTTAACACTTTTTAAACTTTAGAGCAGAAACTGCTTCAGCGCCTACATAGGAAATGCCGCAGGTGTTGCAAGCGCACGGTCGCGCGCAGCGCCGAAGCAGCTTCTGCTATAAAGTTTAAAAAGTGTTAAAACCGCGATACCGCGGTTTATAACACTAACGAAACTAAGCACCGGCACCAGCGCACCCTGAGCTCACCCTGAGCTGGTGCTCGGTACTTACAGCTTACCTCGACGATTTGAAATGGTAGGTTTCCTTTAAGTTGAATTGGTATGTAAGTTGGAATTGTATATTTTAGAATTGTAACTCCAGATAAAATAAAAACTATGTAACTATGAGTCGTCTGTCCTTAAGTAGGGGGCCGCCTGTATAAATCACATATAGAATATTGCGCACAAGAAGCCAACAAAAAAACTATTACAAAGTTCTTCCCCCACAGCTGGCACAGACAGGTTTGTTACAATGTACCAGTCAGTTGGAGAGGTGGATGTGATACATTGGGACAGATTTACTTACCCGGTCCATTCGCGATCCAGCGTCGCGTTCTCTGCGGTGGATTCGGGACCGGCTGGGATTCACTAAGGTAATTCCTCCGACGTCCACCAGGTGGCGCTGCTGCGCTGAAGTTTATCGGAATGCACTGGAGTTCACGTCCTATTGTGGGTGCAGGTAAGTGCGTGTCAAGCGACACTTTTTTTTTAAAAAATGCGGCGTTTTATCCGAATCCGTCGGGTTTTCGTTCGGCCACGCCCCCCGATTTCCGTCGTTTGCATACCGGCGCTGATGCGCCACAATCCGATCGCGCTCGCCAAAATCCCTGGACAATTCAGGGAAAATCGTCGCAAATCGGAAATTTTTGGATAACCCATCAGCAAAACGTGATTCGGGCCCTTAGTAAATGACCCCCATTGTTGCCATTTGTTAAGTATTCGGTTTCTGGATTGCAGGAGATATTCAGGGCGGCTTCCCATGTGGTGGATCAGTATCAGATGGTCAGTACCAGGTCCATTCATCAGATATAAAGTCATATTATACTCTGCACTGAGATCTGTGGCTGCAGAGTTTATAGCGTCGCTCACAGAACAGATAATGGCTGGAGATCTGCAGTCAGATTCTATGAAATGTTATACTATGTATTCAGCCCTTATAGTGTTTTATCTGTATCTGGGAAAGCTGGGTAGCAGGTTTCTAAATTACACCAAGACTCTGCATGTATTTCCATCTTTCTACAGCCAGAGTTAGGGTTACGGTTTCCCCCTCATGGCTCATAGTTCTGTTTTCAATGAAATTTAAATGGTTGACGCTAAAGTCTGCTGGAGATAATAGTAAGTTCCTATCTCACCCCAAGTGCTTTATTCCCAGGAGTACAGGTCAGTTCTTCTCTATAATGTCTTATATTATCTTGCTGATGCTTCTGAGTGATACAGGAGAGAGCCACAGACGCTGCTGGAGTTAATACTAAGTTTCTATCTCACCCCAAGTGCTTTATTCCCAGTAGTACAGGACAGTACTTCTCTATAATGGCCTATATTATCCTGCTGATGCTTCTGAATGATTGAGAAGAGAGACACAGACAGAGGCTTCTGGAGAAAATAGTACGTTTCTATCTCACCCCAAGTGCTTTATTCCCAGTAGTACAGGCCAGTAATTCTCTACAATGTCCTATATAATTATGCTGATGATGCTCCTGAATAATAGAGGAGACACAGGCAGAGAAGGAGGCTGTTGGAAGTCATGAGAAGCTTCTATCTAACCCTTATAGCTTTACTCCCATCAGTATAGATCAGGATTTAACTATACTGTCCTATATGCTTCTGCTGATGTTCTGACTGAGAGAGACAGTGTAGTGTATGGGAGACGTCATAGTAACTAATCTGCAGCCACTCACCCTGTCATTTTATTATTGAAAAACTAAAGGACCCTTTAAGGTCTTTGTAACAGTAATGAAAGGTTCCCACAATGCACTGGTTCCTGCTATCAGGATTCTGCATTCAGCTTGAGGCGTCTTATATCTCAGGATCAGACAAGCTAAATATTTACACGACCCTTCGGATCGGATCCTACTCCACTTCTTGGGGAATTAGATGCACCAATATATTATTCCCCCCATCCTGCGGCCTGTAACTCTGAGACCCCCGGCCCCAGTGTTTCCATGTAGACTGACTTTCCAGATCACTATCGGGGGTTTCGTTACAGTTGTCAGAGGTTCGTCTCAGTCACAATTTGTTACATTTGTCTGATTTTCTATGGACGCAGGTAATTAGTGACGGGTTACAATGTATCAGATAACCAGGACTGATAGGGATCCGCGCTCCGTACTGGATCCTCGTAACAGGATCCGCACTTTACCTTCCAGGGGAAAGATAATTAGGTTTTGGATTTAATAATTACAATGACAGAAAGATGATTTGATTTAAAGGGTCAACACAGCCGGGAAGAGTTAAAGGGGCCAAGGAGGAGGAGATTTCCTTCTGCTTCCCAGAGTTGTGTATCTTATAGAATCAGGTCATTTTATTGTATTCTACTTCATGCCACTAGGGGGCGCTCAGGAGGTCAATGTAGACTTTACTCTTATACAGTTCAATGTATAAGTTATGGAGTGAGCGCCCCCTAGCGGTGACCTAGATGGGACTAAATGACCCCTGGACCGGAGCACTGGAACTGGGGGATCTCCAGAAACAGAAGTATATGAACTTACCTTTACTTATACAAAAACTGCACCCTGAGACTTATATATAATCTTGAACAACCCCTTTAATTTTTGGGGTAAATGTTCATTTGATAATAATGTTTTATGCTCTAGTCACATCCAGAGCTGTTTCTATTGTTGGTTGTGTTTAGGGCTCAGTTAACAACACTCTGTCTGGGGATGTTGATAAGTGTATAGTATATATATCGTGGGTGGCAATTTTTTCGAATAGACTTTGGATTTTAATTGTAATAATAATAATTCTTTATTTGTATAGCGCACACAGACTCCGCAGCGCTGCACAGAGCTTGTCACACCAGCCCCTGTCCTCAAAGGGGCTCCAAGTCTAATCGACCTACCAGTATGTTTTGGAGTGTGGGAGGAAACCGGAGGACCCGGGGGAAACCCACACAAGCACGGAGAGAACATACAAACTCTTTGCAGATACTGACCTGGGTGTGACTGTAACCCAGGACCCCAGCACTGCAAGGCTGTGGTGCTAACCACTGAGCCACCATTATTAACATTTAGCAAGGTATTTTCAGCCCAGACTGATAGATTTTAGCAAACCTCTACACAGCTCGTCCTGCTCTTAGCTGCGGAATGTTCAGTATAGTGTCCAGTCTAGACAATGCTCTGTGAGCTAAACTGCTGGAGATTTATTATGTCTTCTCTGACTTCTCTGCCTTCCTTTTTCCACCCTGACACCTCACTTTTAGCGTGTTGGGGTGTGGTGGTGGGGGGTCAGGGGTGTGAACGCATTTACTTTAGTCTTTGTCGGAAAACCATCAAAAATCTCTACCAGGTCAGACCTGATCTACACATGTCCGAGCAGGCAGATATTGGGGGAATTTAAGATTGGTGAATAAAACCCCATTCTTAATACATTCCCCAACAATGTAGACAATGCTCTGTGAGCTTGACACATCAGCAGCAGCTGCTCACATCTCTCTACTAGTTTCTGGAGTCCATGGTATCGTTTACACAGAGCATTGTCTACACTGGATATAGAGCTCTACAGATTTGCTATAATGTTTTATTCTGGTGTCCAGGCTGTTGAGATCACAGAGCATTGTCTGAACTGGATACAAGTGTAATAAAATCTTATATGAGAGCAGTACTTGCTGTGTACGTATCAGTATAGGATGCTAGCACACAGAGCATTGTATAGACTGGATACAATTGTAACAATCCCTCAGCTGAGAGCAGGAATAGTTTTGTGTAGTTTTGCTATGATGTATCAGTCTGGAGTATAGGATGTGAGCACACAGAGCATTGTATAGACTGGATACAATTGTAACAATCCCTCAGCTGAGAGCAGGGAGACTATTTATGTACAGGGTTACAGCTTCTGATTGGAAACAGGATTGTCCTCCATTCAAGGCCTTGGATGTGGATTATAAAACAGAAGTAATGATTGGATCAGAACCTTCCTGGCTCAAGGATTGGACCCTCAAGTCCAGAGCGAATACTGGGAACAATGGGGGTCATTTCCTAAGGGCCCGAATCGTGTTTTTCTGTCTGGTTCCCTGAATATTACCGTTTTGCGCCGATTTTCCCTGAATTGCCCTGTGTTTATGGCGCACGAGATCGGATTGTGGCGCATCGGCGCCGGCATGCACGCGATGGATATCGGGGGCGTGGCCGTCGGAAAACCCGACGGATTCGGAAAAACTGTTTTTAAAAAACATAAAAAGTGTCGCTTGACATGCGCTTACCTGCTCCCAGCAACGGATCGTGAACTCCAGTGCACTCCGACGGACTTCAGCGCAGCAGCGACACCTGGTGGACATCGGGCGCACTGGAATCACCGGAAGACCTAAATCCTCCACAGAGAACGCGCCGCTGGATCGCGACAGGACCAGGTAAGTAAATCTGCCCCACTGGGCCACATTTATTAAAAGTAGTGCAGTGTGTACTATGTGCAGTTGCCTGTGTTGTGTGCAGGGGGCGCCAGATTCATCCAAACAAGTGCACGGTCTTCATGAATCCGGCACCCCCTGCACTGCTCCGGAATGGGCACCAATCTTTTTTTGAGGGTCCTTTAACATGGAGAGTGCGATTCGTGTAGTAATAAATGTGGCACATGGTCCGGCACCAGAAACCCCCCTTTGTGTGCAGAATTTTCGGACACAGTTCAGCCGCGACTGTAATGGCGCAGACACTTTAATAAATGTTGGGCCAATGAGTTTGTGGCGAGGCGGATCCTATCGGACCTGAATATTACAGAAATATTTCAGCTGAAAAACACATGACCTCACATGGAGCCGATTCCTGGAACTGGGAATGTATACATCGCTATATCACAAATACATCTAAACACGGAGCCCCGTACAGAGGGTCCCGGGGAGACGGAGGGTTAACCCCCCGCAGTGCGGCAGCTGGGGACCTAATGACTTGCACATTGAGCATGAAAATTACAATAATGCTGCAAAAATAAATGTAGGGAATATTTCCTTCCTGCAGAATAACGGGTGGGGGGGTGGGGGGGCTATTATGGACGTCTTCCTGGCACATTGGCGCGAGGAGGTTATTATTCATGGTGCCGCACAGTAACGTGATTTACTGCAGGTTTATACATGTTATAGGATGGTGGAAACCAGAAGCCGTTGTTGTAATCTGCTGTCAGTCGTGTGATATACAGATATTTGCTGATTTGAATTTTTTTCCCTTTATGTTGGCACGAAATCTTGGTCGGTGGAGGGGGGCAAATACTTATTGCAACAAGCTAGTGTTAAAATGAATGGTAACCCTGTTAAAATGAGTTTCCAGCTCCAGCCTGTAGGGGGCGTGTGAGCTGTTATGTGGAGGCTATTATTTAATACAGGTCCATGGGGCGGGGGAGGGGTTGAGGCTGATTAATGTTACACTATGGGTGACTAAATGTGGCTCAGTGGGTGGCACTACAGCCTTGCAGCGTTGGGGACCTGTGTTCAAGTCCCAGGGTCAACATCTGCAAAGAGCTGGTATGTTCTCAGTGTTTGTGTGGGTTTCCTCCGGGTCCTCCGGTTTCCTCCCACACTCCAAAACATACTGGTAGGTTGATTAGATTGTGAGCCCCATTGGGGACAAGGACTGATATGGCAAGTTCTGTGCAGCGCTGCGTAATCTGTGTGCGCTATATAAATAATGGAATTATTATTATTATAAATGACCAGCAGTAAGAACTATCTATCAAGAAGAGCAGCTCTGGAGGATGAAATTCTGCTCCTACAATTGGAAGACTGTTCAGAGTGAGAGAACGCGACTATTCATGGGCACAAGGAGGTTTTAGATGGTTGGGACCAAACTTGAGCCCACTGTCTTGTTGATTTGGGCTGCGGAGGTGGTAGAAGACCTCTATACCATGATCTCTCTATATAGCGGCCTGTAGGTGCTCATTTACAGTAGGTTAATGTCATCTGAATCGGGAAGGTGACCGGGTTTACATGTATGTGAGGGGTCTGATCCTCCCTGATTACAGATGCTGAGGAAATAAAGGATCGGACATGTTGAATTTCAATCTGCTCGATACTTTGTTTCCATCATTTTCATCTACTGTATTCAAGTAAATGATGGGGTTAACCTGTCTTATTATCCTCATTTTAAAAGTAGATTTTAGAATGCAGGAGGATAACAAATATAAGAAGATACCGCTGTCCCGGTGCCTGGATCTATGAGTAATGTCCCTGCTTTACCAGGATGTCATTTTCAGTGTAATTAATGTAATACCTCATGTGTCCAGTGGAGGTGCTGTGTAGAATTAGGTTTCTATGGAACAGAAACCTTATGGTGCTGTCACACGTCAGCGCTGCCACGTGCCACGGCCTGATCGCATATGCGTTTCATTTAGACAATACAAAGCACCAGGTGCAGGAATAGCAACACATACGGGATTGGGCGGTGCACCCAATGGAGTCCAAGTGCTGACGTGTGGCAGCACCCCTAATCTTGTCCATGACCTGTGACACCCCTGTGAACCTGCTTTCTGGTAGCTGGTGGTAGGGCCAGACCCTAGTTTGCTCACATGGAGGGTCTCCTCTTCTGATCTCTACAACATGTAGGATAATTTAGTCTTGACCTCTGATGACCCGTCTGCTCCCTGGACAAGCCCCACCATGGCCCGACCTCTTCAAAGATGAAGCCGCATCTTACACTCGCGGCCTAAATCCCATCTTAATCTGCACGTGAGGAGAAGAGAAATCCTGCTCCAGAACAACAAAGTATTAAAGCCCCGTAACCCCTGGGTGACCTCTGACCCCGCTAATGAGGCCTCCTCCCAGGAATCTTCAGAAGGAAAGGGCACAATCAGGATTCTGTGTGCTGGGCTCCTCTCCCTCCTCGGGGGCTTCTGCCTCCACGCTCAGCTGACAGAGTTCAATGCCTTCTCCAGACTTCACGGATTTCAGGGGTTTGTGTTTTTTTGAGTGTTTTGCAGCAATTCCTTGTCCGAAAGTTAAACTGAACACTTAACAAAATGTCCTCCTCAAGTGGAGCAGAACCGACATCTCGCCTGAGTGCAGATCCAGGATGATCTATGGCCATTGTCTGACACTGACGTTATGGTGCGTTATGACTGACAATCAATATGGCCACCATGACACGACGCGTCTCCATCTCTCACTCCTGAGGGGGTTAGTAAGTTACTTGGGACAGGTTGTAGACCTACTGGGCCACTTACTGCTGCTTTGGCTTTGGGCTTCTCATAAGGGAGTTTTTTTAGGGCGCACCTTGGTTTTCACTCTTTAACCTCATCCTACAACTGGAACACGACTATTCATGAGCACAAGGAAGTTCTAGAGCAGTGGTGGCGAACCTATGGCACGGGTGCCAGAGGTGGCACTCAGAGCCATTTCTGTGGGCACTCAGGCCATTGCCCCAGGACAGAGTTCACCAAATAGGACCAAATCTTCCTGCAGTCCCAGGCAACTTAAGCGACACTTCATCAGCGGTTTGGAAAAGTGAGAAGGTGTTGACAAAACTGCATTATCTTTGGAGTCCATCCGCTGGACCCACCATTCTTCCTCTACAGAGAGACCCTGGAGAGACGCTACAACGAGAGTCTGAATTTTCCCTTCTTCTTTCAACTGTATTGGTGGCCTCAGGGGGTCGATACGATTGAAAGATGAGGAAGAACAGGTAGCAATAAGTTACTGCTTAAAATGTCATGTTGGCACTTCACGGTAAATACGTGGATTTTGGTCGTAGTTTGGGCACTCCGTCTCTAAAAGGTTCGCCATCACTGTTCTAGAGGGTTGGAACCAAACTTAAGCCCACGATCTTCTTCATTTGGACTGTGGTGGTGATAGAAGACCTCCGTACCATGATCTCTCTATATATGATCCTCCCTGATTACAGATGAGGAAAGAAGGGATCAGACATGTTGGATTTCAATCTGCTCAATACTTTGTTTGCATCAATTGCTATTATGTTAAGGTAAATGATGGGGTTAACTTCAGGAACTTCATCAACTAGAGAAGGTCTACAAAAACATCTCTTCCTGGAGGACTTAAAAGGGTGTAAAAAATATTGGGGCACATTTACTTACCCGTCCGGAGGAGTTCCCGAAAGTGCATTGTCCGTGTATAATGTCCTGTGCCGCGATTCACTAAGATCATGTACCTGATATCCTGCATGTGTCGCTTCCCCGCTCAGGTCCCCGGAGTTCACCTTCTTCTTCCTGGTGCATGTAAGTGCATTGTCCGTGTATAATGCGCTGTGCGGGGAGTCACTAAGATCCTGCGCCCGATATCCTGCATGTGTCGCTTCCCCGCTCAGGTCCCCGGAGTTCACCTTCTTCTTCCTGGTGCATGTAAGTGCATTGTCCGTGTATAATGTGCTGTGCAACACATCCTGTATGTGTTGCTTCCCCGCTCAGGACCCCGGAGTTCACCTTCTTCTTCCTGGTGCATGTAAGTGCATTGTCCAGCGGACGAGAAGTGACACATGCAGGATATCGGGCGCACGATCTCTACGTGACTCCCGTACAGCGCACTATACATGGACAATGCACTACATCACCAAGAAAAGAAGTGAACTCCGGAGGACCTCAGAACGGGAAGCGACACATGCAGGATCTCCAGGTCGTAGGAATCTTAGTGACTCCCTGCACAGCGCATTATCACGACAATGCACTTACATGCACCACGAAGAAGAAGGTGAACTCCGGGGACTGAGCGGGTGGAGGACGCCGACACACATGCAGGATACTCAGGTACATGATCTTAAGTGATCGGGCACAGGACATTATACCACGGACAATGCACTATTTCGGGAACTCCTTCCGACGGGTAAGGAGTAGTCGCCCCAATATTTTTCACCCCTTTTAAGTCCTCCAGGAAGAATGTTGTTGGGTAGACCTTCTCTAGTTGATGAAGTTCCTGAAGTTACCCCATCATCTACCTTAACATAATAGCAATTGATGCAACAGTATTGAGCAGATTGAAATCCAAACCTGTCTGACCCTTCTCCTCACGGTAATCAGGGAGGATCATATATAGAGAGATCATGGTACGGAGGTCTTCTATCACCACACAGTCCAAATGAAAGAATCGTGGGCTTAAGTTTTGTCTTCCACCCTCTAGAACAGTGATGGGAACCTTTTAGAGACGGAGTGCCCAAACTGACGACCAAAATCCACGTATTTACCCGTGCCACGTCCAACATGACATTTAAGCAACGTAACTTATTGCTACCTGTTCGTTCCTCATCTTTCAATCGTATCGACACCCCTCGAGGCCTCTCCAATTACGCTGACAAAGAAGAGGTGAAAATTCAACTCTCTTGTGTAGCGCTCTCCGGGTTCTCGTAGAGTAATATATCGTCCTCTCCAGGGGCTCCTGTAGATCTATCAACCAGAAATGGGTGCAGCAGTACTGTGTTTGCAGGAGGCCCTGGCCATGGCAATCCATAGCACCAATGACAATTTACTCAGCGCACCATGGCCCCCGGCCGACACACAGTAGTAGGGACAGGGGCCCAAGTCCACCCGGACAGGAAGCTCCGGCCCGCGAGTACATAGTTGCTCAGGAGGCCGGTTCCAAGCAGCACAAGAACTATTATAGAGCCAAGTGACATCTAGGGCACTCCACAGTGTCCCCATGGATAGCGGGGCCACCAGTTAGGATCCAACCCCAAAGGCACTGACCAAGTTTGATGATGATGATGATGAGAACAGGTTGGTTGCACCAGCGACTGGGAAGAGATCTAAAAAGTAATGAGTGTGGACCAATGAAGCATGGAACAACAGGCCAGAAGATCCCGATGGAAAGTGGACGATGAAGGTCAAAAGACACAATGAGATGAGATAAGGCCTTGAAGTGACTTCAAAGGTTGAGAGATCTAAGGGGTAAGGGAAATAATTGGGATGAGGAGAGGTACCCAAGTATTTTAATGGAAGACAGCACTAGTTCTGTATATACAAATGGGTCAATTATGAAGAAACCATGAACTTCAGTGTCTGGGCAGTTTTTACAGCCAAGTCAACTCACTCCACTCGGTGGCTCTGTGTTTGCACTGTTGCCTTGAGCCCTGGGCTCCTGTTGATAGAGGAAAGTATGACTCGACCGGAATCCATCAACTCCAACTGATTCTAGAGTAGCTGTATTTTATATCAGCCCCCACTGTTCCAGAGTGAGTGATCAATATCATTATTTTGCATCTCTATTGTCAGATGGGAGGAAGCTAGGCTTATTCATGCCAAGGACTACCCATATGACAGTTGATAATCTAATTTAGCATATGGGCCATTGAAAATACCTGAAACTATGCTACAGCCTATGCTCCTATACGTCAGAGGGGAAGTCTTTGTGGCTGAGAAATGGACCTGGTTCTTCCCATGTGGCAGAATTGAGGAAACAGCATGGTGGTGGGGACATGGTTCTATATAGTATGTGGTGGGACTTGGTCTAATAGATGTATGGTGGGACATGTCTATATAGATATGTGGTGAGCCATTTATCTTCATAAATTCGTGGTGAGGCAGGCGTAACATAGATGTGATGGTGCGCCATATCTTACATAAATATTGTGGTGGGTAATGGTCATTATAGATGTGTGGGTGGGTGGGTTCATGGTTACATAGAGTATGGTGGGCCATGGTATGAACAGATGTGTAGTGGTTCATGGTCTACATAGATGTGTGGTGGGCCATGGTATGCACAGATGTGTGGTGGGCAATGGTCTACATAGATGTGTGGTGGGTCATGGTATGAACAGATGTGTGGTGGTTCATGGTCTACATAGATGTGCGGTTGTTATGGATACATAGATGTGTGGGGGTCATGGGGGGGGGGGGGGGGGGGGAATGGTCAGTATAGAGGTGTGGTTGGGTGGGTCATGTCTACTAGATTGTATGAGGGTCATGGGTAATAGATGTGTGGTGGTCATGGTCTAACTAGCAGTGTTGTGCGCCATGGTGCATAGATGTGTGGTGGGGTCATGGTCTAATAGATGTGTGTGACTCAGGTATGAATAGATGTATGATGGGCCATGGTTGTATAGAGTGTGGGGGGTCATGGTCATGAATAGAGTGTGGTGTGTTCATGGTCTACTAGATGTGTTGGGTCATGGTCTAGGTGATGGGTGGGTCCTGGTCTACGTAGATGCGGTGGGGTCATTGGTTCGTTGGGTAGATGTGGTGGTCATGGTTCTACGTAGATGTGTGTGGGTCAATGTTACGTGAAGTGGGGAGTCAGGGTTAGGTAGATGTGGTGGGTCATGGTCTATGTAGATGTGGAGGTTCATGTCTACGTAGATGGGTGGGTAATGGTTATAGTAGATGTGGCGGGTAATGGTCCTAGGTCGATGATGTGGTGGGCATGGCTAGGAGCTGTGGTGGGTAATGTCTACGTAAGAGGGTGGGTCATGGTCTTATAGATGTGTGGTGGGTCAGTGGTATGATATAAGTGTGGTGGGCCATGGTTAGGAACAGATGGTGGTGGCCATGGTCTACGTAGGTGGGGTAATGGTCTATGTCGAAAAAATGTGGTGGGTCATGGTCTATGTAGATGTGGTGGGTCAGGCGTCTAGGTAGATGTGCTGGGTCATGGTCTATATCGATGTGTGGGGGTCTGGTATATATATAAGGTGGTGGGCCCATGGTATGAACAGACTGTGTGGTGGGAGGCAGTAATTTTCTATGTAGTACCTAGATGTGCTTCATCTATGGTGTACAGTTGTCATGCTGAGTTAGGGTGAATTTAGTAAGATAGTAAGAAATTCTATTAAAACCCGTGAAGTTTTTGCCCCTTGATGGTGTCCTTTTGGACCCCCTCACCGACACCACTAACCCACTAATAATCCCCATAAATCTCGGCTTTTTGTCACAATTGGTGCTCGCGAACAGAAAGGGGTATTGCTATAATTTTAGACCTGGCGGAAATCTATTATAACCGTATTCCAATTTTCACCGTACACTAGAAGCGGAATCGTCTTCTGTAGGGTTATTTACGAGGGGGGGGGGGGGGGGAGGGGCCTAATAATATAGGGCCGCCGGCCGACAGGGCCGGAGTGGGGTGCCGTAATACACAAGTGTTAACGAATTACACGTATTTATTGACCAGGGAGAATTCCAGGAACGTGACGTTCTCATATATGGGATGAGCTGTAGGTCCTGCTGTATAGATGGTGAGGGGTCCTGTATACCACGCAACCCCCGGCCCAGCCTCAGGTCTCCGCAACCTTATTTAGAAGAACTTCCTTATAGTTCATTGTGGGGCTTCTCTCCGTCTGCAGGGAAGATGCGGGGGAGCTTGAAGAAACTCCAGGACTCAATCATTTTTTCCGAAACTTCTGCAAATCTGGGGAACACATTTATTCTGCTATTTCCAGGCACTACTGAAAGTTGGCTTTAACAAGTTTTCCAAGATCAAAAGGTTCAACTGTTGTTATAGGAATCGAGGTTATCCCGATTTATCATCTTCTAGAGACTACAATCACTCCCTGTGCCCAAGCTGGGGACTCAACTCTCGGTGTTAACAGTGAGAATTTTGGAGGGTTGTGGGAATATTGGGGGGATGTGCTTTTCTGGCCTCACTGGACGTGACTGTGTGGTATGCAGCTGCATCTCCCTCCTCTCCCTGCTTTACTTCTACCCTCTTCTATCTCTTCTCCTCCGTCATACCCTTGTCCTCCACCATCTCATTATATCCCCTACATATAACTCTTCCCTCTTGCCCCTCCTGATCATGATGGATATCCTCACTTGCTGTGCTGTAAGCTGTGAGTTATTGTAGCAGGGTTTCAGGGCAGCACGGTGGCTCAGTGGTTAGAAAACACTAATGGCATTGCAGCACTTGGGATCTGGTTCATGTCTCGGATAACATCTGCAAAGAGTTTTTATGGTCTCTCCGTGTTGCGGTGGGTTTCCTCAGGTCCTTCCGATTTCCTACCCACTCCAAAAAATATGGTAGAGATTATATTGTGAAACCCCTCTTGGGAAGGGACTGATTTGGCAAACTCTGTTCAGTGCACGCAAAAGTGTGTGCTATATAAATAAAGGAATTATAATTATTATGTGCAAAGAGAAAGTCATAACTGAACTAAGCGCCACAGCAGTGAACGGAGAAGCTACAATCCGAGAATTATAAAATCCCATATAGCACAGACCTGCTGACTACTAACAAAATATACAAAGGTCTGATACACATATCTCCAAAGACAATACATAACACTGGATGCAAAGGCAAAGCAAGTGTGAGGACATGTACCCAGTGCACGTGGAGAAAGCTACAATCTTGAATATTTAATCCATGTTTCATTCTGTGCTACTAACAACAAAGGTAGGATTACACATTTCTCCAGGGACAATATACACTACTGCAGAAGAGCACAGGGTTACAGCAGTGTGAGGAAACATCCCCAGCGCACTTGGAGACGCTCAATATGGAATAAATCCAGATATCACAGTCATGTTCTACTAACCACATTCACAAAATTCTGATTAACATTTTTTTGGGACACTACACAGCACTGGATGATATATAGCACGCAGTGTGAGGACTGTCCCGAGTGCACTTGGAGAAGTACAATCTGGAATATAAATTGGACAATACCCGACACTAGCTACGTCTAGATGGTTGATACTTGCTGACAGGTTCCGATTCGGCAGTGAATCCTCCCCGCACATAGGCCGCTATAGTAGAACAGTTCTGTTACAATACTTTCAGTTAATGTCTCTTCCATAAACCATCATGCATGAAATGTGTCCTAATAAAACCTCATTTTACAGAATGTCCAGATTCGGAGTACTTTGGTGTTTCTTTGTCGTCAGGGATCGTTAACAGGCTGACGTTGATGAGCGAGATTAGAGCGCGCATCTGGGTAATAACCGAAGAAGTAGAAATGTACCAAAAGCTGCAACCAAGTCAAACGATGGGGTTTATTGGCTTTAATTCCACCGTGCGAGCGGCTGCTCGGAGGAGACATAAAAACCGCAGAATTAATGTATTATGGCACCAGGACAGGAGCCTCTGCTGCAACAGCGCGGCTGCCAGGAGCCATAATGCTTATTCCAGGGACACGGCAGGGACGGGCCCCCTCCCAAAATCTCAGACACAACACAACGTAATAAAGTAGTACACGCTACACTGGTGTCATGTGTACCTTAAAGCGCCCTGGCGCCAGGTTTCTCGTCTGAACTTCCAACTGAAATGAACGTTGTAAAGCTATGTACATGTATTTAATCAGTGTCTGCGCCAGTTTTGTGATTGTGGGTGCTCTGTGTCCGACAGACAGAAAAATGATCCACCTAACAGGGTGTTATGCTTAGCGGACCGTGCAACCACATCATAACTGCGTGCGCCCACCAATTCTGAACATCAACAGAGTGCTCACCAAAAACTGGTGCCCCACTACCGAGAGCAGCGCAGGGGCCAGGCTGATCTGGCGCCCCCTGCACATACACATAGCAATGCCACATAGTACAGACTGCCCTGTTCTGAGAACATGTGGGCAAGTACTGATGTTATGGCGGGTTAAGGAACCACGTGCTGCCACTGTATGTGGACGTGTTATTGCTTATTTCCTTTATGTTAGTTTGTACAAACAGTTTTTGTCGGTTCTACCTCACTCCTTATTCTCGGCCCGCTGGTCCGCATTTCTCGGGGGTCCTAGTTAAGACCCAACACATGCAAAAAAATGGACTTCCAGCGCAGAACTCCAGCGTGGTCTTATAACTTTACCTCGTGCATCAGTAAAATCAGGTAACAGGTTGATTGATGAGAGAAAACACAAACGACGGTTTCGCTGTTAAGCTTAATCCTGATCCATAAAGGATGGTAGATGGTCTTGGTAGATACAAGTTAGAACTGCAATAAAGTATCTAAAATAGTAATAAGACTGCAAGAGATCCGACCCTAAGAGCGATAGCGTCGAAAACGCGTCGATCTTAGGGCTTGGGTCTCTGTATGTGCACGTTTTGCTGAATAAAGGATTTATGCCATCTAATTGAACGTACCAGCATGAGATTTAGAGTCTGCCGTCCGCTACATTTGCTGTTGCCAGTTGACGGTTTCACAGTCAAGGATTGGGCACCCACCACAGGACGGGAGCGACAAAATAGTCGGGGTGATTGGTTGAGGAATCGATTTTTTCCTATTTTTTCTACTATACTGCAAAAATATCCTACAAGTTCATCTGAAAAACCCTAAACGGATCGAGAGAGTTATTGGAATCAGTAGCTCACGTGCTTGGGAAATCGTTATGGTGTATGTGAGAACACAATGTTTGATATTATACTGCCGATAAATTTCTAAAATAAGAATAATACAGCCATAAATATCTAAAACATCGTATATACTGCAATATAGCATTCTAAAAGATAATATAATTAATGCAATACAGTGTGGGTCATTTACTAAGGGCCCAATTTGCGCGATTGTTCCGAACGGGGAATCCGACTGATTTCGATGTTGCGCGAATTCCGCAATCGGATTTCGGGCGGGTTGCATGTGATGGAAATCGGGGGGCGGGCCGTCGGAGGGAAAATTCGCTGTATTTATTTTTTAAAAAAGGTGTAGCGGAACGCGCTTATATGCACACAGGATAGGATGGTGAACTCCAGCGACTGCACGCGCAGCGCCACCCTGGTTGGATATCGGCGCACAAACTTTAGTGAATCCCGGCAGAACCCGAATCAACGCCGGAGAACAGCCGTTGGAGTACGACTGGGACGAGGTAGTAATGTGCCCACAGGGTTTTTAAAAAAAAGAAGATAATACAAATACAATCTAAAGCATAATAAATACGCAATATAGCACTACAATAGTCTATTAATTCTGCAATACATATTCTAACAAAACACAACAAGGAATAATATAACCGATATGTATTAAAACCTATAATACTGAAATATAGTATATAAAATAATCATGCCCATTAGCATCTACAAATAGTTAATACTGCCAATATAGTATCAAAAATTAATACTGAGATATAGCATCTACAAATAGTATAATACTGCATGTAGTATCTAAACATTATAATAGGCATATAGCATCTACAAATAGTATAATATGAAGTAGTATCTAAAAGCTAAACAATATCTACAAGCGTCCCCCACATATTCATTCCTCCTACGTCCTACTAGAGACAGTTCATACAAAATTCAACTTAAGAACAAACCTTCTTGACGTAAACCAGGGACTACCTGATCTAACAAACAAAGAATAAATACAGCCATATAGTAAAAAACAGTCTGTATGCAAATCATAGCAAGAAAATATCGATAATATCATGCAATACAAGTACTAAAAGAAAAATATACCCAATATGGTATCTTAACATTGTCAATACTGTAATGTATAGGGGGGATTATTTATCATCGTGTTTGCAAAAAATCTCATAAAAAATTGGGAAATACGTACTCCAGTACCTGCTGGTGCATGTGCTGAGACTTTTTAGGCTTTTGAGACTTGTTGGGGACTTTTTTCCCCCCAGACAGAAAAGTAGACCATAAAGACACATTTATGAAAAGACTAAAAGCAACTGATGGGCAGGCAGCTCCAAAATAGACATAGAAATGGACCCCAAAATACAACCCATGTATCTGAAAAAATACTTGACAATATGGCATGTACAAATAGTATAAACTGGGCAAGTAGTAAGTAAATATTATAATACTGCAATACAGTATCTAAAAAGTGTAAATACTGCAATATAGTGTTACAAAGGAATAATACACCAATATAGTATCCTAAAGTATCTAAAAATAATACCAAAAAATAGTATCTAAAAAAATTGACTGCAATAAAGTGTCTAAACAACACGTATAATCATGCAATGTGGTGCCTTCAGCGGTTAAACTTACAATTTCAAAAATGATAATTAGAAAAACCACTTAGTGGTCCGGCCAACGGGGAGAGGGATCTGTTTCTTGTTCTATTTTTGCAGCTATTTAGGGCATGAACATTTACCATTCCCTTGGGTTGCACAAAAAATGAAAAAAAAAAACCGTTGCAAAAACCCAACTAAATAAAAAGTGGCATTTAAACGCCTGCTTTCTATATCATATCAACTACTTTGGGTATGGGAATTGTGCCGCGCAGGGTTTTGCTCTCTGGATCAGCACTGTAATGTCAGGGACTGATATCTAAGATATTATACCCATGTATACTAGTGTGATTACATTGGAACAAGGAGTCAATCTAGGTACTATGTATAGTATGCTCTACAATGTTGATACAATATAAATTGGGGCAGATTTATAAAGCGTCTGAAAGTCAGAAATTTCCTGTGCCATGGAACCCATCACAGCTCAGCTTCATTTTACCAGTGCATCATGAAATTTTAAAGGGGAGCTGTGAGTGGTTGCACTGAGCAACTGGATATTCTGATTCAGACAGCTTGATAATCTGCCCCAATGTATCAATACTAACGAAAATAACATAAGGGAATAGGTTTGTCTTCTTCTATTAGTAACAGGTCACATGATCTCTCTCCCCCAGTGACTCCATCATATATGGATGTTTTAATTACTCACATTATATTGTATCCCCCCTATCTCCTGTAATCTATGGAGAATCTGAAACACGCACATTATCCGGTATTTCTGTCTCCTCTTATACAGCTGGTGCTAATTCCGCCTGCTCCCGGGGTTAAACAAAAGATTACTACAAAAGCAAAACTATTCCAGCTCCAAAAAACTATGAAATCATCATGAAAAATCCAAAATTGGGCCAGGACGAGAGGCTTGATTGTCCATGGAAGGGGGTTGGGGTGCGGCTGTATGGAGGAGATGTGTTAGTGATGTACTGTGTCCAGCTAGTACAGCGCTGCAGGCTCTGAGCTCTATAACTCCATCTTTTTACTTTGGTACGTGAGTTTATTTTGAAATCTTTTATTTTGTAACAATTTCCAATTTGAAATCTTAGATCCTATTCTTTATGTCTTTCTATCTTCTTTGTGGCGGAGAAAGGATATTCACTTTATATGGCGGCCAGTGTCCTGTTTTGTGCGGTGTACTATGTGCAGGGGGTAAACTTAGGGGGTGTGCAGAGGTTCCGATCGCACCGGGCCCAGAGGTTTAGGGGTTCCTTATGGTGTCAGTCCCATATGAGAAGACTATTACTATAATCCAGCAATCCATGGGTACTAAGTGTTCTTCCATTGCATCTGGCGCCCCCCCCTGTATGCCGACAAATTGACACTTTTTGGGTGACACCTTTAACATGGGTGGGCAACACATTCGTCAGACTTTGTTAGGATAGGTCTCGGTGACACGTAAGATGAGCACGAGGACGACCCTGCGTGCAAATAGGTTGCACTAGGAAAGACTGTGAATTCAGACGAAAACTGGCGCAAGCACTTAGTAAATGTTGCCCTTTCTTCCATCTCAGTTAGTCTTCTGGTAACTGTGTGAACTTTGGTGAGGGCTTCTTTGGAGTGCCTTGGGTCTGAGCGCTGGAACCCAACTTTATTATTTTTTATTTTATCTTATTTGTTCCTCGATTTTCCAATGACAAAATTCTCCCCAAACCGGAACCTTGTCCATTAGTTCGTCTTTCCTCTCCTTTAGTGGCAAAGATCGTTTGTGAGGACTTTATGGAAGATGCTTCCATTGTGCCCGGAGCGGTATCCGAAATCAATGGTATACCCGATTGATCTCCCATTTACACACATGGGCAATGTATTACCCGCTCCCGCGGAGTTCACGGAAAAGTGCATGTCCGGACTGGAAGGGAGCACAAGATCGCACCGATCCTCGCATGTGCGCTTCCGCTCAGGTCCGTGGAGTTCACCTGTTCTTCTTCATGGTGCATGTAAGTGCATTGTCGTTGTAAATGCGAATGTGGGGGAGTCACTAAGATCTGCGCCGATACCCTGCATGTGTCGCTTCCCCGCTCAGGTCCCTGGGTCACCTATCTTCGTCCTGTGCAGTAAGGATTGTCGTGTATAATGCGTGTGTGGGATGCATAAGATCTGCACCCGATATAATGCAGGGCGCTTCCAATCCGCTGTCCCCAGAGTTCACCTTACTTCTTACTGGTGCATGTAAGTGCATTGTATGTGTATAAGTGTGTGTCGGGAGTCACTAAGATCGTGCCACGATATCCTGCATGGCGCTTCACCAACTCAGGTCCCCGGAGTTTCACCTTTTCTGCCTGGTGCAGTAAGTGCATTGTCCGGGTATAATGAGTTGTTTCTGTGGGGAGTACAAAGATCGTGCGCCCGAAATCTGCATGATGTCGCTTCACGCTAGGTCCCGCGAGTCAACTTATTCTTCCTGGTGCATGTAAGTGCATTGTCCTGTATACTGCGCTGTGCGGGGAGTCACTAAGATCACTGCACCCGTATCCTGCATGTGTCGCTTCCACCGCGCAGGTCCCCGGAGTTCACCTTCTTCTTCCTGGTGCATGTAAGGCATGTCCGCTGGTATAATGTCGATGTGTGGGGAGTCATAAGATCTGCACCCGATATCCTGCAAGTGCGCTTCCGCTCAGGTCCAACGGAGTTCCACCTTCTATTCCGGGTTGCATGTAAGTGCATGTCTGTGTATAATTGCTGTGCGGGGAAGTAACAAGATCGTGCCCCGAATCCTGCAGTGGTCGCTTACCCACTCAGGTCCCCGGAGTTACATTCTTCTTCCTGGTGCATGTAAGGCATTGGTCCGTGTTAATGGCGTTGCGGGGAGTTCACTAAGATGTCTTCCTGCCGCCCATACCTAGCAGTTCGCTTTCCCGCATCAGGCTCCGGAGTTCACCTCTTCTTCTGGTGCATGTAAGTGCATGTACGTGTTAATGGGGCTGGAGGGAGTCACTAAGATTCGTGCACCCGATATCCTGCAGGTGTCGACCCCGCTCAGGTCTGCCGGAGTTCACCTCTTCCTGGTGCAGTACGGCTTGATCTTACGACACAAATTGACAAGTATATCATGCTGGCTCAGTCCGATCCAGTCGGATGTCCAACGGCCCCGCCCTGATTGTGTCGGCCATTGACAGCGGCACAACTACGACAAAATCCGATGCGGCGACACAATCCCCTTCTACATGCTGTCACAGCAGCCAATTCCTGAAAAGGCCGAGAAACCTCCGCGGAAATGCGACCGCGGCCCTTAGTAAAATAAGACCATTTATCATGCCAAATGTTCCATTTCTCCAGATCCACAGATTTTGTTGTGACTTTACAGTTATTATGAGCAAGGGTCAGACCTTAGCTCGTACTTGATGTAATTACCTGAGTGGTAACCCTCCGTGTGCCTTTTAGCGTACGGGAGGTAGCTGGACTGCATAAACTAGGTTTATAGCAGTTTTAGGGTTCTTTTTATGTTATTGGGATATTAAACCAACAAATAAGCAAGTAAAGTTTATCCCGGTGGCTCCATGAAGCGGACGCCACATCGCAGCGAGCACGCTTGGGGGGGAAGCCAAAAAAAACAACGGCAAACTATGTGACTGCTTTGAAAAGGGATACCACCACATCCTGCACGTTCGTGGGGCAAAGGTTCTATGTATTACATTGCAAATTCAGCCCAACTGCCTCTGAAACTGAGACGTCTCCCCAGCAACCAGCAGATGTGGGTCACATCAAAACGCTTTGCAGGTGTCAGGTGGGTGGAGAGGGGAGGCATTAATTGTAGAGGTAGATTGCCAGCACTCACCTGGTGGGACAGATCAACTTCCCAAAGTTGGTCTGGATCCTTCCAAAAGAGATATTATGCATCCAAAAGCAATCAGGAGTCATTTACATTAGATTGAGAATCCTCAGTATGTATACCTAGTTACAGATTGTGATAGTACTTTGGTTATAAAAGGTAGAAAAGAAAAATACCATTAAGCGGCGAAAAGGGGGCGGGGGTCATCAAATGATTTCTAGAAAAATAAGAATCATCATGTTAGGACTGCTCTGGTATCTCAATCTAGAGTGCAGAGCCGGGGTGAGTGTGAGTATAGTCCGATGCAATCCCACCATAGATGGATCAGCGCACTATATTACATCAGAAATTCATGAGGAAGCTACAATCCTGGAAGTGTAAATTCATACTCACAGTCCTGCTGCTACTAACAAATTTCAAGTCTGATTCCACCTCTCTCCAGGGGGCAGTAACTAGCACGACAGCAGAAAGCACAGAGCCACCAGCAGGTATGGGAAAAATTCCCAAAACACTGGAGAAGCTGCAATCGCTGGAATATAAATTCATAAACACAGTCTGTGCCATAACAAAAACACAAAGGTCTGATTCCACATCTCTCCAGGGCGAGTAACTACGCACTATTCAGACGAGCACAGAGCACAACAGTTGAGGCAAAAATCCTCAGTACACTGGAGAGAAAGCGCCAATATCCTGAATATAATCATAAACCACCAGTTCTGCTGACCCAACTAACAACAACTAACAAAGGTTTTTTCACATCTATCACAGGGACAATACATAACACTTTCTGCACAGAGCACAGCAGTGTGAGGATGCGTTCACTCAGTGCACTTGGAGAACGCTACAATCCTGGTGAAATAAACCAATATCACCGTCCTGTGCTACTACACAACATAACAGAACGGTCTGATTACACATCTCTTCAGGAACAATATATAAAAACTGGCTGCCGAAACAACAGAGGCACCAGCAGTGTGAGGACACGATTTCAGTGCAGTTGAAAAGCCTAAATTCTGGAATATAAATTACATACCTTCAACAGTTGCTGCTATAACAACTACAGAAAGGTCGTATACACATATCTCCAGAGACATATAAAGCACAGAGCACAGCAGTGTGAGACACCTACATCCCCATCCACATCCATACTTATATTCTATGGAGATCATATTTAAAACCCTTAGTGCCTTAAGTGGGCAAAATGCATCTTGGTGATTTGCACCCTTACGTCCTGGCTCACTTTTGGCTAAAATTACCAGGGTACTTGCCTTTTAATAAATGTGGGGTCGGATTCCCTGTCCGGACACTCTCTCTAAAACTGTCACACGTGCGAAATGCATCAAAACGCACAAAAAATCCAGGTTTATTTGTTTGGATTTCCCCCACCCGGATTCCTAATAGATTTCCTTGCTCCAGGAAATTCCTGGTATTGACACTTAAAATAAACCTTCTAAGATTCCGGATTTGATCCATTTTGTCATCGTTTAATCCAAGGAAAGTTTTATCCTGAAATATTTGTATAAAGATTTTTTGTAACGATGAGGGCGAGCGAGGGGGAGCCTGACGTAACTCCGCAGGTCGGGTGGGGGGGGGGGATTGTGCAGGGTGGTCCTGATGAACCCATTCCCAGAGGCAATAGCAAGAGGGTCGGGATACTTAATTTTTGTACGTTTGAGAAGGAACACTTCAAGTCCTATAAATCTACATGGACCTGACTCTCGCATTATGCTGAACCTTGAAGACCCCACAGAAGTTCAGGGATTGGATCCGTTGTATGAGTCTGACTCCATATGGATTGCCGGACCCGCCTCTTAGACACGCTCAGCAATTTCTAGGAATTCCTCTATAAGTGTTTTGTTAATTTCTAATGACATAAGTGCAAAAGAATTGTCAGTGGGGAAAGTTACTAAAATATCACCGCAGGGAGAGGCTGCCCCCATACATGTATCAGGGGTTGCAGCCGCAATCCCTTCAAGATGCTATTCTTCTCATATAATTTGGATAAACGTGTACCCTCACATACTCATACACCCCAATGACCCTCACAGACCCCATACATCATCATAGATACTCATACACCCCCAATAGACCCTCACAGACCCCAATACTCTACGTAGATACTCATACACCCCCATAGACCTCACCGACAACCCATACATCATCATATACTCATACACCCCCAAGACCTCTCACAGGACCCCCACTACTATCATCTACATATCTCACCCCCAATAGACCCGCACAGACCCCCATACATAATCATAGATACATCATACACCCCCTAGCAGACCCCTATCATCAGTAGTACCCCCATAGACCTTAAGACCAAAATAACTAGATACTTCATACACCCCTGACCTCAGCCCCAAACGAGTTCATAAAACATACAGACCCCACAAACCATACATCATACATAGATACTCATACACCCCATCGACCCTACACCCATACATCAACATAGGAACTCATAACCCACATGACCTAACAGACCACCATACTCATCATCGATACTCATACACACCCAAGACCATCATACACACGACTAATAGATACTCCTAAACCCCATAGACCTCACAGACAAAAATAAAGTATCATAGATAGTCATACACCCCACATGGACCTCACCCCCAGCTCCAACATCACTCATCACCCCAGACCCTCAAGAACCCCAATACTATCGATAGTCATACCCCCCTACCCCTCACAGGACCCCAATACATCATCATAGATAACTATATACCCCCAAACCATCACAGCCCCAATGACAATCATCATAGATAGTCATACACCCACACTAGACCCTCACAGACCCAATACATCATCATAGATATCATACACCCCCATAGACCTCAAGACCCCAATACCTCACATAGATAACTCATACCCCCCATAGACCCATCACAGACCCCAATACATCATCCATAGATAGCAGACATACCATTGACACGTGATGGGGAACCTTTTAAAACCGATGTGCCCAAAATACAACAAAAATCCACTTATTTACCATGAAGTCGCCAGCATGGAATTTTATACAGTACTTCATTTATACCTGTTCTTCCCAATTATCAATCGTATAGCCCTTGAGGCCACTAATACAGTGAACAGAAGGAGGGTAAATCAGACTCTCATTGAGCTTCTTCCAGGGTCTCTTGCACAGGAAGAATGTGGGGTCCAGCAGGAGGCACTCCAAAGATATTGCAGTTCTGTCCACTCCTTCTTAATTTACCTGCAGCCAAACAGCCAGAAGTGTTGCTTTAAAATAGACGCTGAGTCAGATCCTCTTAAAGTGGGGGACTGCAGGAAAATTAAGGTTTGTTGAACAATGTCCTGTGGACGATGACATGAGTGCCACAGAAACGGGCCTGAGTACTACCTTACTCTATGGAACTCCGTGCATAGGTTGCTCACCACTGCCATAGCCCTTACAGACCCAATATCATATACGATACTCAAGACACCTACAAGACCTCACAGAGACACCCCATACATACATTAGATACTCAGACACCCACAGGACCCGTACAGACCCAATCAATCATCTAGACCTCATACACCCCATAGACCCTCACAGACCCCATATACTTCACCTAGATACTCAGCACCCACATATAGACCCTCAAGAGACCCCACCAAAACATCACCTAGGCTACTCATACCCCCCATAGACCCTACACGACCCACATTACATCATAATAGATATCATTACACCCACATAGACCTTTACAGACCCCCTCCATCATCATAAATACTCATACACCCCCATGCAGACCCTCACGACCCCATACATCATCGTAGATACTCATACCCCCCATGAGACCATTTACAGACCACACATTACATATCATCATAAACTCATACACCCCATGAGACCCTCACAGACCCCCATACCATCCTACAGATACTAGACCCCCACATAGACCCACATAGACCCCAATAATCATTTCATAGATACTATACACCCCATAGCCCTCACAGAACCCCTACCATCATCATTAGATGTCAATACACCCCCATAGATCCTCTAGACCCCCAATATCAATCATACATACTCAGACACCCACATAGACCCCAATACCATCACATAGATAAGAAGCAAACTCCTAGACCCTCATAAGGTAAATTACTACCAGACCGGGATGTGAGTGAAGTAACTGAGGAGATTAATGAGCGATTACTAATTGTACTGCAGGAGACTGTACACATCATTAGGACAAATACTACAATGTTACCACCTGCTGCTGATGGTTTCAGAATGTTTATATCTACAGGTTACCAGGCAGAGGGGCGACAATATCATGGGACCTCATTTAGTACAGGATCGTGCACTGCAATGCGCTTGGTTTGGGAATCCTCCTGGTTCGGCAGCTAAATGGGATCTCAGTGAAAAAATGGATCAGCCGAAGATCAGAGAACCAGACCTAATGCCCCCTGGTAACTATGTGCCCCAAAATGCTGTGAGTCCTTCTGACGTTGTTTAGGTCCAGAGTTCCCCCGTTATCATAAGGAAGCCCATCCTAGACATTGTATATATCCTGATCACATGACTTCCTCTTGTTACATTCTATAACAATGTATATGACACGTCTCCACCTGCTCTTCCATCTTCCATGGTAATCACTAGCTGAACCCCACCTCTGTGTCCCTCTTTTGTGTTGGTCCCAATATGCAGTTGTGATGGTCCTGGATGCCATGCTACTCTCATGTTCTCCATTTTGCCCTGAGGAAGATGCCTAGGTCCAGGTCCTGTTCTAGTTCCCAGGCTTTTGACCCTTGTTGTTGGTATTTTGGTCTTATCTGCTGTTCTCTCATGATGGCCCTGAATAGTCATAACTAAGTATTTCTGCCGACGGTCCTGCTATGTCCTGTCCTTCTTATAATGACTCTCTGCTCTGACCTGGACTTATCCCGAATACTTCCTGTCACTAATATCACCTCATGACCCCTCGGCTCAGCCTCCACTTTCCCCTCAGGGAGTTCCCTGTGGTCCAGGTTCAGCCAGTGTCCAGATCCAGTACGGGGTGAAGGGTGGAAAACCAAGGACGTACACTAAAAAAAACTTATGAGAGTTTCTAAAATAGTGACCACCTCTGGTCCTGGTTTGCAGATCAGCTTTATAGGAATGATGGAGCTTGGATATCTTACAGGCACTACTCCTGGTGGGGACATTTTAGAAAGCAGACATTGGGGCTTATACATAGGGTCCCACGGATTTCATCAGATTTGCGCCACTGGGACAGGCATAGAAGGGGATTGTGCTGCACATGATCGATTTTGGTGCAGTGGGCACCGGCTTTCATCCGACCAGAATTGTATCGCAACCAATGCACTTACATGCACTGGGAAGAAGAAGGTGAACTCGCGGGACCTGAGTGGGGAAGCAACACATGCAGATATCGGGCGCACTATCTAGTGACTCCCCCACAGCGAATTTTACACGGACAATGCACTACATGCACCAGGAGAAGAAGAAGGTGACTCGGGCGGGGTCCTGCGGCGGGGAAGCAAAACACATACAGGATGTGTGCACAGCCCATTATACAACCCAGGTCCCTGGAGTTCACCTTCTTCTTCCTGGTGCATGTAAGTGCATTGTCCGTGTATAATGTGCTGTGCAACACATCCTGTATGTGTTGCTTCCCCGCTCAGGACCCCGGAGTTCACCTTCTTCTTCCTGGTGCATGTAAGTGCATTGTCCGTGTATAATGCGCTGTGCGGGGAGTCACTAAGATAGTGCGCCCGATATCCTGCATGTGTTGCTTCCCCACTCAGGTCCCCGGAGTTCACCTTCTTCTTCCCAGTGCATGTAAGTGCATTGGTTGCGATACAATTCTGTCGGATGAAAGCCGGTGCCACTGCACCAAAATCCGATCATGTGCAGCACAATCCCCTTCTAAATGCCTGTCCCAGTGGCGCAAATCTGATGAAATCCGTGGGACCCTTAGTATATAAGCCCCAATGTCTGCTTTCTAAAATGTCCCCACCAGGAGTAGTGCCTGGTAAGATATCCAAGCTCCATTCATTCCTATAAAGCTGATCTGCAAACCAGGGCCAGAGGTGTTACTAATTTTAGGAAACTCCTAATTAAGTTTTTTAGTGACGTCCTTGGTTTTCACCCTTCAACCCCTGTACATGGATCTGGACACTGCTGAACCTGGACCACCAGGGAACTCCCTGAAGGGGAAAGTGGAGGCTGATCCAGGGGGTCAGGAGGTGAGATTAGTGCAGGAAGTAGTCAGGGATAAGTCCAGGTCAGAGCAGGAGGAGTCATTATAAAGAAGAGACAGGACATAGGTCAGGACCGGCGGCAGAAATACTTAGTTATGACTATTCAGGGCCATCATGAGAGAACAGCAGATAAGGACCAAGATACCACAACAAGGGTCAGAAAGCCTGGGGAACTAGAACAGGAACCTGGACACTTAGGCATCTTCCTTCAGGGCAAAATGGAGAACAGTGAGAGTAGCATGGCAGCCAGGACCATCACAACTGCTACATGGGACCAACACAAAAGGGGGAGCCACAGAGGTGGGGTTCAGCTAGTGATGACCATGGAAGATGGAAGAGCAGGTGGAGACGTGTCATATACATTGTTATAGAATGTAACAAGAGGAAGTCATGTGATCAGGATATATACAATGTCTAGGATGGGCTTCCTTATGATAACGGGGGATACTCTGGACCTAAACAATCAGTCAGAAGGACTCAGCATTTTGGGGCACATAGTTACGCAGGGGGGCATTGAGGTCCTGGTTCTCTGGATCTTCGGCTGATACCATTTTGTTTCAATGAGATCCATTGAGCTACAGAACCAGGAGGATCCCAAACCAAGCGCATTGCAGTGCATGATCCTTGTACTAAATGAGGTCCCATGATATTTGTCGCCCCTCTGCCTGGTAACCTGTATATAAACATTCTGGAAACCATCAGCAGCAGGTGGTAACATTGTAGTATTTGTACTAATGATGTTACAGTCTCTGCAGTACAATTAGTAATCGCTCATTAATCTCCTGCAGTTACTTCACTCACATCCCGGTCTGGTAGTAATTTACCTCTATGAGGGTCTAGGAGGTTTGCTTCAGTATCTATGATGATGTATTGGGGTCTATGTGGGTGGACTGATTGTAGCTGAGACTATATGGGGGGTCTAAGAGGAAGTTATGGGTGTACTTGTTAACAGTATATGAATGATGGTTGGGGGTCTGTGAGGGTCTATGGGGGTGTCTGAGTATCTATGATGATGTATTGGGGTCTATGGGGTCTATGGGGGTGTATGAGTATCTATGATGATGTATGGGGGTCTGTGAGGGTCTATGGGGGTGTATGAGTATCTACGATGATGTTTTGGGGTCTTTGAGAATCTATGTGGGTGTCTGAGTATCTATGGTGAAGTATTGGGGTCTGTGAGGGTCTATGGAGGTGTCTGAGTATCTATGATGATGTACTGGGGTCTGTAAGGGTCTATGGCAGTGGTGGAGAACCTATGGCACGGGTGGCAGAGGTAGAGGTAGTACTCAGAGCCCTTTCTGTGGGCACTCAGGTCATCGTCCAAGGACAGTGTTCAACAAACACTGAATTTTCCTGCAGTCCCAGGCACTTTAAGAGATGCTGCTCTCTGCGCTATTTTAAAGCGACACTTCATTGGCTGTTTGGAGCTGCAGGTAAAATTAGAAGGAGTGGACAGAACTGCAACATCTTTGGAAGTCCTCCTGCTGGACCCACCATTCTTCCTCTACAGAGAGACCCTGGAGAGAAGCTACAATGAGAGTCTGAATTTACTCTCCTTCTTTCAACTGTATTAGTGGCCTCAAGGGGCTGATACGATTGATAGATGTGCAAGAACAAGTAGAAATAAGTTACTGTATAAAATTCCATGCTGGCACTTCATGGTAAATAAGTGGATTTTTGTTGTAGTTTGGGCACTCGGTTTGTAAAAGGTTCCCCATCACTGGTCAATGGGATGTCTGACTATCTATGATGATGTATTGGGGTCTGTGAGGGTCTATGGGGGTGTATGAGTATCTATGATGATGTATGGGGGTCTGTGAGGGTCTATGGGGGTGTATGAGTATGTATGATGATGTATGGGGGCATCATAGATACTCATACACCCCCTATAGACCCTCACAGACCCCATACCATCTATCGTAGATACTTCATACACCCCCATAGACCTCACCGACAAACCCATACATCATCATACAATACTCATACACCCCCATAGACCTCATCCGGGACCCCCATACTATCATTACATATCTCACCCCCATTAGACCCTCACAGACCCCCATAATAATCATAGATACATCATACACCCCCATAGTCGACCCATTCACATAGAAGATACTCACACCCCATAATTTACAGCCCCATAATCACATAGATACTTCATACACCCCATAATACGCCACAAACAAGTATTAAAAACTACATGACCCTCACAACTACATCACATAGATACTCATACACCCCATCGACCCTAACCCATACATCAACATAGGAACCATAACACATGACCATACAGACCACCATACATCATCTCGCTACTATACACACCCTAAGACCATCAGACATCAGACAATAGATACTCCATAACCCCATAGACCTCACAGACAAAACCATAACATATCATAGATAGTCATACACCCCAATAGACCTCACCCCCAACCCAACATCTCGATCATACCCCCTGCCCTCAAACCCCACTACAGATACACACCCCCTCCCCTCCAGACCCCAATACATCATCATAGATAATATATACCCAGAACCATCACAGACCCCAATGGACATCATCATAGATACTCATACACTCCCATAGACCCTCACAGACCCCAATACATCATCATACATACTCATACACCCCCATAGACCTCAAGACCCCAATAACTATCATAGATAACTCATACCCCCCATAGACCTCACAGACCCAAATACATCATCCATAGATAGTCAGACATCCCATTGACACAGTGATGGGGAACCTTTTAAAACCGAGTGCCCAAAAAACAACAAAAATCCACTTATTTACCATGAAGTGCCAGCATGGAATTTTATACAGTACTTTTATACCTGTTCTTCCCAATCTATCAATCGTATAGCCCTTGGCCACTAATACAGTGGAAAGAAGGAGGTAAATTCAGACTCTCATTGTAGCTTCTATCCAGGGTCTCTCTGAAGGAAGAATGGGGGGTCCAGCAGAGGCTTCCAAAGATATTGACGTTCTGTCCACTCCTTCTTAATTTACCTGAGCCCAAACAGCCAAGAAGTGCTGCTTTAAAATAGAGCTGGATCAGCATCTCTTAAAGTGCGGGGACTGAGGGAAAATTAAGGTGTGTTGAACAATGTCCTGTGGACGATGACATGAGTGCCACAGAAACGGGCTCTGAGTACTACCTCTACTCTGGAACTCCGTTGCCAAGGTCTCACCACTGCCATAGCCATTCCGGACCCAATACTATATATCCGATACTAGACACCTACATAGAACCTCACAGACCCCCATACATACATATAGATACTCAGACACCCACATAGACCCGTTACAGACCCAATAATCATCAGACACTCATACACCCCCATGACCCTCACCAGACCCCAATACTTCACCATAGATACTCAGACACCCACATAGACCCTCAAAGACCCCACAAAACATCACCTAGGCATACTATACCCCCCATAGACCCTCACGACCCACTAATCATATAGATACTCATACACCCCATAGTGACCTTTACAGACCCCCATCCATCATCATAAATACTCTACACCCCCATGAGACCTCACAGACCCCCATAACATCTCGTAGATACTCATACACCCCCATGAGACCTTTAAAGACCACACCATTACATAATCATAAACTCATACACCCACATTGAGACCTCACAGACCCCCATACATCCTACAGATACTAGACACCCCACATAGACCACATAGACCCAATAATCATTTCATAGATACTCTACACCCCATAGACCCTCACAGAACCCCACTACATCATCATAGATGTAAACACCCACCATAGATCCTCTAGACCCCCAATATCTCATACAACTCAGACACCACATAGGACCCCAATACCATCACATAGATAAGGAACAGCAAACATCCTTGACCCTATACAGGTAAATTACTACCAGACCGGGAGTGAGTGCAAGTAACTGAAGAGAGATTAATGAGCGATTACTAAATTGTACTGCAGGACTGTACACATCTTAGACAAATACTACAATGGTTACCACCTGCTGGCTGATGGTTTCAAGAATGTTTATATTACAGGTACAAGGGCAGAGGGCGCAAATATCATGGGACCTCATTTAGTAAGGATCGTGCACTGCAATGCGCGTTGGTTTGGGATCCTCCTGGTTCGGCAGCTAATGGATCGCAGTGAAACAAAAGGTTATCAGCAGAAGATCCAGAGAACACAGCACCAATGCCACCCCAATGCCGTAACTATGTGCCCAAAAGTGTGAAGTCATTCTGACTGACTTGTTGGTACCAGAGTATCCCCGTTATCATAAGGAAAGCCCATCCTAGACATGTATATATCCTGATCCAGGACTTCCTCTTGTTACATTCGTATAACAATGTTATATGACACGTCTCACCTGCTCTCCATCTTCCATGTCAATCACTAGTGAACCCAACACCTCTGTGGCATCCCTCTTTGTGTGGGTCCGCCAATTATAGCAGTTGTGATGGTCCTGGATGCCTGCTACTCTCATGTTCTCCATTTTGCCTGAAGGAAGATGCCTAAGGTCCAGGTTGCCTGTTCTAGTTCCAGGCTTTCTGACCTTGTTGATGGTTTATCTTGTGGTCTTATGCTGTTCTCTCATATGGCCCTGAATAGTCATAACTAAGTATTCTGCCGCACGGTCCTGACCTATTGTCCTGTCTCTTCTTATAAGACTCCTCTCTGCTAAGACACTGGACTATCCAGATATCCTGTCACTAATCTCACCTCATGACCCCGGACTCAGCCTCCACTTCCATCCTCAGGGGAGTTCCCTGTGGTACCAGGTTCAGCAGCAAGTGTCCAGATCCATGTACCGGGGTGAAGGGTGGGAAAACAAGGGACGTCACTAAAAAAAACTAATCAGAGAGTTTCTAAAATTAGTGAACCACGGTCATGTGCAGATTCAGCTTATCGGAATGATGGAGCTTTGGATATCTTACAGGCACTACTCCTGGTGGGGACATTTTAGAAAGAGACATTGGGGCTTTATATAAGGGTCCCACGGATTCATCAGATTTGCGCACTGGCACAGGCAGTAGAAGGGTTGTGCTGAACATGATAGATTTGGTGCAGTCGGCCGGCTTTCATCCGACCAGAATTGTTATCGCAACCCATGCACTTACATGCATGGGAGAAGAAGGGAATACGGCGGGAAAAAAAAACCCTGAGTGGGGAGCAACACAGTGCAGGATATCGGGCGCAACCTTATTTGATCGTGCTCCCCCACAGCCGATTTTCCGGACAATGCACTACAGTGCACCAGGAAAGAGAAGGTGACACTCGGGCGGGTCCCTGCAGGCGAGGGAGGATGGCAACAACACATACAGGATGTGTTGCACAGCCACATTATACAACGTGACAATGGCACTTATGCACAAGGAGAAGAAGAAGGTGAACTCAGGGACATGAGCGGGGAAGGACCAGCAGGATATCGGGCGCAACGATATTAGTTGACTCCACCGTACGGCATTATACATGGACAATGCACTTATTACAATGAACCCTCCGGAAGAAGAAGGTGAAACTCCGGGGACCTGAGCGGGGGGAAGCGACACATGCGGAATCAGGCGTAGGATCTAGTGACTCCTGCACAGCGCATATACACGGGACCAATGAATACATGCACCAGGAGAAAGAAGAAGGGTGAACTCCGGGGACCTGAGCGGGGAAGGACACAATGCAGGATATCAGGTACATGATCTAGTGAATCGCGGCAACAGGACATTAAACGGACATGCACTTGGGAACTCACTCCGGACGGGTAAGGTAATGTGCCCCAATATTTTTTCACTTTAAGTCCTCCAGGACGAGATGTTTTGGTAGACCTTCTCTGTTGATGAAGATTCTGAAGTAACCCCAATCATTACTTAATATAGCAATGATGCAAACACAAGATTGAGCGATTGAAATCAAACCTGTCTGATCCCTCTTTCCTCATCTGTAATAGGGAGGATCATATATAGATGAGATCATGGTAGGAGGTCTTCTACACCACCACCAGTCCAAATGAAGGGGGAAAAAGAATCGTGGGCTAAGTTTGGTTCTCAACCCTCTAGAACAGTGATGGAGAACCTTTAGAGACGGCAGTGCCCAAATACGACCCAAATTCGCACGTATTTTACGTGTGAATAGTGCCAACATGACATTTTAAGCAAGGAACTTATTGCTACCTTGTTCTGTCCTCATCTTTTCAATGTATCGACCCCTGAGGCCACCAATACAGTGACGGAAGAAAGGGAAAATCAGACTCTCGTGTGTTGTAGCGTACTCTCCGGGTTCTCTGGAGAGGAAGAATGGTGGGTCCAGGGCATGGACTCCAAAGATAATGCAGTTTGTCAACACCTTCTCACTTTTCCAAACCGCTGATGAAGTGTCGCTTAAGTTGACGGGACTCTCAGGAAAGATTTGGTCCTATTTGGTGAACTCTGTCCTGGGGCAATGGCCTGAGTGCCCACACAGAAATGGCTCTGAGTGCCACCTCTGGCACCCGTTGCCATAGGGTCGCCACCATGCTCTAGAACTTCCTTGCCTGCATGAATAGTCGTGTTGACCAGTGTGGAGGTATGAGGTTTTTAAGAGTGAAAACCCCAGGTGCGCCCTAAAAAAACTCCACTTATGAGAAGCCCCAAGCCAACAACGCAGAGTGAAGTGGGCCCCAAGTAGGCTTAAACCTGTCCAAGTAAACGGTTACTAACCCCCTCAGGAGTAGAGGATGGGAGACGACGTCGTTGTCATGGTGGCATATGATGTTCAGTCATAACGCACCATCATAACGTCAGGGGTTCAGGAACAATGGCCATAGAATCCTGGACTGCACTCAGGCGAGATTGTCGGTTCGGCTCCACTGAGGAGGGACATTTTGTAAGTGTTCAGGTTTACACTTTTCGGACAAGAGGAATTGCTGCCAAAACACTCAAAAAAACACAAACCCGTGAAATCGTGAAGTCTGGAGAAGGGCATTTGAACCTGGTCAGCTGAGAGGGAGGAAGAGCCCAGGGGAGAGGAGCACAGCAACAGAATCTGATTGTGCCATTCCTTCTGAGATTCCGGTGAGGAGGCTTAATTAGGGGGGTCAGAGGTCACCCCAGGGGTTACGGGGTCCCCCGGTCTTTAATACTTTGTGTTCTGGAGCAGGATTTCATCTTCTCCTCAGTCGCAGATTTAAAGATGGGATTTAGGGCCGCGAGTGTAAGATGCGGCTTCATCTTTGAAGAGGACGGGCCATGTGGGGCTTGTCCAGGAGCAGACGGGTCTCGAGGTGCAAGACTAAATTATCCACATGTTAGGAGATCAAGAAGAGGAACCTCCATGTGAACAAAAAATAGGGTCTGGCCTACACCCAAACTACCAGAAAGCGTTCACCGGGGGCGTCACAGAGGTTGTTTCTTGGACAAGATTAGGGTGTGCCCAACGTCAGACTTGAGACTCCATGGGGTAGGCACCGCCCCAATCTCCGTATGGTTGATATCCGCACCTGGGTGCTTTGTATTGTCTAATGAACCGGCATATGCGAGTCAGGCCGTGGCAGTGGCCAGGCTGACGTGGAAGCACCATAAGGTTTCTGTCCATTTAGAAACCAATTCTACACAGCACCTCACTGGACACGAGGATTACTTTTAATTACACTGAAATGAAATCCTGGTAAAGCAGGGACATTACTCTAGATACAGGCACCGGGAAGCGGTATCTTCTTATATTTGTTATCCTCCTGCATCTCAAATCTACTTTTAAAATGAGGATACATAAGGGAGGTTAACTCCATAATTTACTTGAGAATACAGTAGATGAAAATGATGGGAAACAAAAGTTCGAGCAGATGTGAAATCCAACATGCTACGATCCTTTATTTCCTCAGACATCTGTAATCAGGGAGGATCAGACCCCTGCACATACATGTAAACCCCGCGGTCACCTTCCCGATTTCAGATGACATGACCTACGGTAAATGAGCACCTACAGGCCCGCTATATAGAGAGACATGGTATATAGAGGTCTTCTCACCTCCCAGCCCAAATCAACAAAGACAGTGGGCTGCACGTTTGGTCACACACATCTAAAACCTCTTGTGCCCATGAATATGCGTTCTCTAACCTTGACAGTTCTCCAATGTTGTAGGAGCCGACATTTCCATACTCCAGAGTGGCTACTTCTTGATAGATAGTTCTTACTGCTGGTATTTATAATAATAATAATTCCATTATGTATAGCGCAAACAGATAGCACGTGCACAGAACTGCCATACAGTCCTTGTCCCAAATGGGTCACAATCTAATCAAACCTACCAGTCATGTTTGGAGTGTGGGAGAAAGGAACACGGAGAACGGAGGAAAACCCACACAACATGAGAAAATACAGCTTTTGCAGATGTTGACCCATGGGACTAGTGAAAACCACAGGTCCTCCAACGCTGCAATGCGTGTAGTGCACCCCATGAGCCACATTAGTCACCCATAGTGAACATTAAGCACTCAAACCCGCTCCCCGCCCATGGACACTGTATTAAATAAAAGCCTCCACTAACAGCTCACACCCCCCTAAAGGTTCGAGCTGGAAACTCATTTTAACAGGTTCCATCATTTTAACACTAGCTGTTGCAATAAGTATTTGCCCCTCCCGACCAAGATCGTGCCCAAACATTAAAGGGAAAAAATTCAATCAGCAAAATCTGTATATCACACGATGAAGCAGATTACAACAACGGCTTCTGTTTCCCACATCCTATAAACATGTATCAAATTGCAGTAGTAATCACGTAGCCTGTGCGGCACCATTGAATAATAACTCATCGCGCCAATGTGCCAGGAAGACGTCACAGAAATAGCCCCCCCCCCACCGTTATTCTGAGGAAGGAAATATTCCTACATTTATTTTGCGCAATATGTAATGTTCATTGCTCAAGGGCAAGATTATTAGGTCCCCAGCTGCCGACTGGGCGGGGTTTAACCCTACCGTTTCCCCGGGCACCATCTGTACGGGGGCTCGGTGTTAGATGTATTGTGATATGACGATGTATTCATTCCAGTTCCAGAAACTCGGCTCCAGTGTGAGGTCGATTGTTTTTCAGCTGAAATATTCTGTAATATTCAAGGTACCAGATGGATCCGCCTACGCCACAAAACTCATTGGCCCAACATTTATTAAAAGTGTCTGCGCCCAGTACAGTAGCGCGGACTGAACTGTGTCCGAAATATGCACACAAGGGGGGGTTCTGGTGCCGGACCATGTGCCACAGTTTATTATACACGAATCGCACTCTCCATGTTAAAGGACCTCAAAAAAAAGATTGGTTGCACATTCCGGAGCAGTGCGGGGGTGCGGATTCAGGAAAGGTGAACTTGTTGGATGAATCTGGCGCACCCTGCCACACAACACAGCAACTGCACATAGTACACACTGCACTCTTTAAATAATGTGTGGCCAGGTGGGGAAGATTACTACCTGTCTGAATGGCGCGACCAGCGGCGAGTTATCTGGGAGGATTTAGTCATTCCGGTGATTCCAGTGCGCCGAGTGTCCACCCAGGTGTCGCTGCTGCAGTGAGTTCGTCGAGTTGCACTGGAGTTCCAGATCGTGCTGGGAGAGGTAAGCGCAGTGTCAAGCGACCACTTTTTTATGTTTTAAAAACAGTTTTTCCGAACTCAGTGGGTTTTCCGACGGCCACGCCCACGAATCAGCTCGCGTGCAGCCGGGCCGAAAATGCGGCCAAAATCCTGATCCGGCGCAAAAACACAGGGCAAGTCAGGGGAAAAATCGGCGCAAAACGGTAATATTCAGGGAACAAGACAGAAAAACACGATTCGGCCCTTAGGAAATGACCCCATTTTTCCCAGATTCGCTCTGGACTTGAGGGTCCAATCTCTTGAGCCAGGAAGGTTCTGATCAATCATTACTTTGTTTATAATCCACATCCAAGGCCTTGAATGGAGGACAATCCTCGTTTCCAATCAAAGAAGACTGTAACCTGTACATAAATAGTCTCCCCGCTCTCCAACTGAGGGGATTGTTACAATTGTATCCAGTCTATACATGCTCGGTGTGTCACTCCGATGACTCCAGACTGATACATGCAACAAAACTACACAAAGCTATTTCCTGCTCTCCGCTTGAGGGATTGTTCAATGTATCCCGTCTATCAATGCTCTGTGTGATAGCATCCTATACTGATAGTACACAGCAAGTACTGCTTCATATAAGATTTAGTTCACTTGTATCCAGTAGACAATGCTCTGTGATCTCAAACGGTGGACACAGAATAAAACATATAGCCAAATTGTAGAGCTCTATATCCAGGTAGACAAGGCTCTGTGTAACGATTACATGGACTCCAGAAAACTGTAGAGGATTGTGAGGCCGCTCTGCGGATGGTGTCAGCTCGCGCATGTCTACATTGTGGTGGAATGTATAAGAAGGGGTTTATTCACCAATCTTAAATTCCCCCAATATCTGCGCTACGCGACAGTGTAGATCAGGTCTGACCGTAGAGATTTTGAGGGTTTTCCGAACAAAAGGACTAAAGTAATGCGTCACCCCCGACCCCCCCCCACACCCCCAACACGTAAAAGTTGAGGTGTTCAGGGTGGAAGAAAACGAGGACGAGAAGCAGAGAAGAAATAATAAATCTCCAGCAGTTTACGCAACAGAGCATTGTCAGACTGGACAAGATCATATTGAATGAACATTCCGCAGCTAAGAGCAGGACGAGCTGGTAGAGGTTTGCTAAATCTACAGTCATGGCTGATGCTAATGAATAAGTGTCCGTGGTTACACGGCAAGAGCCTTTCACGTGCTAGGGTTACCACCTGCTGGGGGTTGGAGACAGTCACACCCAGGTCATAGTATCATGCAAAAGAGTTGTATGTTATATCCGTGCTTGTTGTGGGTTTCCCCAGGGTCCTGCCGGTTTCCTCCAACTCCAAACATTATGGTAGGTCGATTCAGGATGGAGCCCCTTTGAGGACAGGGGCTGTGTGACAAGCTCTGTGCAGGCTGCGGAGTCTGTGGCGCTATACAAATAAAGATGATTCTTATTACAATCTAAATCCCAAAGTCTGATTCGAAAAAATTGCCACCCAACGATATATATAATACACTTATCAACATCCCAAGACAATGAGTGTTGTAACCTGAGCCTAAACAAACGATAGAAAGCAGCTCTGGATTGATTGGAGATAAAATTAGTATCAAATGAACATTACCCAAAAAAAAATTAAAGGGTGTGTAAGATTATATAATAATCTGCAG
Organism: Engystomops pustulosus; assembly: GCA_019512145.1. Classification (NCBI taxonomy): domain Eukaryota; kingdom Metazoa; phylum Chordata; class Amphibia; order Anura; family Leptodactylidae; genus Engystomops; species Engystomops pustulosus. The sequence goes on along the minus strand of WNYA01000315.1, from coordinate 149,569 downwards.
GGTGCAGTTTTTGTATAAGTAAAGGTAAGTTCATAACTTGCTGTTATGCTGGAGGATTCGAGACCCAAGCGAACATGACGTTTCCGTGTCCAGGGTCAGGGGTCATTTGTCCAATACTAGGTACACCGCTAGGGGGCGCTCACTCTAACTTACATGAAATGTATAAGAGTCGCGAAATATCATAAAATGAAAACATGACCTCGTGAGCGCGCCACAGTCAGTGGCAGAAGCCTAGAATAAAAATAAAATTGACACCCTGTTTATAAGATACACAACTCTGGGAAGCAGAAGGAAAATCTCCTCCTTGGCCTCCTTTACCTCTTCACGGCTGTGTTGACTCCTTTAAAATCAAATCATCTTTCTGTCATTGTAATTAATTTAAATCTAAAACCTTAAATTATCTTTCCCCTGAAGGTTAAGGTAAAGTGCGGACTTCGTTAAGAGGGATCCAGTATCGGAGCGCGGATCCCTATCAGCGACTGGTTATTCTGATAACATTGCAACCCGTCACAATACATCCGCGTCCATAGAAAATCAGACAAATGTAAACAAATTGGACTGAGACGAACCGCTGACAACTGTAACGAAAAAACCGCCCGATAGCCGATCTGGAAAATCAGTCTACATGGAACAGGGGCGGGGGGGTCTCAAGTTACAGGCCGCAGAGTGGGGGGGGGGGTAATATATGGTGATCTAATTCCCCAAGAAGGGGTAAGGCTCCGATCCGAAGGGCGTGTAAATATTTAGTTGTCTGATCCTGAGATATAAGACGCCTCAAGCTGAATGCAGGATCCTGATCGCAGGGATCCAGTGATTGTGGGAACCTTTCATACTGTTACCAAAGGACCTTAAAGGGTCCTTTAGCTTTTCAAATAGATAAAATGACGCGTGATGTGGCTGCAGATTAGTTACTATGACGTCTCCCATACACTAACACTGTCTCTCTCAGTCAGAACTACAGCAGCGAAGCATATTATAGGACAGATAAGTTAAATCCTGCATATATGATGGGAGTAAAGCTATAAGGGTAGATAGAAGCTTCTCATGACTTCCAACCGCCTCCTCTCTGGCCTGTTCCTATATTCAGGAGCATCTCAGCATAATTATATAGGACATTGTAGAGAATTACTGACCTGATACTACTGGGACATAAAGCACTTGGCGGTGAGATAGAAACAGTACTATTTTCTCCAGAGGAAGCCTCAGGCTATGTTCTCTTCTTAATCATTCAGAAGCATAGCAGGAAAGTTAGGCCATATAGAGTAAGTCTGACTTACGTAATGGGATATAACATCACTTGGGGTGAGATATAAACGTATTAATCCCAGAGAACTTCGCATCCACCAATTTAAATATTAATTGAAAACAGAACTATGAGCCATGGGGGGGAGGGGGAAAACCGCAACCGTATCATGGCCTTGTAGAAAGATGGAAATACAAGCAGAGTCTTTGGTGTCATTTAGAAAACCTGTACCCAGCTCTCCAGATACAGATAAAACTATAGGGTGAATACATAGTACTAATTTCATAGAATCTGACTGCAGTCTCCAGCCATATCTGTTCTGTGAGCGACGCATTTTATATAAACTCGGCAGCCACAGATCTCAGTGCAGAGTATTAATATGACTTATATCTGATGAATGGACCTGCGGTTATGACCATCTGATACTGATCCACCAAATGGGAAGCGCCATCTGAATATCTCCTGCCAAGCCAGAAACCGAATACTAACAATGACAACATGGGGGCTTATTTACAAGTGGCCCCGAATCACGTTTGGAAGGGTGTTATCCGAAAATTTCACGATGCCGATGATTTTCCCCTGAATTGGTCCAGGTATTTTGGCAAGGGAGCGATGATTCGGATGGTGGCGCTCGCGCCGGATTGAAACGGACGGAGAAATCGGGGGGGTGACCGAACGGAAAACCGCCGGATTCGGATATAAAACGGCATTTTAAAAAAAAAGTGTCGCTGGACACGCATTACCTGCAAACCCACAATAGGACGTGAATTCCAGGCATTCCGAAATAAATTCAGTGACAGCAGCGCCACCTGGTGACGTCGGAGGAACTACCTAGTGAATCCCCAAGCCGGTCCCGAATCCACCGCAGAGAACGCGGAAGCTGGATCAGCTGAAGGGGCCGGGTAGGTAAGAATCTGCCCAATGTATCACATACACCTCTCCAACATGAGGTACAATTGTAACAAACATATGTCGTTGCAGCTGTGGGGAAGAATTTGGAAAGTTTTTTGTTGGCTATTGTGCGCAATATCTATATGTGAATTATACCGGCGGGCCCCTACTAAGGACGACGACTCTAGTTACATAGTTTTTATTTTATCGGGAGTTTTACAATTATAAATATACATTACAACTACATACCCATCACTACGAAGGAAACTACATTTCACAATCGTCGGTGTAAGCTGTAAGTACCGAGCACCAATCAGGGTGCGTCAGGGGCGCTGGGCGGTGCTGTTTCGTTAGGTTATAAAACCGCGGTATCAGGCGGTTTTAACACTTTTTAAAACTTTATAGCAGAAGCGCTTCGGCGACTGCGCCGCGAGTTGCGACTTGCAAGCCTGCGGGCATTTCCTAGTAGGCGCTGAAGCAGTTTCTGCTTCCTAAAGTTTAAAAAAGTGTAAAACCACGGATAACGCGGTTATAACACTACGACGAAACTAGCACTGCACCAGCTCACACCTGAGCTCACCCTGAGCAGTGGTGCTCGGTGTTAACAGCTCACGAGATCTGAAATGTTAGGTTACTTTAAGAAAACAAACTAACGACCTATCCATGTACCTGACTCAGGGACTGCTCGTATAGGAGGCTTTTCTTCAGGATATACCGCTAGCGTATATCTAGTTATGTGACTAAGGTCAGGGCACAAGCCGTGCGCTTACCGGTTACCGCTTAGAGTATATAATAGGGGAGCACATGGCTGACAATCAATTCAATGGGGCACATTTATCAGGGTCCAATCGCACGACTTTTGGCACACGCGATCGAATCCGCGCCGGCTTCATAAGAAATGGGGTCTTTCACGCGAACAATGGGGGGCGTGGCCGTCGAAAGCCTGAGGCATTCGGAATAAAACGCAGAATTCCCCGAATTTTGCACGCAATGCAATCACCTACAGTCACCAGGAATAGGTGGTGAACTCTCGGCAGACCTCTGCCCAGCAGCGACAACCTGGTGGACATGGGCCACGACCTTAGTGAATCAACCGGAAGACCCGAATTCCTTCATCGGAGAACGCAGCGCTGGGATCGCGAACAGGGACCAGGGTAAGTAAACATGCCCCAAGTGTTTTTTTATGCACATCCATGTGAATGTCGCCGCCACGTTTGTAGAGCGGGCAAGAAGGCAGGAACATGTCTTAAGTTGCAGCATTATGTGCAGCCGCATGGTCATATCGAGAGGGACAGGGGTGATGCGCACTTCCCCCCTCCCTCTGCTACGCAGACATACTACGCTCATTGTACAGCACAGGGTTGAGCAGGGCCGGCACAAGCAACACTGGGCACACCCGGGCAAGTGCGGGTATCCGAGCTGTTGGGGGCCCATAAGGCTTACGTAAGGATCCACGGGGTGGATGGGGCATCGTATGTAATTGAATGCATGGGTGTGAGGGGGGGTCTATATAAAATAACCCTGAGGGGGATGTTTGGTCCAAAAAATTGTGGAATTGTAGGGAACCGAGGATGTTTTTAGTTTCTGAATTTTTAATGCCGCCACTGAGTTCATGCAAAGCTTATTTGTCTGCCTAAGGAAGTAATTTGGGGGCTGGGGATGAACGCTGCTGTTTAGTCGCTCCTCAACAGGGTTTTGGGTGGGGTACTGGTTAGCACACAAGCTTCTCATTCAGGACCCCAGGACACCAGGACACCTTCTCCCTTCAAATTGTACATTTGGTGCTGAATAAAGAATATTTTGGTTTTTCGGGCATTTTTAACAATAAGAGGAAACAAGTAATAAAACACATTGTTTATTGTCTGTGGGAGAGAAGAAGCAGCGGAGGGGGGAGACACCACAGGGATCAGCCGCTGTGCTCCCCGGCCTTGGCAGGGACACGCGAGCTGGTCCTGCAGAGACAAATATGAACGAGCGACGTCCACGCCAGAGGCACCAGATCAACACATAGGGACAGGTACCGTTAAGAGAACGCTAAGCATCTCCGATCACTGACTGACCGTAAGATCCATAGAATGACCACCAGTAGAAGTATGGCGCTGGTAGCCAGAGCTAACCTCAACAGTACCAACAACGAACCTACCCATTCGACCTACACCTGATCTTCGCCGACTGCATCACTACTAACCTCACAGACACAACACCAATTGATATGACGTGTCAGTTCAAAACGATAGCCGACGAGTCTGATAAGCTGAACTCATAACTTCGCTACCCTAACCGCAGTCTCTTGATCCTAACCACCATGCTTCACTACCATTGTGACTCCTTAGCAACACTAACGCCTATAGGACATAAACTCCTAACCTACAACTTAATAGAATGGTACTGAGATTCTATGATTTCTGACTAGAAGATACAATTCTCTTAAATTAGACAAGTCCAAGAGCACACACACACGAAAGCTTAATCAGACATAGTCCCGAACAGCTAGGCCATGAGCTGAACCAACGTGCGGACCCTGCTTGACCATGACCTAAATTTTTTTATCTTCCACATCCATACCCTTAATTACACAGAACATCACCAGCCTACCTACAACCCTGTTCTAAAGTTATCACAGTTCCAGAAAAACAGGACCCTCAGTCTGAGCAAGCAACGTCGATGAAGACGCTTTGCTATGGCACCTACGCTATACAAGGTCCTTGATCCTAGAAACTATGCAAAACCTACTCTGGTGACTTGACCTCTGCTCACACCACCCCACGGACCTAATCCAGCGCTCCCGCCTAAAGTCTATAAGGATGCCCTGTCCAGCATTCATATTTCGAGATCACATTGGTTTGGGTTTTGGGAGATTGACCCATAATGGACCCGGAGCAATTTACCACGTACGGAAAGAAGTTAACTGATTTAGACTGACTCAAGAGACGTACCTCGCCGGGGGGGTAAAGGAAGGAGGTGGGCATGTGAGGGTACACGGAAATGGGCACCGCTTCATTCCTTAATTTGGGAAATATACTTGACTACTCCACGGTGGTATGAATTCAGACGATACTATACATCAGGGGGGGATACGAATGGATCATATGCGCATGGACGAAACTGAAAGAAGCACGTGAGACGAGGAATTCGACAGGATGTGGACAGCGCTATGAGGTTTGTCAGTCTCACCTTAAGGTTCTGTAGTTGGTATCTATTTACAGGGTTACACCATAGGCAGTAGTCGATAATACGGAACGTGATGTTCAGTGCAGGTAATCGTGATGTCACAGTACAGAGAACCACCACAGGAGTCTAATCGGGAGATACCAGCATGATGGTCCAGTCGGAACAAACAGGATGCCACATTAGCCCACATGTGCTTCGTATTCAGGATCACACGATGCCAGTACGGGTTTGATAATGATTCGACATCCATATGTAAGTAAGGGGGGAATTATCACACAGGGTGTGCACGAGAAAGAAAACACACAGTGATCATAAGTGGACACTAATGAGTACATTAGTAACAGCTGACTTGTACATCGGAGTTAAAAGCCGAGTGATGCCGGGGTAGAGGCTAATAACACACGTCCCAACAGGACACGCCGTTCATGTACATTAGAGAATAAAGTGATTCACGATAGGGAATTATTATTACCCACCCAGTAGATGTCACAGATCAGGGATAAAGTAAAAAATCAGTGAGGGCATCCATGAATGGATACTACATACGTGCTGCCAGTACACGAGGATGTAATAATCATTGCACAAGTAGGATTCACACAGCTGATTTTTGTCACAGTACAGGCAATACACACCGTGATGTCCACGAGTCAGGATAATACAAACAGTGATGTCAAGTACAGGGATAATACACACAGTGATGTCACAGTAGAGAGAGATACAACACAGTGATGTACAGTAAGGATAATACAGAACCAGGTGAGTTCACAGTACAGGGACAATACACACGTGATGTCACAGCAGAGATAATACACACAGTGAGTCACGAGTACAGGTGTCATCCGAGATAAACACAGCGATGCTCAAGACAGGGAGATAAATACACACAGTGAGTCACAGTACAGCGGGGATAACACACAGGATGTCACAGTACAGGGATAATACACACAGGATTGTACCAGACAGGAGTAATACACACAGTGAGTCAAGTCACGGAAATAACAGTGAGGCAGAGGAAATCACACCAGAGCAGTGGGAGTATACAATGAGTCACAGTCAAGAGGATAATACACACAGTGAGTGCACTAGTACAGGGATAAACACAGTGATGTCACAGTACAAGGGATAATTCCAGATGTCACAGACAGGAGAACAGTACACAGTGCTGTAAGGACAGGGATATATACACAGTGATGTCACGTAGGGCTAATAACACAGGAGACAGTACAGGGATAATACACACCGTGATGTCACTAGGTATAACTGTAAGTCGATAATAACAGTATGTACAGTATAGGATGTAATCCAGCATGCCAGTACAGGGGATATACAAACAGTGATTAGTACACGAGATAAACAATGATGTCAATACAGGAACTACACAGTCGATGTCACAGTACAGGGATAATACACCACAGTGGAATGTCACAGTACAGGGATAAGTACACACAGGTGTCACAGCAGGGATCATAACACACAGTGATGTCACAGAGACAGAGAAACTACACACAGTGATGTCCACAGTACAGGGATACCACACAGTGATGTCACAGTACACGGGACATAATACACACAGTATGCCAGTACAGAGAGATAATAGCACACAGTGAGGTCAAAGTGTCAGGGATAATACACACAGGATGTCAAGACAGAGTAATACACCACAGGATGTACACAGTACAGGGATATACCACACCGTGAGTCCACAGTTACAGGGATAATACACACAGTCGAGTCACAGTCACAGGAAGACCCACACAGCGAGGTAACACGTCGGGTAATACAACAGGATACGACGGGGATTCACAGAATGTCACAGTCAGGGATATATAACACACAGTGATGTACCAGTGCAGGATAATCACAAGCGCACAGACAGAGATATACAAGCGACTGTACAGACGGATATACACACCGTGATGTCCAGTACAGGGATATACACACAGTAGTCCAACGTAAACACACAGTGATGTCCACTAAGGATAAACAGTGTGTCCTATAGGGGATAAAACACCAGTGATGTCCCGACAGGGATATAACACACAGTGATGTCAAGACCAGCGTATAAAACAGTGATGCACAGGAAGAACACAACACAGCGAGTTCAGTACGATATTACACAGTGAGTCACAGTACAGGGGATAATACACCAGTGTGTCAAGTACAGCCCGGTAAAGAACACGTGATGTCACGAGTACAGAGAAAGACATACACACTAGTGATGTCACGCTATAGGGCTATACAACCAGGACAGCACAGCGATAATAACACGTAGTCACAGCCAGGGATAATAAACCTAGCGATGTACACAGTACAGCAGTAATACACACAGTGATGTCACCAATTACAGGGATAATAACACAGGATGTCACAGTAACAGGGAATGTATGGGGGTCTGTGAGGGTCTATGGGGGTGTATGAGTATGTGAGGGGTACACGTTATCCAGATTATATGAGAAATGAATAAGCATCTGGAGGGAGTGCGGCTGCAGACCCCTGATACATTAGTAGGGGCAGCCCCTCTCCCTGCGGTGATATTTAGTAACTTTCCCACTGACAATTATTTTGCACTGATGTCATTAGAAATCATTAAAAAACACTTAGGAGGAATTCCTAGAAATAGCTGGAGCGCTGTCTAAGAGCGGGTCCTGCAATCCATAGGGAGCAGACTCATAACGGATCCAATCCTGTAACTCTGGGGGTCTTCAAGGGTTCAGCATAAGGCGAAGAGTCAGGTCCATGTAGATTTATAGGACGATACAAACATGTGAGATCCCGACCCTCTGCTATTCCTCTGGGAATGGAGTCATCAGGACCCCCTGCACAACCCCCCCCCGAACCTGCGGAGTTACGTCAGGCTCCCACCTCGCTCTGCGCCTCCATCGTTACATCTTTATACAAATATTTCAGGATAAAACTTTCCTTGGATTAAACGATGACAAAATGATCAAATGATCCGGAATCTTAGAAGGTTTTATTTTTAGTGGCAAATCCAGGAAAGTTCTCTGGAACTAGGAATCCGGGGGGAAATCAAACAAATAAACTGGATTTTTTTGTGCTTTTGATGCATTTCGCAACGTTGTTGACAGTTTTAGAGAGTGTCCGGGAAAAGGGATCCGACCCCACATTTATTAAAGGCAAGTACCTGGTAATTTAGCCAAAAGTGAGCCAGACGGGACGGGGGCAATCACCAAGATGATTTTTGCCACTTAAGGCACTTAAAGGGGTTTAAATGAAATCTCCATAGAATATAAGATTGGAGGTGGAAGGGGGATGAGTGTCTTCACACTGCTGTGCTCTGTGCTTATATATTGTCTCTGGAGAGATGTGTAATAAGACCTTTCTGTATGTTGTTAGTAGCAGCAGGACTGTGATATATGAATTTATATTCCAGGAATTTAGCTTTTTCAACTGCACTGAAGATCGTGTCCTCACACTGCTGTGCTCTGTGCTTTCTGCAGCCAGTTGTATATATTGTTCCTGAAGAGATGTGTAATCAGACCTTTCTGTATGTTGTTAGTAGCAGCAGGACTGTGATATATGAGTTTATATTCCAGGATTGTAGATTCTCCAAATGCACTGAGGAAGCATCCTCACACTGCTGTGCTCTGTGCAGAAAGTGTTATATATTGTCCCTTGAGAGATGTGGAATCAAACCTTTGTGTATGTTGTTAGTGGCAGCAGGACTGTGGTTTATGAATTTATATTCCAGGATTGCAGCTTCTCCCAGTGTATTGAGGATTTGTCCTCATACTGTTGTGCTCTGTGCTCTCTGCATAGTGCTAGTTACTGGCCCTGGAGAGATGTGGAATCAGACCTTTGTGTATGTTGTTAGTAGCAGCAGGACTGTGATGTATGAATTTACATTCCAGGATTGTAGCTTCCTCATGAAATTTCTGAATGTAATATAGTGGCGCTGATCCATCTATGGTGGAGTGCATGGACTATACTCACACTCCGGGCTCTGCACTCTAGATGGAAGACCCAGGAGCAGTCATAGACATAGTAGATATTCCTTATTTTTCTTAAATCATTTGGATGACCCCCGCCCCTCTTTTCTCCGCTATAATGGTATTTTCTTACCTTTTAACCCAAAGTACATAAACAATCTGTAACTATGTATAAATACTGAGGATTCTCAATCTCATGTAAATGACTCCTGGAATTCTTTGGATCATAATATCTCTTGGGAAGGATCCAAGACAAACTTTGGGAAAGTGAATGCTGGTCCCACCAGGGTGAGTGCTGGCAATCTACCTGCTCTTAAATATTAATAGCCTCCCCTCTCCATCCCACCTGACACCTGCAAGAGGTTTGAAGTGACACCAATCTGCTGGTGGCTGGGGAGACGTCTCAAGTTCAGAGCAGTTGGGCTGAATTTGCAATGTAGACTAGAAACCTTTGCCCACGACGTGCAGGATGTGGTGTATCCTGTTCAAAGAGTCACATAGTTGCCGTGTTGTTTTTGGCTTCCCCCAAGCGGTGCTCGCTGCGAGTGCGTCCAGCTTCATGTGAGCCACCGGGATAAAATTACTTCTTATTTTTTGTTTAAGATCCCAAATAACCATAAAAATAAACCTAAAAACTGCTTAATAAACCCTATTTATAGCAGTCCAGCTACCTCCCGTTACGCTAAAAAGGCACACGGAGGGTTAACACTCAGGGTAATTACATCAAGTAACGAGCTAAGGTCTGACCTTGCCTCATAATAACTTAAATCACAAGAAATCTGTGGATCTGGAGGAAATGGAAAGGATTTGGATGATAATAATGGGGCTTATTTACTAAGGGTCCGCGGTCGCATTTCCGTCGGATTTTCTGACTTTTCAGGAATTGCGGCTGTGACAGGCATTTAGAAGGGGATTGTGTCGCACGCGATCGGATTTTGGCGTAGTGGTGCCGGCTATCATGCGACACAAATCAAGGGGCGGGGCCGTTGGACGATCCGACTGATTCGGACTGAGCGCAGCAGGATTTAACTTTCAATTTGTGTCTTAAGATCAAGCACTTACATGCACCAGGAAGAAGGTGAACTCCGGCAGACCTGAGCGGGGGATCGACACATGCAGGATATCGGGTGCACGATCTTAGTGACTCCCGCACCAGCACACTATTACACGGACAATGCAATACATGCACCAGGAAGAAGAAGGTGAACTCGGGGACCTGCGCGGGGAAGCGACCCATGGGATATCGGGCGCAGGATCTTAGTGGACTCCGACAGCGCATTCTACACGGACAAGCACTTACATGCACCAGGAAGAAGAAGGTGAACTCCGGGGACCCTGAGACGTGGGGAAGCGACAAGCAGGATATCGGGGCACGATTTAGTGACTCCGCACAGATTATACACGACCATGCACTTACATGCACCAGGAAGAAGAAGGTGAACTCCGGGGACCTGAGGCGGGGGAAGCGACACATGCAGGATATCGGGTGCAGGATTTAGTGACTCCCACACAACGCATTATACAAGGACAAGCACTTACATGCACCAGGAAGAAGAAGGTGAACTCGGGGACCTGAGCGGGGAAGGACACATGCAGGATATCGGGTGCAGGATCTTAGTGACTCCCCGCCACGCGCATTATACAGGACAATGCACTTACATGCACCAGGAAGAAGAAGGTGAAACTCGGGACCTGGGAGGGAGCGACAAGCAGGATATCGGGCGACGATTAGTGACTCCCCACACAACGCATTATACCGGAGAAATGCACTTACATGCACCAGGAAGAAGAAGGTGAACTCCGGGGACCTGAGGGGGGAAGCGACACATGCAGGATATCGCGGGCACGATCTTAGTGACTCCCCGCACAGACATTATACAAAGACATGCACTTACATGCACCAGGAAGAAGAAGGTGAACTCTGGGGAACTGAGCGGAGGGAAGCGACACATGCAGGATATCGGGCGCACGATCTTAGTGACTCCCAGCACAGCGCATTATACACGGACAATGCACTTACATGCACCAGGAAGAAGAAGGTGAACTCCTGCAGACCTGAGCGGGGAAGCAACACATGCAGGATATCAGGCGCAGGATCTTAGTGACTCCCAGCACAGCGCATTATACACGGACAATGCACTTACATGCACCAGGAAGAAGAAGGTGAACTCCAGGGACCTGAGCGGGGGAGCGACACGTGCAGGATATCGGGCGCAGGATCTTAGTGATCCATTCCAGTTGGACAATGCACTTTCGTGAACTCCGCGGGAGCGGGTAAGTAAATCTGCCCCAATGTGTGTAAATGGGAGATCAATCAGGAGTAAGACCATTGTACTGAATGACAGCGCTCAGGGCCAGGCAGCTGCCATAAAGCCTCACACGGATCTGCCACATAAAGGAGAGGAAAAGACAGAAATAATGGACAAGGTTTCTGGTTTGGGAGAAATTTTTCATTGTAAAACGAGGGAAAAATAAGATAAAATAAAAAATAATAAAGATTGGGTTCCAGCGCTCAGAGCCAGGCAGCTGCCAAAAAGCCTCACAAAGTTACACAAAGTGACACAGAGAAGCTGAAAGAGATGGAAAGAATGGGACACATTTACTAAGGTGCTTGCGCCAGTTTTCTGTCTGAATTCACAAGTTCTTTCTAGTGCAAACTATTTGCACTGCAGGGGGCGTCCGGTGCTCAGTTGGACCGTGCGCCAGACCTATCATACAAAGTCTGACAGAATTGTGTTGCACACCCCATGTTAAAGATGCACCAAAAAAGTGGTGCACTTTGTCCGGGCGGTACAGGGGGCGCCAGATTCATGAAGAACGTGCACCACTGCACATAGTACACACTGCACATAGTCAGCTGATGGGCCCCAGTGCAAAGTCTGTGCCCAACTATAATGTATGGTTTGGGGCCCCCTAAACCTCTTGGGCCCGGGTGCGATTGGTACCTCTGCACTCCCTAAAGTTACGCCCCTGCACATAGTACACACTACACAGGACACTGGCAGCCAGATAAAGTGCAATGCCTGTTCTGCCGCACAAAGAAGATAGAAAAGACATAAAGAATAGGATCCAGATTTCAAGATTGGGATAAATTGTTACAAAATAAAATGTTTCCAAAATAAAATCAGTAACAAAGTAAAATAGATGGAGTTATAGAGCTCAGAGCCAGGCAGCTGCTGTAAAGTCTGACACAGTACAATCACTAACACATCTCCTCCATACAGCACCCGCAACCCCCTTCCAGGACATGCAGCCTCGGCCGGACCCAGATGTGGGATTTTCATGGATTTTCATAGATTTTTGGAGCTGGAATAGTTTTGCTTTTGTAGGAATCTTTGTTAAACCCCGGGAGCAGGGTCTGGAATTAGCACAGTCTGTATAAGAGGAGACAGAAATATCCGGATAATGTGCGTTGTGCAGATTCTCCATAGATTACAGGGAGAGGGGGGGATACAATATAATGTGGAGAATGTAAAACATCCATATATTATGGAGTCACTGGGGGAGACTGAGATTATGGACGTTATATAGAAGAAGACAAACTATTCCTTATGTTATTTTCGGTTAGATTGATACATTGGGGAGATTTATCAAGCTGTCTGAACGTCATGTATGTCCTAGTTGTTATGGAACTTTCCTAGCTTTTCTTTTATATTTCTTCTGAGTGTTATAGATTTAAGTCTTAAGCGGATTTAAGAAACAACACAAAACACAAAAAACAAAAACAAAAGTGGTAAAATGAAAGCTGAGCTGTGATTGGTTGCCATGAGCAACTAGGAATATTCTGACTTTCAGACAGCTTGATAAATCTGCCCCAATGTATATATTGTATCACATTGTATACATAGTATACATAGTACATAGATGTGATACATTGTATCACATTGTATACATAGTATACATGGTATAATATATTAGATATCAGTCCTGTACATTACACTGTGCTGATCCAGAAGAAGGCAAAACCCTGCACGGCCAATGCCAATTAGCCAGAAGTAGTTAGATATGAGATAGAAGCAGGCGTTTAATATGCACTTTTATTTAGTTGGGTTTTTTTGCCACGTTTTTTCCTTTTTTGCGCAACCCAAGGAGAAATGGTAAAGTTCAGGCCCTAAATAGCTGCAAAAATAGAAAAAGAAACAGATCGTTCTCCCCCGGTGCCTGGACCACTAAGTGGGTTTTATATTATCATTTTGAAATTGTAAGGTTATACCGCTGAAGGCACCACATTTGCAGTATTATACTGTTTTTAGACACTTTATTGCAGTATTATTTTTAGATACTATTTTTTGGTATTATGTTTTAGATACTTTAGATACTATATTGGTGTATTATTCTTTTGTTAGACACTATATTGCAGTATTATACAATTTTTAGATACTGTATTGCAGTATTATAATATATTTACTTACTACGTTGCAGTATTATACTATTTGTACATGCCATATTGCAGTATTATTTTCAGATACTATGGGGGTTATTTGGGTCAGTTCTATGTCTATTTTTGGAGCTGCGCTGCCCATCAGTGGCTTTAGTCTTTTAATAAATGTTCTTATGGTCTATTTTCTGTCTGGGGGGGAAAAAGTCCCAAAAAAGTCTCAAAATGCATAAAAAGTCTCAGCACATGCACCAGCAGGTACTGGAGTAACTATGCCACTTTTTATGAGATTTTTTGCAAAACCAATGATAAATAACCCCCACATTATTAAAGGCAAGTACCTGGTAATTTAGCCAAAAGTGAGCCAGACGGACGGGGGCAATCACCAAGATGATTTTTGCCACTTAAGGCATTAAAGGGGTTTAAATGAAATCTCCATAGAATATAAAGTGGAGGTGGAAGGGGGATGAGTGTTTGCACACTGCTGTGCTCTGTGTTATTATATTGTCTCTGGAGAGATGTGTATAAGACCTTTCTGTTGTTGTTAGTAGCAGCAGGACTGTGATATATGAATTTATGTTCCAGGAATTTAGGCTTTTCAACTGCACTGAAGATCGTGTCCTCACACTGCTGTGCTCTGTGCTTTCTGCAGCCAGTTGTATATATTGTTCCTGAAGAGATGTGTAATCAGACCTTTCTGTATGTTGTTAGTAGCAGCAGGACTGTGATATAGAGGTTTATATTCAAGGATTGTAGCTTCTCAAGTGCACTGAGGAAGCACCTCACACTGCTGTGCTCTGTGCAGAAAGTGTTTAGTATTGTCCCTTGAGAGATGTGGAAACAAACCTTTGTGTATGTTGTTAGTGGCAGCAGGAAGGGTTTATGAATTATATTCCGATTGCAGCTTCTCCCAGTGTACTGAGGATTTGTCCTCATACTGTTGTTCTCTGTGCTCTCTGAATAGTGCTAGTTACTGGCCCTGGAGAGATGTGGAATCAGACCTTTGTGTATGTTGTTAGTGGCAGCAGGATGGTGTTTATGAATTTATATTCCAGATTGCAGCTTCTCCCAGTGTATTGAGGATTTTTCCCATAGCTGTGCTCTGTGCTTTCTGCTTAGTGCTAGTTACTGGCCCTGGAGAGAGTGGAATCAGACTTTGTATATGTTGTTAGTAGCAGCGACTGGATGTATGAATTTACATATGGATTTGTAGCTTCCTCATGAATTTCGAATGTAATATAGTGGCGCTGGGTCCATCTATGGTGGAGTGCATGGACTATACTCACACTCCGGGCTCTGACTCTGATGGAAGACCAGAGCCATCAAGACATAGTAGATACTTATTTTTTTAAATCATTTGGATGAACCCCCGCCCCCTTTTCCCGCTATAAGGGTATTTCTTACCTTTTAACCCAAAGTACCAAACAATCTGTAAACTATGTATAAAACTGAGGATTCCAATCTAATGTAAATGACTCCTGGAATTTTTGGATCATAATATCTCTTGGGAAGGATCCAAGACAACTTTGGGAAAGTGAATGCTGGTCCACCAGGTGAGTGCTGGCAATCTACGCTCTTAAATATATAGCCTCCCCTCTCCATCCCACCTGACACCTGCAAGAGGTTTGAAGTGACACAATCTGCTGGTGGCTGGGGAGACGTCTCAAGTTCAGAGCAGTTGGGCTGAATTTGCAATGTGACTAGAAAACCTTTGCCCACGACGTGCAGGATGTGTGTGTATCCTGTTCAAAGAGTCACATAGTTGCCGTGTTGTTGTTTTGGCTTCCCCCCAAGCGGTGCTCGCTGCGAGTGCGTCCAGCTTCATGTGAGCCACCGGGATAAAATTACTTCTTATTTTTGTTTAAGATCCCAAATAACCATAAAAATAAACCTAAAAACTGCTTATAAACCCTATATAGCAGTCCAGCTACCTCCCGTTACGCTAAAAGGCACACGGAGGTAACACTCGGGTAATTACATCAAGTAACGAGCTAAGTCTGACCTTGCCTCATAATAACTAAATCACAAGAAATCTGTGATTGGGAGGAAATGGAAGGATTTGGATGATAAAATGGGGCTTATTTACTAGGTCACGCGGTCGCATTTCCGTCGGATGTTTGACTTTTCAGGAATTGCGGCGTGTGACAGGCATTTAGAAGGGGATTGTGTCGCACGCGATCGGATTTGGCGTAGTGTGCGGCTATCATGCGACACAATCAAGGGCGGGGCGTTGGACGATCCGACTGATTCGGACTGAGCGCAGCAGGATTTAACTTTCAATTGTGTCTTAAGATCAAGCCCTACATGCACCAGGAAGAAGGTGAACTCCGGCAGACCTGAGCGGGGATCGACACATGCAGGATATCGGGTGCACGATCTTAGTGACTCCCCCAGCACATTATAACACGGCAATGCACTTACATGCACCAGGAAGAAGAAGGTGAACTCCGGGACCTGGAGCGGGGAAGCGACACATGCAGGATATCGGGCGCAGGATCTTAGTGAATCCGCAACGCGCATTATACACGGACAATGCACTTACTGCACCAGGAAGAAGAAGGTGAACTCCGGGGACCTGAGTGGGGAAGCGACACATGCAGGATATCGGGGCACGATCTAGTGACTCCCGCACAGCACATTATACACGACATGCACACTTACATGCACCAGGAGAAAGAAGGTGAACTCGGGGACCTGAGCGGGAAGCGACACATGCAGGATATCGGGTGCAGGATTTAGTGACTCCCCACACAACGCATATTACACGGACAATGACTTACATGCACCAGGAAGAAGAAGGTGAACTCGGGGACTGAGCGGGAGGGGAAGGACACATGCAGGATATCGGGTGCCGGATCTTAGTGACTCCCCGCAGCGCATTATACACGGACAATGCATTACATGCACCAGGAAGAAGAAGTTGAACTCCGGGGACCTGAGCGGGGAAGCGAACACATGCAGGATAGGGCGCACGATCTTAGTGATCCCCACACAACGCATTATACCCGGACAATGCACTTACATGCACCAGGAAGAAGAAGGTGAACTCCGGGGACCTGAGTGGGGAAGCGACAATGCAGGATATCGGGGCACGATCTTAGTGACTCCGCACAGCACATTATACACAGACAATGCACTTACATGCACCAGAAGAAGAAGGTGAACTCTGGGGACCGAGCGGGGGGAAGCGACACATGCAGGATACGGTGCAGGATTTGTGACTCCCCACACAACGCATTATACAGGACAACAATGCACTTACATGCACCAGGAAGAAGAAGGTGAATCCAGGGACCTGAGCGGGGAAGCGACACATGCAGGGTATCAGGCGGGATCTTAGTGACTCCCGCACATCGCATTATACACGGACAATGCACTTACATGCACCAGGAAGAAGAAGGTGAACTCCAGGACCTGAGCGGGGAAGCGACACATGAGGATATCGGGTGAGGACTTAGTGATCCATTCCAGTCGGACGATGCACTTTCGTGAACTCCGGGGGAGCGGGGAAGAAATCTGCCCCAATGTGTGGAATGGGAGATCATCAGGAGTAAGACCATTGTACTGATGACAGCGCTCGGGACAGGCAGCTGCCATAAAGCCTCACACGGATCTGCCACTAAAGGAGAGGAAAAGACAGAATAATGGACAAGTTTCAGGTTTGGGAGAAATTTTCATTGTAAAACGAAGGAAAAATAAGATAAATAAAAAATAATAAGATTGGGTTCCAGCGCTCAGAGCAGGCAGCTTCAAAAAGCCTCACAAAGTACACAAGTTACCAGAGAGCTGAAAGAGATGGAAAGAGGGACCATTTACTAAGGTGCTTGCGCCAGTTTCTGTCTGAATTCACAAGTTCTTCTAGTGCAAACTATTTGCACTGCAGGGGGCGTCCGGTGCTCAGTCGGACCGTGCAAGACCTATTATACAAAGTCTGACAGAATTGGTTGCCCACCCATGTTAAAGGTGCACCAAAAAAGTGGTGCAATTTGTCGGGCAGTACAGGGGCGCCAGATTATGAAGAAACAAGTACACATGGATTGTATGGATATAGTAATAGTCTTTCATATGGGAATTGACACCATAAGGGCCCCTAAACCTCTTGGGCCCGGTGCGATCGGAACTCTGCAACCCCCTAAAGTTACGCCCCTGCACATAGTACACGCTACACAGGACACTGGCAGCCAGTAAAGTGCAATACCTGTTCTGCCGCACAAAGAAGATAGAAAAGACATAAAGAATAGGATCTAGATTTCAAGATTGGGATAATTGTACAAAATAAAAATGTTTCCAAAATAAAATCAGTAACAAAGTAAAATAGTGGAGTTATAGAGCTCAGAGCAGGCAGCTGCTGTAAGTCTGACACAGTACAATCACTAACACATCTCCTCCATACAGCACCCGCAACCCCCTTCCAGGACATGCAGCCTCGGCCGGACCCAATGTGGGATTTTCATGGATTTTCATAGATTTTTGGAGCTGGAATAGTTTTGCTTTTGTAGGAATCTTTGTTAAAACCCGGGAGCAGGGTCTGGAATTAGCACAGTCTGTATAAGAGGAGACAGAAATATCCGGATAATGTGCGTTGTGCGATTCTCCTAGATACAGGGAGAGGGGGGGATACAATATAATGTGGAGAATGTAAAACATCCATATATTATGGAGTCACTGGGGGAGATGAGATCATGTGACCTGTTATAATAGAAGAAGACAAACCTATTCCCTTATGTTATTTTCGGTTAGATTTGATACATTGGGGCAGATTTATCAAGCTGTCTGAAAGTCAGAATATTCCTAGTTGCTCATGGCAACCAATCACAGCTCCCCTTTAAAATATTCATGAGCACTGGTAAAATGAAAGCTGAGCTGTGATGGTTGCCATAGCAACTAGGAATATTCTGACTTTCAGACAGCTGATAAATCTGCCCCAATGTTATAGTATCACATTTATACATAGTATACATAGTACATAGAGGATACATTGTATCACAGTATACATAGTAACATGGTATAATATATAGATATCAGTCTGTAAATTACACTGTGCTGATCAGAAGAAGGCAAAACCCTGCGCGGCCAATGCCAATTAGCCAGAAGTAGTTAGATTGGATAGAAGCAGGCGTTTAATATGCACTTTTATTTAGTTGGGTTTTTTGCAAAGTTTCTTCATTTTGTGCAACCCAAGGAGAAATGGTAAAGTTCAGGCCCTAAATAGCTGCAAAAATAGAAAAAGAAACAGATCGACCATTCCCCCGGTGCTGGACCACTAAGTGGTGTGTTTTATATATCATTTTGAAATTGTAAGGTTATACCGCTGAAGGCACCACATTTGCAGTATTATACTGTTTTTAGACACTTTATGCAGTATTATTTTTAGATACTATTTTTGGTATTATGTTGTTTAGATACTTTAGATACTATATTGGGTGTATTATTCTTTGAGACACTATATTGCAGTATTATACAATTTTTAGATACTGTATGCAGTATATAATATTACTTACTACGTTGCAGTATTATACTATTTGTACATGCCATATTGCAGTATTATTTTCAGATACTATGGGGGTTATTTGGGTCAGTTCTATGTCTATTTTTGGAGCTGCGCTGCGCCATCAGTGGCTTTAGTCTTTTAATAAATGTTCTGATGGTCTATTTTCTGTCTGGGGGGGGAAAAAGTCCCAAAAAAGTCTCAAAATGCATAAAAAGTCTCAGCACATGCACCAGAAGGTACTGGAGTAACTTTGCCACTTTTTATGAGATTTTTTGCAAAACCAATGATAAATAACCCCCTATATTACAGTATTACAATGTGTAAGATACCATATTGGTATATTTTTCTTTTTTAGATACTGTATTGCAGTATTATACTATTTTTACTTGCTATATTGCAGTATCAGAATGTTTTATACTATATGGCTGTATTATTCTTTTTTTTTAGATACAGGTAGTCCCTGGGTTACGTACAAGATAGGTTTGTTCTTAAGTTGAATTTGTATGTAAGAACTGTACTCTTAAGTAGGGGACGGCCTTTACTATATTGGTATATTATTTGCTTTTTAGATACTACATTGCAGTATTATACTATTTGTAGATGCTATATTGCAGTATTATTTTTAGATACTATATTGCAGTATTATACTATTTGTAGATGCTATATTGCAGTATTATTTTTAGATACTATATTTCAGTATTATAATGTTTTAGATACTATATTGGTATATTATTCCTTTTTGTTAGATACTGTATTGCAGAATTATACTATTGTAGATGCTATATTGCAGTATTATTATGCTTTAGATATTATATTGGTATATTATCCTTTTTTTTTTAAACACTGGGGCACATTTACTTACCCGGTCCAGTCGTAATCCAACGGCGAGTTCTCCGGCGTTGATTCGGGTTCTGCCGGGATTCACTAAGGTTTGTGCGCCGATATCCACCAGGTGTCGCTGCTGCGCTGAAGTCCGCTGGAGTTCACCATCCTATCCTGGGTGCAGATAAGCGCGTGTCAAGCGACACTTTTTTAAAAAATAAATACAGCGAATTTTCCGACGGCCACGCCCCCCGATTTCCATCACATGCAACCCGCCCGAAATCCGATTGCGGAATTCGGCGCACATCGGAAATCATCGGGATACCCGTCGGAATCGCGCAAATTGGGCCCTTAGTAAATGACCCACACTGTATTGCAGTATTATACTATTTTAGATGCTATATTGCAGTATTATAATGTTTTAGATTATATATGGCTGTATTATTCTTATTTTTAGATACTTTATCGCAGTATAATATCAAACAATTGTGTTCGCACATACCCATAGACGATTTCCAAGCATTGAGCTACTGAGTCCAATAACTCTTCGTATCCGGTTTTAGGTTTTTCAGATGAATTGTATGGATATTTCTTGCAGTATAGTAGAAAAAATGGAAAATCAGATTCGCTCAACCAATCACCCGTATTTTGTCCTCTCCGTCCCTGTGGTGGTGCCCGAATCCTTGACTGTGAAACTCTCAACTGGCAACAACAAATGTAGCGGACGGCAGCACTCTAAATCTCATGCTGGTACGTCATTAGATGGCAGAAAATCCTTTATTCAGCAAAACGTGCACATACAGGATGACACACAAGCGCCTAAGATCGACGCGTTTCGACGCTATCGCCTCTTAGTCATGATCTCTTGCAGTATTATTACTATTTTTAGATACTTTATTGCAGTTCTAACTTGTATCTAACCAAGAACCAAATCTAACATCTTTATGGATCATGATTAAGGCTTAACAGCCGAAACACGTTGATTGTTTCTCTTCATCATACCTGTACCTGATTTTACTGATGCACGAGTAAAGAATTATAAGACCGCTTGGAGTTCTGCGCTGGAATCCAATTTTTTGCATTGTGTTTGGTCTGTAACTAGGACACTCCGAGAATGCGACCAAGCGGCCGGAAGTAAAGGAGTGAGTAGAACCGACAAAAACTTTTTACTAAATCTAACATAAGGAAATAGAATAACAGTCCACATACAGTGGCAGCACGTGGTTCCTTACCGCCATATACAAGGTACTGGCCCACATTTATCAGAACCAGGGCAGTCTGTACTATGTGCAGTTGCTTGTGTAGTGTGCAGGGGGCGCCAGATTCAGACCTGGCCCCCTGCGCTGCTCGGGAAGTGGGCACCATTTTTTGGTGCACTCTGTTGATGTTGCAGAATTGTGGCGCACGTCAGTAATGAATGTGGTGCACGGTCCGGCTAAGCAGTAACAGCCACTTTAGGTGGATATTTTTCTGTCTTGTCGGACACAGAGCACCCACAACACAAAACTGGCGCAGACACTTTATAAATACATGTACAAGCAGTTTACACGTTCATTTCAGTGGAAAGTCAGACAGGAAAACTGGCGCAGGCGCTTTAGTACACATGGACACAGTGTAGCGGTACTACTTATTACTTGTGTTTGTTGCTGCAGATTTTGGAGGGGGCTCCCGGTCCCTGCCGTGTCCCTGGAATAAGCATTAGGCTCCTGGCAGCCGCGCTGTTTGCACAGAGGCTCCTGCTGTGCCATAAATACATGTAATTCTGCGAGTTTTATGTCTCCTCCAGAGCAGCGCTCGCACGGGATGGAATTAATAGCCAATAAACCGCCAGCGTTTGACTTGTTGCAGCTTTTGTACATTTACTTCTCGGTTATTACCCAAGATGGCGGCGCTCTAATCTCGCTCATCAAGCCGTCAGCTGTTAACGATCCCTGAAAGACAAAGAAAACACCACAAATTACTGCAGAATCTGGACAATTCTGGTAAAAATGGAGGTTTTATGACACATTTCATGAATGATGGTTTAATGGAAGAGACATTAACTGGAAAGTAATTGTAACAGAAACTGGTGCTACTATAGAGCCTAGTGCGGGGGAGGATTCACTGGCCTTAAAGGGAACCTGTCAGCAGGTATCACCATGTAGACTGCAGCCAGTGTCGGGTATTGTCAATTTATATTCCAGGATTGTAGCTTCTCCAAGTGCACTCGGGACATGTCCTCACACTGCTGTGCTATATACAGCCAGTGCTATGTATTGTCCCAAAAAAATGTGTAATCAGACTTATGTGAATGTTGTTAGTAGAAGCAGGACTGTGATATCTGGATTTATATTCCAGGATTGTAGCGTCTCCAAGTGCGCTGGGGATGTTTCCTCACACTGCTGTACCCTGTGCTCTCTGCAGTCAGTGTATATTGTCCCTGGAGAAATGTGTAATCATACCTTTGTTGTTAGTAGCAGCAGGACAGTGAAACATGGATTAATATTAAAAGATTGTAGCTTCTCCAAGTGCACTGGGTACATGTCCTCACACTGCTGTGCCCTTTGCAGCCAGTGTTATGTATTGTCTTTGGAGAGATGTGTATACAGACCTTTGTATATGTTGTTAGTAGCAGCAGGGCTGTGCTATATGGATTTATATTCCAGGATTGTAGCTTCTCCAAGTTCACTGCTGTGCTCTTAGTTCAGTTATGAACTATTCTATTTGCACATAATAATTATAATTCCTTTATTTATATAGCACACACAGTTTGCGTAGCACTGAACAGAGTTTGCCAAATCAGTCCCTGTCCCCAAAGGGGTTCACAATCTAATCATCCTACCAGTATGTTTTGGAGTGTGGGAGGAAATCGGAGGACCTGGAGGAAACCCACGCAAACACGGAGAGAACATACAAACTCTTTGCAGATGTTGATCCTAGGACATGAACCCAGATCCCCAGTGCTGCAAGGCCATAGTGCTAACCACTGAGCCACCGTGCTGCCCTGAAACGCCTGCTACATACTCACAGCTTACAGCACAGCAGTGTGAGGATATCCTATCACTGAGAAGGAGGGGCAAGAAGGGGAAGAAGTTAGATGTAGGGGATATGAATGAGATGGTGGGAGGGACAAAGGGTATAAAGGAGGAGAAGAGAGAGAAGAGGGATAGAAGTAAAGCAGGGAGAGGAGGGAGATGCAGCTGCACTACAAGCACATCACGTCCAGTGAGGCCAAGAAAAGCACAGCCCCCCAAATATTCCACAACCCTCCAAAAAATTCTCACTGTTAATACAGAAAGTTGAGTCCCCAGCTTGGCACAGGGAGTGATTGTAGTCTATAGAAGATGATAAATTCGGGGAGAACCTCGATTCCTATACAAACAAGTTGAACTTTTTGATCTTGGAAACTTGTTAAGAGCCAAACTTTCAGTAAGTGCCGTGGAAATTAGCAGATAAAATTAGTGTTCCCCAGATTTGGCAGAAGTGTCGGAAAAATGGGATTGAGTCCTGGAGTTTCTTCAAAGCTCCCGAATCTTCTCCATGCCAAGAGCGAGAGAGAGAGCCCCACAATGAAAAATAAGGAAGTGCTGCATAAATAAGGTGCGGAGACCTGAGCGGGGCCGGGGGGCTGCGGGGGTATACAGGACCCCTGCACCCAGCGGATACAGCAGGACCTACAGCCTCATCCCATATATGAGAACATCACGTCCCGGGAATTTCTCCCTGGTGCAATAATAAGTGTAATTCGTTACACATGTGACGAGCGCAGCCCCACTCCAGGCCTGTAGGACGCGGCCATATATTATTAGCCCCCCCCCCCCCCCCCACTAGTAAAATAACCTACAGAAGGACTGATTCCGCTTAGTAAGGTGTACGGTGAAAATTGGAATTACGGTTATAATTAGATTTCCGCCGTTCTAAAATATATAGCATAACAAACCTTTATGTCTCGAGCACAATTGTGACAAGCCGAGATTATGGGGATTATAGTGGTGGCGGTGGAAGGGGGTCACAAAAGGACACATACGGGGGCAAAAACTTCACGGGTTTTATAGAATTCTTACTTAAATTCACCCTAATCAGCAGTGACATGTACACCAGAGGATGAAGCACATCTAGGGGTACCCAGAGAAATTACTGCCATGCCCACCACACTCTGTTCATACCATGGCCACCACACTTATATTATACCAGACCCACCCACAATCTATATGGACCCTGACCCAGCACATTACATAGACCATGACCCACCACATTAATACCTGACACCAATCTACATAGACCATGACCCACCACTTACGTAGACCATGGCCACCACACATCTGTTCATACCATGGCCACACACTTATATTCTACCATGACACCACACATTATATAGACCATGACCCACCAAATCTACGTAGACATGACCACCACACTACCTAGACCTGACCACCAATCTACAGACCATGACCCACCATCTACCTAACCATACCCACCAATCTAAGTAGACATGACCCGTACACATCTACGTAGACCATGACCCACCACATCTACTAGACCAGACTACACACTTCTACGTAGACATGACCCACCACACATCTACGTAGACCATGAACCACCACATCTACCACCCATGACCACCGCATCTAGTAGACCATGACCCACCCCATCTACCAGACCATGACCCAACCAATCTACGTTTAGACCATGACCACACACATCTATTCATGACAGACCCCCAACATCTATACTAACCATGGCCCATCATACATCTATTCATACCATGAGTCACCACACATCTATGTAGACCATGACCCACCACACATCTATGCAGACCATGGCGCACAACACTGCTATGTAGACCATGACCCACCACACATCTATGTAGACCATGACCCATCATACATCTATGTAGACCATGACCCACCACACATCTATACTGACCATGACCCACCACACATCTATGTAGACCATGAACCACCGCACATCTATGTAGACCATGAACCACCACACATCTGTTCATACCATGACCCACCACACATCTATGTAGACCATGGCCCCCCAAACATCTGTGCTATACAGGCCACCAAACATTATGTAGACCATGAACCACTACCCAATGTTCATACCATGCCCACATACATATATGTGACCATGACCCACCACCACACATCTATAATGACCATGACCCACCACATATTTATGAAGATAATGGTCACCACACATTAGTATACCATGGCCACCACGAATTTATGAAGATAATGGCTACACATAATCTATATAGACCATGTCCCACCAACATCTATGAACCAAGTCCCACCACATATCTATATAGACCATGTCCCACCATGCTGTTTCTCAATTCTGCCACATGGGAAGAACCAGGTCCAGTTCTGCAGCAAAAAGACGTCCCCTTGACAGTTAGGAATAGGATGTAGCATAGTTTCAGGGTAGTTCAATGCCCATATGCTAATTAGATTATCAACTGTCATATGGTAGTCCTTGGCAGGAGATAGCCTAGCTCCTCCCATCTGACAATAGAGATGCAAAATAATGATAGTGATCACTCTGGAACAGTGGGGGGCTGAGATAAAATACCAGCTACTCTAGAATCAGTTGGAGTTGATGGATGCGGTACGTCAGATCTTCCTCTTCAAAGGAGCCAGGGTCAAGGCAACAGTGCAAACACAGAGACACCGGGTGGAGTGAGTTACTTTGGCTGGAAAAAAACTGCCCACAATGAAGTCATGGTTCTTCTAAATTGACCCAGTGGTATATACAGAACTAGTGCTGTCTCATTAAATAGTGGGGAATATCCTCATCCCAATATTTGCCCCTAACCCTTAGATCTTCAACCTTTGAAGCCTTCAAGGCCTTATCTCATCTCATGTGTCTTTTGACCTTATCTTACACTTCCATGGCTTCTGCTGTTGTTCCATGCTTCATGGTCCACTCATTGACTTTAGATCTCTCCAGGTCTCGCGGTGCAACAACCTGTATCTTCATCATCATCACAAGATGGGTCAGTGCCTTTGGGTTGGATCCCTAATGGTGGCCCTCTCGCTAATGGGGACCTGTGGAGTACTGAGATGTACATTGCTTAGTAATAGGCTTGTGCGGCTGGGGAACGGGCCTCCTTGAGCACTATGGTATCGCGGGCAGAGAGCTTCTGTCCGGTGGACGGGGCCCCTGCTCCTACTACTGTGGTCGGCCGGGGCCATGGTGGCGTGAGTAAATTGTCATGGTGCTATTGGAGAGCCAGGCCAGGGCCTCTGCACAAAATAGTCCGGGTCCCAGCGTGGTGCTCAATACGCCGCCAGTCCGGTATTGGGTGTCGGGACAGGGGCCCCACTGGGAATACCCGGCCCCCGCAGGCCGTTCGACCCTAGAGATGTGGTAATCATGTATTTTTCGGTGTGTGGATCCAGCCTATATTCACTGTTCAGTCATGTGCTGTACTGGCTGTTTCCCTTACTCTGTGCACACACAGAAGCTCGTGGCCCGTTCGTGGGTATGTTCTTATTTTAGAATGCACACTAAAGGCTGTCATCGTTCCTGACACGCCGCGTTCTGATCGTACTTTTTAATCCCACAATCCATTCCTTAAGACTCTGGTGGCTGATTTACCAGCACCACCTAACTCAGCCAAAATCTGGTTCTCTTATTAGCTAAGAATGTTATAGAGAAGCACGTGGAGGGATGCTCATCGCAGCAGCACAACACATCCTATCGGTAACTGGGCATGCATACACTGGTTTTTGAGGGCCCGGGAGGAAGTGCTAGACCCCCCCCCGCCCGCTTCCAGGACAATAGGATGGATGCATTCTGACTCAATAAAAAATAATAAAACTCTCATATGACAAGTCTCCAATACTGTCTCTCCCTTCTAAAGGGGCCGCGTCTCACTGAGGTGCGACTCCGCCCCCTGAGGAACCCCTTGCCATCCTAACAAGAGCTTTTCCACCAAAAGCCTGTTTGTAGAAGTGGTAACATTTTGAAACAAAAAAGGATTTCCTTACACATTCCCTTTCGAGTGGTTAATTATCCCACAAACTACGAAATGCCATGAGTGTTACCAGCAGCGCGTCACTAGCCACTTTCCCCCCAGGTCATTTGGTGCATACCACACAGTGACCACCAGTACACTAGTCAGCAACTACAGGTAGGGTTACCCACACATATAAATAACACACCAACAGTGAATATCCCACTCTCAATAAAAGAGATAACAGCAGTTGAGACACAGCACAAATAAATTTATAACAGCAGTAAGATACTGCACACATAAATTTATACCTGTAGTGAATATACCACACATAAAAATATATACAAGCAGTGGATATACTGCATATATAAATATATACCAGCAGTGAATAAACAGCACATATAAATATATTCCAGCAGTGAATATACCATACGTATAAATATATACCAGAAGTGAATTTATTACACACTATAACATATTCCCAGCAGTAAATAGATCACAATAGCTATTATAAGCAGTGAAAAACAGCATACAAAATATATACCAGAGTGAATTACACAGTGAACATAAATATATACCAGCAAGTGAATATACCTCACATATAAAGATATACAGCAGTGTAATACAGGCCCACACATAAAATATATAAACAGAGTAAATACACAACAGCAATTGCTGCATGTGTGCCATCTATCCCACAACCAATAGAGAGAATCCATTTTTAAACCATTTCATGTCGACAGATGTGTGTGGAAAGGATTACCTTTTATCGCAGTAATCTACCACTCACATAAATATTTACAGCAAGAAGATACAGCACACAAAAAATACATACCATCAGTGAATATATATCACACAAATAAATATATACCAGCAAATGATACACAGGACAAAGACAATTCATACCGCAGTGAATATACTGCCCCACATAAATTTGTACCAGCAGTGCTTATACAACACATAAAAATAATACCAGCAGTGACATACTGACATTAAATATACAACATCAGTGCCATACTTCACATATAAATATATACCAGCAGTTGATACACAGCACACATAAATGTATACCAGCAGTGAATATGCCACACACTTAAATTTTTTACCAAACAGTGAATATCCAACAGAAAAATAATACCAGAGGGGTATACCGCACATATAAAATTATATACAGAAGTATAACAGAACACATATAACTATATTCAGCAGTGAATATATCGACATATATATATATATATGTATATTACAAGCAGTAAATATTTCAACATGTATATAATATATATATATATAATATATATTCAGCAGTGAATACACAGCACACATAAATATATACCAGCAGCGAATATGCTGCACATATAAATATGTACCAACAGTTAATATGCAGCACACATAAATATAGAACAGTAGTAAATATACAGCAGCAGTTGCTGCCTTGTGAACTCTATCAAGTATTTTAATCCACACCAATAAAGAAGAATCCATTTTTTTACCATTCACGTCAACAGATGTGTGATTCACCTTTTCTATAGCAATGAATATACTGCACACAAAAATATATAACAGCAGTTAATACACAGCACACATAAATATATACCAACAGGAAATATACCGCACACATAAATATATACCATCAGTGAATATACCGCACATATAAATATATACCTACAGTTAATACACAGCACACATAAATATATACCACCAGTGAGTATACTGATAAAATATATATTGAGAATAAATGTACTGCACACTCAGGGCAAAATAGATAAGATATTAAAATGAGATAAAGCATTACCTACATACAAAGCCTTGTGCATGAGGCTAAAATACAAAAAATAAGTAAAACTGTAAACACACATAAATATAACGCAAAAAAACATACAGGGCATAGAAAGCCAAACTGCAGTGAGGGGAGGAATCCCCACCCCGTATCGCCCAATTAAGTAGTGGCGAACAGCGCTGTGCTACTACCTCACAGGTGTTATCTTGTCCCAGGTATAGGAATCTCAGAATGGCCTCTTTCCATTATAAACTGCCCCTATGAGTATGTGGAGACACTGCGCCCTAACTATCTACAGTTTTACAGGAAATTGGTCTGGAAAATCAATGTCCAAACTGTGTTTATAAATTTACAATTTCTCAACAACCACCTGACCACACGCACCTCGTAAGAATAAACGTGAATAACTCATAGATACGGTATTCTCATCCTCTAAATATATTGTTACTTTGTTCAATCGGAGATATATACTTTCCCTCAAATTCGATACAGAAACCAACTAATTAATTTGTACATAGCATCCACTAATTCTTATACAGCATTGGCACCCCAATCATTCATATGTAGCGCTGATCTCCTCATTAGTTCATATGCAGCCCTATCACCCCCTCATTAGTTCATAGCCAGCGCTATCACCCCCTCATTAGGTATATGCCAGCCTATAACCCATCAGTAGTCATGCAGCGCTATAAACCCCTATTAGTTTCATATGCAGCGACTATATAAAACCCCTTTCATTGTTCATATTGCAGTGCTTAAAACCCCCTCATTAGTCAATTGCAGCGCGATTAAACCACCTCATTAGTATATACAGCGCTATACCCCTCATTAGTTCATATGCAGCGCTATAACCCCCTCATTAGTTCATATGCAGCGCTATAAACCCCTCATTAGTTCATATGCAGTGCTATAACCCCCTCATTAGTTCATATGCAGCGCTATAACCCCCTCATTAGTTCATATGCAGTGCTATAACCCCCTCATTAGCTCATATGCAGTACTATCACCCCCTTATACATTCATATATGCAGGGCCGCCCCCCTCATTAGTACACTTTTTCAGTGCTGGCCCCCCTCATTGATTCATATGTACTGCACGCACCCCCTCATTAATTCATATGCAGTACTCCCCCACTCATTCATTCATATGGATTAAGACTGCTAAGGTCCCTGGGCTGTATGAACAAATGACCTTTGGAGGACATTTGAAGGTCCTGAAATGGCTTTTGTGTACTGAGAGCAGAAACAGATGTAGGAGGATTTCATGGGTAAAGGTCTTTCTCAGTATAAAGTTTGGAGGCTTGTTTGGGGGGGGGGCATGGGTTTTAAACTTCATTAAAACTTAAAAAACTGGAGCATATTTAATCAGAACAGGACGAGGCGACACAAACCTTCCCAGTGATTATAGGAGAAGACAAGCTTTCACCCTGAGTGTGTAGCATACCCCCCGATATAGGACCCGGGGCATTCAAATATTTCCAAAAACATTTGCAGGAGAATATTCAATGATGTTGCATAAAAAAACAAGAAAGTAGAAATTCTGAATTCCTAAATGCTTTGGGAATGAGGCGAGTGGGATTTTAATAACATCAAAAAAGTATTACAAAAACAGAGAATATGAAGGTATTAAATCATTTACTAAATCACAATAAGACATTAAAGTTTTTATAGGGGGACGATCCGACGAATATCCGGAGCCCCCTGCAGAGAAACTGCAAGTCACGATGTATTTACATATAAAGGAAGTGGTCTCCAAGCGTACTATAAGCAGTATATCTGGAACATAGGGGGCAGTATTATAGTAGTTAATTCTTGTAATAGGGGGCAGTACAGTATTATAAGTAGTTATATCCGTACATAGGGGGCAGTCTTCTCGTGTTATATCGAACAGAGGGGGCAGATATAGTAGTTATATCTTGTACATAGGGAGTTATTATTAGTAGTATATTCAGTACACAGGGTGGGCAGTAGTAAGTAGTAATATTCCTGTACAATGGGGGGAAGTATTTATAGTAGTCATATTACGTAACATAGGGAGCAGTATTTATAGTAGATATTCCTTGTAATAGAGGCAGTATATAGTAGTTATCCTTACTGTACATGGGGGCAGTATTATGGTAGTTATATCCTTGTGCATTAGGGGGCAGTATTAGTAGTTATATCTTGCATAGGGGGCAGTATTATAGTAGTTATATCCGTGCCTAGGGGGGCAGTATTATAGTAGTTCTATTTGAAATAGGGGGCGTATTATAGTAGTTATATTTTGACTAGCAGGGGCAGGATTATAGTAAGTTATATCTGTGCATAGGGGTGCGTATTATAGTGTTATTATTCTTTTTGACATAGGGGGCCAGTATTTAATATATCTTATACAGAGGGGGCAGTATTATAGTACGTTATATCTGTACATAGGGGGCAAGTATTATAGAGTTATATTCTTGAAACATAGGGGGCAGTATTATAGTAGTTAATTCTGCATTAGGGGCAGTATTACGTAGTTAAGCCTTGTGCTAGGGGGCAGTATTATAGTAGGTCATATTCTTGTACATAGGGGGGGCCGTATATAGTAGTTATAATCCTGTGCATAGGGGGGCAGTCTTTCGTAGATATTCTTGTACTAGGGTGCAGTATTATAGTAGTTTATTCTTGTACATATGGGGGCAGTGGCCAGAGTATATAGTCCGTATCTTCTGTGCCTAGGGGGCAGTATTATAGTAGTTATATTCTTGTCATGAGGGGCAGTATTATCGTAGTTATATTTATACATATGGGGGCAGGGCAGATAGTATTATAGTAGTTATATTCTTATAAATAGGGGGCGGATTATAGTAGTTATTTCTGTAATAGGGGGCAGTATTATAGTAGTTATATTTCTTGTAATTGGGGTGCAGTATTCTCGTAGTTATTATTCTTGTACTAGGGGCCGTATTATAGTGTTACATTCTTGTAAAATAGGGGGCAGTAGGATAGTAGGTATATTCTTGTACATAGGGGCGTATGATAGTGTTATATTTTGGTACATAGGGGCAGTATTTCGAGTAGTTATATTCTGTAGACATGGGGGGCAGTATATTGGCAGTTATATCTTGTACATAGGGCGGCAGTATTATAGTAGTTCTCTTCTTGTACATAGGGGGCAGTATTATGTAGTATATTCTTGTAAGAGTGCGGGGCAGTATTATAGTAGTGTTATTATTGTCTATAGGGGGCCGTATTATAGTAGTTTATTCATGTACATAGGGGTTAGTATTTTATAGTGTTATTATTCCTTCCAGAGGGGGCAATACTATAGAGTATATGTGTACCATAGGGGGCTAGTTAGTATTTTTTAGTAGTATTTTAGTAGTTATTATATCTTGGGCATAGGGGGGGCAGTATTATAGTCTTTATATTCTGGACATAGGGGGCAGTATATAGTAGTTATATTCTTATACATAGGGGGCAGTATTATGAGAGTTATATCTGTACATAGGGGGCAGTATTAGTAGGATATTCTGTACATTGGGGGCAGTAGTATAGTAGTTATATTCCTTCCTGGGGCAGTACTCTATAGTAGTACATCTTGTAATGGGGGCAGTATGATAGTAGTTCCATTCTTGGACATAGGGGCAGGATATAGTGAGTATTTCTGTACATAGGGGGGCAGTATTATAGTCGTTATTCTTGTACATAGGGAGCAGTGTATTGTAGTTATATTCTTGTAATAAGGGACAGATTTATAGTAGTGAGATCTTGATACATAGGGGGCCGAGTCTATAGTATTGATCTCTTGTACATAGAGGGCAGTTTATCGCTGTTATATTCTCGTACATGGGGGCAGTAAAGGATTATAGTAGTTATTAGTTCTTGTACATAGGGGGCAGATTATAGTAGTTTATAGTATGGTACATAGGGACAGTATTATAGTAGTTATATTCTGTACATAGGGGGGGCAGGATTTTAGTAGTGATATTCTGGTACATAGGGGGCAGTATTAGAGTAGTTATATTCTTGTACATAGGGGCAGTATTAGCGTAGTTATATTCGTACATATGGGGCGTCTTACAGTAGTTATATTCGGTACATAGGGGGCGTTTATTATTGAGTTATATCCTTGTACATAAGGGAACCTATTTAGAGTTATATTCTTGTACATAGGGGGCGTATTATAGTAGTGATATCTTGTAAAAGGGGCAGCTTATAGAGTTATATTCTTGTACATTGGGGGCAGTATTATAGTAGCTATATTCATGTACATAGGTGGCAGATTATAGTAGTACATTCTTGTAAATAGGGGGGGCAGAATGATAGTAGTGATATCTTGTACATAGGGGGCAGTATATAGTAGGTATATCTTGTACATAGGGGGGCAGTTATATTATAGTAGTTATATTCTTGTTAATAGGGGGCAGTATTATGTCGTCTATTCGTAACATAAGGGACAGTATTTAGTAGTTATATTTGGTACATATTGGGGGCCAGTATGATAGTATTAGGGATATTCTTTGTGTTACATACGGGGGCCAGGTATTTTACTCGTAGTTATAGTCTGGACAATTTGTTAGTTTTTAATGGTGGGTGATGTATTTTAGTAGGTCTATTATTACTGTAAATAGGGTTGGCAGTATCTATTAAGTTAGTTCGGTAGTATCTTGTACATATTGGCTGGTAAGAGTAGGTATAGCACTAGTTATAATCCCTATTGTAAACTAGGGTTGGGCCAAAGATTATAGTAGTTATATCTTTGTAATAGCGGGGCAGTATTTTAGTATAGGTCGTGATTATTCTTGTACATTAGGCGGGCGTATACATAGTAGTTATATTTCGTGTAAATAGGGACAGTATTATATAGTAGTTATATTCTGTACATAGGGTGGGCAGTTTTAGTGTTATATTCTTGTACAAGGGGGCAGTATGATAGTAGTAAGTTTATTGTCTTGTAAATAGTTCGAGGGGCAGAGTAGTATAGTCAGTTATATTCGCTCATAGGGGGCAGTATTATAGTAGTTAATTCTTGTACATAGGGAGGGCAGTAGTTTTTTGGCCAGGATTAGTTAGTGTGTCTATTCTGTAAATAGGGGGCAGTATATAGTAGGGTAGATCTTGCACACAGGTGGCAGACAGTATATAGCGCGCTTATTTTTTCCATAGAGGGCCCCTAGAGATATAGTAGTTATATTATTGTAATAGGGGGAAGTATTTAGTGTTATATTCTTGTACAGTAGGGGGCAGTAAGTATTATCGTGAGTTTTATTATTGTACATAGGGACAAGTATTATCTATAGTAGTTATATTTCGTAATAGGGGGCAGTGTAAGAGATTATAGTAGTATATTCTTGACATAGGGGGCAGTATTATAGTAGTTAATATTCGTGTACATTAGGGGGGCCAGTATTATAGTAGGTGATATTCCGGTACTAGGGGGCTGTATATAGTAGTTGTTATAGTCTGTACAGTAGGGGGCAGTATGTTATAGTAGTTATAGTATTGTACATAGGGACAGTATTATAGTAGTTATTTCCTGTACATAGGGGAGGCAGAAGTATAGTAGTATATTCTTGTACATGAGGGGGGGCAGGATGCTATTAGATATTCCTGTAACAAGGGCAGATTATAGTAGTTAATATTATTGTAAATAGGGGGCAGTATTATAGTGTCATATTCTGTACAGTAGGGGCAGTATTATATAGTTATATTCCTTGGACCATAGTGGCAGTATTATAGTAGTATATTCTGGTACAACGGGACCAGTATTATAGTCGTTAATTCATGTACATGGGGGAAGTAGTATTATTAGTTATTTTCTTGTCGACATATAGGGCAAGATATATAGTAGTAATTCCTGTACCATAGGGGGCAGTATTATGGAGTTATATATTGTACATAGGGCAGTGTTATAGTAGTTATATTCTGGACATAGGGGGCAGTTATAGTGGTATATTCTTGTACATAGGGGGCGGCAGTATTATAGTAGTATATTCGTACATAGGGGGCAGTATTAAGGAGCTATATAATTGTAACATAGGGAGGCAGTAGTTATTATAGTAGCTATATAATTGTACATAGGGACAGCTATTATACTACATATCGGGGCACATTTACTAAGAACAGTGCAGATGTGTACTATGTGCAGGTCCCTGTAGTTATAGTGCAGGGGGAGCAGATTTGGGATTTATGGGCACGTTATTATGATTGGCCAGCCCCCTTTGCATGTACTGGAAGGTCGGCAGAGCGCACAACTTTTCTCTGGCTGCACCTTTAAAAAGGGGAGTGCGACACACTTTGTTGGCCGTGGCACGATAAATCTTGGGCACGGTCCTGACTGAGCACGTGTTGACGCCCCCCTTCAGTGCAGTTCTGTAATGTTTGCTTCAGCCCAAGTAAGTAGGATATAGTTTTCCTGGCGGTTACATATGACAATGATTCGGGTGTGGAGTGGAGAGAGAAGCTGCTTTTGACCGGGACCGGCTCAAGCAACAAATTAGTAGTGGGAATGAATAGCCGCTGGAATTCCATGCATTTACCCAAAGAAATACAGAAGAAGAAAATGGTGGTGCCCTTTGGATGGTCGTTTCAAAAAAATATGGCACATCAGTAATTCATGGGATTTGCTTTCATTCTCTTTTAATTAGTTAACCTGTGATGCAGTGGAGAAGCTCTCATAGGATTTTACCGTTCTCCATACTTCTATCATTAAACTCCACTACTGCTACACTTGTTACTTGTTTGCTACATGTTTTTTACTTGTTAGTTACCCACAAAACACTTTTTGTTACATGTTTGTTTACATGTATTTGTACTGTTCTGTTACATTTTGTGTTACATGGTTTGTTACTTGTTTTGTGACTGTGTTTTGTTACATGTTTTGTTAACATGTTTTGTCACTTGTTTGTTTACTTGTTTCTGTTAAGTTGGTTTTGGCGACTTGTCCAAAACTTTTGTTAAAAGAACTTATTAAATTCAGACACCTCCCCCTTGACCTGGACAAGCCCAAACATCTATCGATCAGGGTCAGTGATTCTGATGGCCTTATAGTAAATCAAAACTATGGATGTCCCAGGTCATCTGTGCACATGAGGCATTTAGCACATTTTCAGGCCATCATATGAGTTGTGGAAGTTTCTCATTTGCCAGGTTATGTATCCAATTAGCAGCTGGATATAAGAGCCGGTGGTTGGAGACTGGCGGCTACGATGTTCCCATACAATGCCACAGATTAGTAGA
The DNA here is from genome assembly GCA_019512145.1 of Engystomops pustulosus. Taxonomy (NCBI): domain Eukaryota; kingdom Metazoa; phylum Chordata; class Amphibia; order Anura; family Leptodactylidae; genus Engystomops; species Engystomops pustulosus. The sequence continues at coordinate 113,701 of WNYA01000315.1, read as the reverse complement.
AGAGGAGAAAGAATCCAGTGATTTAGCCGCAGGATTATATCGAACATTGTAGAGCAGTACTAGCTTGTACTTATGGAATAAAGCCCTTGGGGCGAGCATAGTAACTTAAAATTATCTCCAGCGAGTCTTTGTCTATCTGTGATTCTCTAGTGTCAGACTGGTTCCTTAGGCAAACCAGGAGAAAAATCAATCCGGGGGGCCCACATTCATTTATCCCCCAGGAAATCATACTTACCAGTCTCCAATTATGTTTGTTTTCTGAAGGACATATGGGGGTTCAGTCTTGGGTTGAGCCAGGGCCACGGGAGGATCCTCGGCGGGGGGTACTCGGGTGGGCCGCCGACACTGGCTTCTTTGAATTAATAGAATTAGAAGCGTTAGAACGGATGCACATAGCAAATTCTAGGGAAGTGCGGAACTGTATGATGGCGGTGAAGCACTTGCGGGGAAGTAGATAGAAAATTTTTTATATTTCCAGGAAGCTCTCTATGTCCCCGTGTTCCTCTATCACTCAGACAGCATCAGTAGGGTCATATAGGAAAAGGACAGCAGAGAAAGTCTGCCTGATAATGATAGGAAAAAATCACTTGGGGTGAGATAGAAACCTTACTCAGACTCCAGAACGGCATGAAGCTGTGTTATAATACAATGGGGCAGATAGATTTATTACACCGGTCTATTGCGATCCAGAGCACGAGTTCGGGTCGGCGGAGTCACTAAGGTAGTTCCTCCGACGCCACCAGGTGGAGATGCTGCGCTGAAGTTTCCCGAGACCAGTCGAAATGCACTCAAAGTTCAAAGCCATGACTAGGCAGGTAAGTGCAAGTCTCGCGACCTTTTTTTTTTTTTATAATGCAGGGTTTTTAACGAATTATAGGTTTGCATTCGGCAAAGCCCCCAGATTCTCCGTCGTGTGCATGCCAGCGCGGTGATGCGCCACAATCGCTTGCGTGCGCCAAAATACGGGCAATTAAGGGGACATCGGCGCAACCGGAATATATTCTGGGTGGTAAAAAAACGGCGGGGGAAAACGCGGATCGGGGGCATTAGTAAATGACCCCATTTGCTTTAGTATCTGATTTGAACGTTATTATCCGTGAATTCCCAACTGTGGCTCTTAGCATTCTTCTCCATCTGCCTCACCCATACAAACCCCAGCACTTTCCCACCATGCACTTCTACTGGTAACCGGAATTGTCTGGATGCAGCTCTTGAGTGACCAGAGTAATTCCAATAAAGTAACTATCAAGTGTGGGTATTGTGGGGAGTTGCCGTGAGGGCTCCCTCTGTGGCCCTAGGATTCAAGCAGCCATCTGTATACCAAATCTTTCTTGATGCTTTAAAGGGGAGGACAACATCCATCATTAAATAATCTCAAGGAACATCAAGTAGGTAAGGGCGGCCATATAATGTAGTCAAGCAATCTGAAGGACCTCTGGGGTCATAGGTAGAACGCCTACCTCAATATGGCTGAGCAGCTCCATCTCACCCATATCGGCGCCAGTGTAGCAATTAGCAGTACTGTCATGTCCCTTCACACTCCTGGACTGGAGCAGGCAGGTTAACTTGATCGCACCCCCCCCCACCTCGTAAAATAACCCTACAGAATGACTGATTCCGCTTAGTAAGTGTACGGTGAAAATTGGAATTACCGGTTATAATTAGATTTCCGCCAGTTCCTAAAATTTATAGCAATAACAACTTTCTGTTCCGAGCACCAATTGTGACAAGCCGAGATTTATGGGGATTATTAGTGGTGGTCGGTGGAAGGGGGTCACAAAAGGACACACCAAGGGGGCAAAAACTTCACGGGTTTTATAGAATTCTTACTAAATTCACCCTAAATCAGCAGTGACACTGTACACCAGAGGATGAAGCACATCTAGGGGTACTCCAGAGAAAATTACTGCCATGGCCCACCACACATCTGTTCATACCATGGCCCACCACACTTATCTTATATTATACCAGACCCACCACAATCTATATAGACCATGACCCAGCACATCTACCTAGACCCTGACCCACCACATCTACATAGACCATGACCCACCACATTCACATAGACCATACCCCACTACGTAGACCATGGCCACCACCATCTGTTCATACCATGGCCCACCACACTTATATCATACCATGACCCACCACACATCTATAAGACCATGACCCACCCTCTTACGTAGACATCTACCCTACCACACTCTCTAGCCTGCCCACCATCTATCATCACCAGACCATGACCCCGCCACATCTACTAAACCATGACCCACACATCTACGTAGACCATGACACCTCCACATCTACGATAGACCATGACCCACCACATCTACCTAGACCCTGACTCCCACTTCACGTAGACATTGACCCACCAACATCTACGTAGACCATGACCACCACATCTACCACGCCATGACCACCGCATCTACGTAGACCATGACCCACCCATCTACCAGACCATGACCCAACACTCTACGAGACCATGACCCACCACACATCTATTCATGCCATGACCCACCACACATCTATACTAACCATGGCCCATCATACATCTATTCATACCATGAGTCACACACATCTATGTAGACCATGACCCACCACACATCTATGCACCATGGCGCACAACACTGCTAGTAGACCATGACCCACCACACATCTATGTACCATGACCCTCATACATCTAGTAGACATGACCCACCACACATCTATGACCATCCCAGACCCCACAATCTATGTACCATAACAACCGCACATCTATGTAGACCATGAACCACCACACATCTGTTATTACATGACCCACCACACATTATGTTAACATGGCCCCCACATCTGGCATACCATGGCCACCACACATCTATGTAGACCATGAACCACTACACATCTGTTCAATCCATGGCCCACCATACTCTATGTACCATGACCCACCCACACACATCTATAATGACCATACCCACCACACTATTTATGTAAGATATGGACCACCACACATCTATGTTACGCCATGGCCCACCACGAATTTATGAAGATAATGGCTCACCACATATCTATATAGACCATGTCCCACCATACATCTAGTAGACCAAGTCCCACCACATATCTATATAGACCATGTCCCACCACCATGCTGTTTCTCAATTCTGCCACATGGGAAGAACCAGGTCCATTTCTGCAGCAAAAAGACGTCCCCTTGACAGTTAGGACATAGGATGTAGCATAGTTTCAGGGTATTCAATGCCCATATGCTAATTAGATTATCAACTGTCATATGGGTAGTCCTTGGCAGGAGATAGCCTAGCTCCTCCCATCTGACAATAGAGATGCAAAATAATGATAGTGATCACTCTGGAACAGTGGGGGTCTGGATATAAAATACCAGCTACTCTAGAATCAGTTGGAGTTGATGGATGCGGTCGAGTCATACTTCCTCTATCAACAGGAGCCCAGGGCTCAAGGCAACAGTGCAAACACAGAGCCACCGGTGGAGTGAGTTGACTTTGGCTGGAAAAACTGCCCACAATGAAGTCATGGTTCTTCATAATTGACCCAGTGGTATATACAGAACTAGTGCTGTCTTCCATTAAATACTGGGTACTCTCCATCCCAATATTTGCCCCTAACCCTTAGATCTCTCAACCTTTGAAGTCACTTCAAGGCCTTATCTCATCTCATGTGTCTTTTGACCTTCATCTTCACTTCCATGGATCTTCTGCCTGTTGTTCCATGCTTCATGGTCCACTCATTGACTTTTAGATCTCTTCCAGGTCTCTGGTGCAACAACCTGTTCTCATCATCATCATCACAAGATGGGTCAGTGCCTTTGGGTTGGATCCCTAATGGTGGCCCCGCTATCATGGGGACCTGTGGAGTGCTAGATGTACATTGCTCTATAATAGTCTTGTGCGCTGGAACGGGCCTCCTTGAGCACTATGGTATCGCGGGCAGGAGCTTCTGTCCGGGTGGACGGGGCCCCTGTCCCTACTACTGTGGTCGGCCGGGGGCCATGGTGGCGCTGAGTAAATTGCATTGGGCTATTGGATGCCATGGCCAGGCCTCTGCAAACCATGGCCCACCACACATCTGTTCATACCATGGCCCACCACACTTATATTCATACCATGACCCACCACACATCTATATAGACCATGACCCAGCACATCTACATAGACCATGACCCACCACATCTACATAGACCATGACCCACCACATCTACATAGACCATGACCCACCACATCTACCTAGACCATGACCCACCACATCTACGTAGACCATGACCCGACACATCTACGTAGACCATGACCCACCACATCTACCTAGACCATGACTCACCACTTCTACGTAGACCATGACCCACCACACATCTACGTAGACCATGACCCACCACATCTACCTAGACCATGACCCACCGCATCTACGTAGACCATGACCCACCACATCTACCTAGACCATGACCCAACACATCTACGTAGACCATGACCCACCACACATCTATTCATGCCATGACCCACCACACATCTATACTAACCATGGCCCATCATACATCTATTCATACCATGACCCACCACACATCTATGCAGACCATGGCGCACAACACTGCTATGTAGACCATGACCCACCATACATCTATGTAGACCATGACCCATCATACTATGTAGACCATGACCCACCACACATCTATACTGACCATGGACCCACCACAATCATGTAGACATAACCACCGCACATCTATGTAGACATGAACCACCAACATCTGTGTATTTACCATGACCCACCACACATCTATGTAGACCATGGCCCCCAACATCTGGCCTATCAGGGGCCACCACACACATTATGTAGACCATGAACCACTACACATCTGTTCATACCATGGCCCACCATACATCTATGTAGACCATGACCCACCCACCACACATCTATAATGACCATGACCCACCACATATTTATGAAGATAATGGCTCACCACACATCTATGTATACCATGGCCCACCACGAATTTATGAAGATAATGGCTCACCACATATCTATATAGACCATGTCCCACCATACATCTATGTAGACCAAGTCCCACCACATATCTATATAGACCATGTCCCACCATGCTGTTCCTCAATTCTGCCACATGGGAAGAACCAGGTCCATGTTCTGCAGCCAAAAAGACGTCCCATCTGACAGTATAGAGCATAGGATGTAGCATAGTTTCAGGGTAGTTTCAATGCCCAATATGCTAATTAGATTATCAACTGTCATATGGGTAGTCCTTGGCTGGAGATAGCCTAGCTCCTCCCATCTGACAATAGAGATGCAAAAATAATGATAGTGATCACTCTGGAACAGTGGGGGCTTGAGATAAAATACCAGCTACTCTAGAATCAGTTGGAGTTGATGGATGCGGTCGAGTCAGACTTCCTCTATCACAGGAGCCCAGGGCTTCAAGGCAACAGTGCAACCACAGAGCCACCGGGTGGAGTGAGTTGACTTTGGCTGGAAAAACTTTCCCACAATGAAGTTTATGGTTCTTCATAAATTGACCCAGTTGGTATATACAGAACTAGTGCTGTCTTCCATTAAAATACGTGGGGTACATATCCTCATCCCAATTATTTGCCCCTTAACCCCTTAGATCTCTCAACCTTTGAAGTCACTTTCAAGGTCTTATCTCATCTCATTGTGTCTTTTGACCTTCATCTTCCAACTTTCCATCATGGATCTTCTTGCCTGTTGTTCCATGCTTCATTGGTCCACTCATTGACTTTTTAGATCTCTTCCAGGTCTCTGGTGCAACCAACCTGTCATCATCATCATCATCATCAAAGATTGGGTCAGTGCCTTTTGGGTTGGATCCCTAACTGGTGGCCCCTCTAGCCATGGGGACCCTGTGGAGTCCTGAGATGTCACATTGCTCTAGTAATAGTGCTTGTGCGGCTGGAAACGGCCTCCTTGAGCACTATGGTATCGCGGGCAGGAGCTTCCTGTCCGGGTGGACGGGGGCCCCTGCCCTACTACTGTGTGTCGGCCGGGGGCCCATGGTGGCGCTGAGTAAATTGTCATTGGTGCTATTGGAGTGCCAGGCCAGGGCCTCTGCAAAATAGTCCGGGTCACAGCGCTGGTGCTCCAATAGCGCCAGTCCGGCTCTGGGTGTCTGGGACAGGGGCCCACTGGGGAATACCCCGGCCCCCCGCCAGGCCAGTCCGACCCTAGAGATGTGGCATATATGTATTTTTCTGTGTGTGGATCCTGCCTATATTACTGTTACAATGTATTGCCTGTACTGGCTTGTTGTCCCTTACATCCTGCTGCACACAAACAGAAGCTCGTGGCCCGTTCGTGGGTCATGTTTAATTTTAGCAACTGACACACTGAAACGAAAGCTGTCAATTCTGTATATTTCTCCTCGGTCTCTTACAAATAAATTCCATTCCCTTTAATACTGGTGGATATTTATACAGCACATACCATCAGCACAAATCTGGTTATTATTATTAAGAGAATGTATATATGAAGCACGTCAAGTGGACTGTACCATCGCAGCAGCACATAAACACATCCTCAGGGTAACTGGGCCATGAATACACTGGTTTTTGAGGGCCCCGGGAGGTAATGTGATAGTACCCCCACCCCCGCCCCGCTTCCAGGACAATAGGATCGGAATGCATTTCTTGAATCACATAAAAAAATAATAAACTCAATATGAAAGTCTAAAATACAATGGTCTCTCCCCCTAAAGACCTGATCTACTGAGGTGACTCCGCCCCTGAGGAACCTCCGCCTCATTCATACAAGAGCTTTTCCACAAAAAGTCCTGTTTTGGGTAAGTGGATAACATTTTAGAAAAAAAAGGAATTTTCAATTAACATTCCACTTTAGATGGTTACATTTACAAAAACTACAGAAATGAACATGATGTTTACTAGCAGCGAGTCCACTAGCCACTTCCCCATGGTATTTGGTGCACTACCACACAGTGACCACCAGTACAATAGCTCAGCAACTACAGGTAGGGTACCACACATATAAATATACACCAACAGTGAATATATCTCACATATAAATATATACCAGCAGTTGATACACACATTACGGTTATAGACCATGACCCACCACTCTACTAGACCCTGACCCCCGCCTCTACGTAGACATGACCCACCCATCTACCTAGACATGAACCAACACATTCTAAGCTAGCAATGACACACCACATATCTATCATGCAAGACCCACCACACATCTTTACTAAACCATGGCCCATCATACATCTATTACACCTGAGTCACCACACTCATGTAGACCATGACACCACCATCTATGCAGACCAGTGGCGCACAACATGTGTAGACCATGACCCCACACACATCATTGTAGACCATGACCCATATTCAATCTATGTAGACCATGACCCCCAACATACTATAATGACCATGACCCACCACACCTCTATGTAGACCATGTGAACCACGCCAATCTATGTCGACTTAACCACCAACATCCTGTTTCATACATGACCAACCACAATCTATGTAGGGCCCATGGCCACCACACATCTGTGCATACCATGGCCACCAAACATCAGGTAGACCATGAACCACTACACATTGTTTCATACATGGCCCACCATACTTATGTAGACCATGACCCCACCCCCACACACATCTATTAATGACATGACCCACCCACATATTTAGAAGATGAATGGCTCACCACACATATATGTATACATGGCCCACACGAATTATGAAGATAATGTCACCACATATCTAGATAGACCAGTCCCAACCATACATCTACTTATGTAGACCAAGTCCCACCACATATCTATATAGACAATGTACACCATGCTGTTCTCATTCTGCCACATGGGAGAACCGGTCCTTGTCTGCAGCCAAAAAAGAAAGTCCATCTGACAGTATAGAAGCATAGGATGTGTAGCATGTTCAGGGTAGTTTCATGCCAATATGCTAATTAGAGGTCAACTGTCATATGGGTTAGCCTTGGCAGGAGATAGGCCTAGCCCTCCCATCTGACAATGAGAAGATGCCCAAAAATAATGATAGTGATCACTATGAACAAGTGGGGGTCTTGAGATAAAACGACCAGCTTTACCTCTAGAATCAGTGGGTTTGATGGATGCGGTCGAGTCAGACTTCCTATCCACAGGGAGCACAGGCTTCAAGGCACAGTGCAAAACCACCGAGCCAACGGGTGGAGTGAGTTGACTTGGCTGGAAAAACTTGCACACATGAAGTTAATGGTTCTTTCATTTAAATTGACCAGTTGGTATATCAGAACAGTGCGTCTTCCATTATTAAAACCAACGTGGGGTAATATTCTATCCAAGTATTTGCCCCTTAACCCCTAGGATCTCTCAACATTTGAAGGCACTTTCAAGGCCTTTATCTCATCTCATTGTGCTCATTTGACCTGTCAGCTTCAACCTTCCTCATGGATCTCTGCCTGTTGTTCCATGCTTTCATTGGTCCATTCATGGACGTTTTAGATACTCTCAAGGTCTCGTGCAAAACTGTCATCATCATCATCAATCACAAAGAGGGGTCAGTGCTTTTGGGTTGGATCCCTAACTGGGGCCCTCAGCATGGGGGACCAGTGGCGTCCTGATGGATGGTTCCCACATGGCTCTAGTAATAGGGCTTGGGCGGCTGGAAAAGGCTCCGGAGCACTATGGGATAGGGGCAGGAGCTTCCTGTCCGGTGTGGCACGGGGGCCCCCTCCCTGCCCTACTACTGTGTGCGGACGGGGGCCATGGTGCGAGAGTAAAATTGGCATTGGTGCTATGGAGTGCCAGGCCAGGGCTCTTTTGAAAGTAGCTCGGGTCACAGCGCGGTGCTCCATAGCGCCCGTCCGGCTCTGGGGGTTGGGACGGGGCCCACGGGGGAATACCCCGGCCCCCGCCGGCCAGTACGAACCCTCGAGATGTGGCCATATATGTATTCTTCTGTGTGTGGATCCTGCCTACATATGTTCAAGGGATTGCTGTACGGATTGTTTGTCCCTTAAATCTGCTGCACACAAAACAGAAGCTCGTGGGCCCGTTAGTGGGTCATGTTTATTTTAGCAACTGACACAGGAAACGAAAGCTGCAATTATGTTATTCTCCACGGTCTCCTACAAATAAATTCCATTACCTTTAATACTGGTGGATATTTACAAGCACATACCATCAGCACAAATTTGGTTATTAGTATTAAGAGAATGTATATATTGCAAGCCACGTCAAGTGGACTGTACCATCGCAGCAGCACACTAACACATCACAGGGTAAACTGGGCATGAATACCACTGGTTGTGAGGGCCCCGGGAGGTAATGTGAGAGTACCCCACCCCCGCACCGTTCCAGGACAAGAGGATCGGAATGCAGTTCTGAATCACATAAAAAAATACTAAACTTCAATAGAGAAGTCTCAAATACAAATGGTCTCGCCCCCTAACGACTGTTTATGAGGTGACTCCGCCCCTGAGGAAACCTCCGCCTAATTCATACAAAGAGCTTTTCCAAAACAAGTCCGGTTTAGGGTACAGGGCTAAATTTAGAAAAAAGGAGATTTCAATTCACATTCCAACTTTAGATGGTCACAATTTACAAAAACTACAGAATGAACATGATGTTTAATACAGCGAGTCACTAGCCACTTTCCCCATGGTATTTGGTCACTACAACACAGGGACCACCAGTACAATAAGCTCAGCCAACTAAAGGCGGGTACCACACATTTAAATAACACAACAGTGAATATATCTCACAGTAATTAAAACTATTACCAGCGTGATACACAGCACACATAAATTTATACCAGCAGTAAATATACTGCACACATAAATTTATACCTGTAGTGAATATACCACACATAAAAATATATACAAGCAGTGGATATACTGCATAGAGAAATTATCATACCAGAGGGAATAAACAGCACATCAAAATAGGTTCAGCAGTGAATATACCATACGTATAAATATATACCAGAAGTGAATTTATTACACACATAAACATATACCAGCAGTAAATATATCACACATATAGATATATATCAGCAGTGAATACACAGCATACATAAATATATACCAGCAGTGAATACACAGTGCACATTAATATATACCAGCAGTGAATATACCTCACATATAAATATATACCAGCAGTTATAATACAGCACACATAAATATATAACAGTAGTAAATACACAACAGCAATTGCTGCATGTGTGCTCTATCCACACCAATAGAGAAGAATCCATTTTTTAAACCATTCATGTCGACAGATGTGTGCTGGAAGGATTTACCTTTTCTATAGCAGTAAATATACCACACACATAAATATTTACCAGCAATGAATATACTGCACACAAAAATACATACCATCAGTGAATATATATCACACAAATAAATATATACCAGCAAATGATACACAGGACACATAAATTTATACCAGCAGTGAATATACTGCACACATAAATTTTTACCAGCAGTGAATATACCACACATAAAAATATATACCAGCAGTGGACATACTGCACATATAAATATACAACATCAGTGAATATATCTCACATATAAATATATACCAGCAGTTGATACACAGCACACATAAATGTATACCAGCAGTGAATATGCCACACACTTAAATTTTTACCAACAGTGAATATACCACACAGAAAAATATATACCAGCAGTGGATATACCGCACATATAAATATATACCAGCAGTGAATACACAGAACACATAAATATATTCCAGCAGTGAATATATCGCACATATATATATATATATGTATATACCAGCAGTAAATATTTCAAACATATATATATATATATATATATATATATATATATATCAGCAGTGAATACACAGCACACATAAATATATACCAGCAGCGAATATGCTGCACATATAAATATGTACCAAACAGTAATATGCAGGCATGAATATAAATATAGACAGTAGAAAGATACAGCAGCAAGTGCTTGCCTTGTGTGAACTCTATCAATATTTTAATCCACACCAATTAAAGAAGAATCATTTTGTTTGACCATTCACGTCAACGATGTGTGATTCACCTTTTCTATAGCAATGAATATACTGCACACAAAAATATATAACAGCAGTTAATACACAGCACACATAAATATATACCAACAGAAATATATGCCACTAAATAATACCATCAGTGATATACGCCACATTAAATAATACTACAGTTAATACACAGCAAACATTACACTATTACCACCAGTGATGAGTATATGATAAAATATAAATGAGAATAAATTGTACTGCACACTCAGGCAAAAGAAAGGTATTAAAATGAGATAAAGCATTACCTACATACAAAGCCTTGTGCATGAGGCTAAAATACAAAAAATAAGTAAAACTGTAAACACAACCATACAATATAACGCAAAAACATACAGGGCATAGAAAGCCAAACTGTCAGTGAAGGGGAATCCCCACCCCTATCGCCAAATAAGTAGTGGTGAACAGCAGCTGTCTAGAACTCACGGTGATTCTTCTTGTTCCGGTATAGATCTCATAATGTCTATTCTCCCCATTTAATGCCCATGAGTATGTGGCTGCACACTGCGCCCCTAAATATACTACAGTCATTTACAGTATAATTTGTCTTGGATAAAATCAATGTCCACACTGTGTTTCTAAATTATACACATTTCTCACACCACAACTGACCACACTGCACCTCGCTAATAATAAACTGTGACTACTCAATATACTACGGTATTCTATATCCTCTAAATATATTGTTACTTTTGTTCAATTCATTATATATATACTTTCCCTCAAATTTCTATACAGTAACCACCTAATTAATTTGTACATAGCATCCACTAATTCTTATACAGCATTGGCACCCCAATCATTCATATGTAGCGCTGATCTCCTCATTAGTTCATATGCAGCCCTATCACCCCCTCATTAGTTCATAGCCAGCCTAAAACCCCCATAGCTCATATGCAGCGCTAAACCCCCTCATTAGGTATAGCAGCGCTATAAACCTCATTAGTTCATATGCAGAGCTTATAACCCTCAGTAGTTCATATGCAGTGCTTATAATAAACCCTAATAGTTCATATGCAGCGCTATAACCCTCATTAGTTCATATGCAGCGCTATAACCCCCTCTTAGTTCATATGCAGCGATTTTATAACCCCCTAATTAGTTCAATATGCAGCGCTATAAACCCCTATTAGTTCATATGCAGTGCTATAACCCCTCATTAGTTCATATGCAGCGCTTATAAACCCTCATTCGTTCAAGCCAGTGCTATAACCCTCATTAGCTCATATGCAGGATTTTTCCTATAAACCCCGTATTTTTTTTTACATTTTCATTATATGCAGGGCCGCCCTACCTACATTAGTACCTTTTCCACACAGTGCGGCCCCCCTATGATTCATATGTACTGCACGCACCCCCATCCTTTAATTCCGATGCAGTAAGTCCCCCACTCATTCATTCATATGGATTAAGACTGCTAAGGTCCCTGGGCTGTATGAACAAAGACTTGGAGGCACATTTGAAGGTCTGAAATGGCGTTGTGTACTGAGAGCAGATTAATTACTTTGATGATTGTCACGGGATTTTACATTGTGGGCGTCTAGGGTAAAGGTGCTGTCTCAGTATTAAAGTTTGGATGGGCTGGGTTGGGGCCGGCTTTGCTTCCGGCCTTCCTTCATCCAGCCAGGGGCCATTCTTGGGTTTGTAAACCTTCACCTTAAAACTAAAAAATGGAGCATTATTTAATTGCAGAACCTGTGACGACTTCCTTTTTCGGTGACACAAACCTTCCCAGTGATTATAGGAGAAGACAAGCTTTCACCCTGAGTGTTCAGCATCCCCCCGATATAAGACCCCGGGGCCTCAATATTTCCAAACATTTGCAGGAGAATATTTCAATGATGTTGCAATAAAAACAAGAAGTAGAAAATTCTGAATTCCTTAAATGCTTTTTTGGAAGAGGCGATGGGAATTGTTTTAATAAACATCAAAAAAGTATTTACAAAACAGAGAATTATTAATGTATTAAATCATTTACTAAATCACAATAAGACATTAAAGTTTTTATACTGGACCGATCCACGAATATCCTGAGCCCCCTGCAGAGAAACTGCAAGTACGATGTATTTACATAAAGGAAGTGTGTATACAAGCAGTATCATAGCAGTAATATTCTTGAACATAGGGGGCAGTATTATAGTAGTTATATTCTTGTACATAGGGGGCAGTATTATAGTAGTTATATTCCTGTACATAGGGGGCAGTATTATAGAGTTATTTTGTACATAGGGGGCAGTAGTATTAAAGTAGTATCTTATTGTACATAGGGGGAAGATATAGTAGTTATATTCCTTACAACAGGGGGCAGTATTATAGTAGTAATATTCTGTACTAGGGGGCGTATTATAGTAGGAAATTCCTGTACATAGGAGCAGTATATATAGTTATATCCTGTACATAGGAGGCAGTAGTAGAGTAGTATATTTCCTGTACAATAGGGGGGCAGATTAGGTAAGTTATATCCTGTGCTAGGGGGCAGTATTTATAGGAGTATATTCTTGTACATAGGGGCAGTATTATAGTCGTTGATCCTTATGCATAGGGGGCAGTCTTATAGTGGTTATATTTCTTGTACATTAGGGCGGCATATTATAGTAGTTATAGTCTTGGACCATACGGGCCGGATTATTTATAGTAGTTATATCCTCTGGGCATAGGGGGCAGTATTATAAGTAGTATTTTTGGACATAGGGGGCAGTATTGATTATATCTTTACATAGGGGGCAGTATTATGGAGTTATGTCTGTTACATAGGGGGCAGTATATAGTAGTTATATTCTTGAATAGGGGCAGTATTATAGAGTATATTATTGTACATCGGGGGCGGCCAGTATTATATGTTGTTCTATCCTTGTGCATAGGGCGGCAGTAGTATTAAGTCGTAGTGGCTTTATTCTTGTACATAGGGGGCAGTATTATGTAGTTATAATCCTTGTGCATAGGGGGCCAGTATTATAGTAAGTCTATTTCTTGTAACATAGGGGGCAGTTGTAGAGTAGTTAATCTTGGACATAGGGGGCCAGTATTATAGTAGTTTTATATTCTTGTGCATAGGGGGCAGTAGTAAGTAGTTTAGTCTTGTTACTAGGGGGGCAGTTCGTATTATAGTAGTAATCTTATACATAGGGGGCAGTATTTAGTAGTTATATTTTATTCATAGGGGGCCGTAGTATGTATAGTAGTGATCATTCTGTTACATAGGGGGCAGGAGTATTATTAGTGTATATTCTGGTACCTTGGGGGCAGTAATTATAGTAGTTAATTGCGGTGTACATGGGGGCAGTATGATAGTAGTTGACAGTTTGTAATAGGGCGGCAGTATGATCGTAGTTATAGTCTTGTAAATAGGGGGGGAGTATTATAGTAGTTATATTCTTTGTACATAGGGGGGCCCCCCAGGTTAAATTTTTTTAATTTTAGTAGTATATTCTTGTACTAGGGGGCCAGGATATTGTCGTTATATTCTTGACATAGGGGCAGTATTATAGTAGTTATATCTTGTTCATAGGGGGCAGGTCTTATAGTAAGCTATATTCTTGTTACATAGGGGCAGTATTATAGTAGTGAATTCTCGTACATAGGGGGCATATTTTAGTTAGTCGTTATATTCATGTACCTAGGGGTAGTATTATAGTGGTTTATTCCTTACATAGGGGGCAATACTATAGCTAGTTATATTCTGTCATAGGGTGCCGTATTTAGTAGTTATATCCTTGTGCATAGGGGGCCGCTTATAGTAGTTATATTCTTGTACATAGGGGGAGTATTATAGTAGTTATATTCTTAACAAGGGGCAGTATATAGTAGTTATATTCTTGTACATAGGGGGCAGCAGTATAGTAGTTATATCTTGTACCATTGGGGGCAGTATGTTTAGTAGTTCTATCTGTACATAGGCGGAGTCTTATAGTAGTTACATTCTTGTAAATAGGGGGCAGTCTGATAGTAGTTATATCTTGTACATAGGGGGCAGGATGATAGTAGTTATATTCTGTACAAGGGGCAGTTTATAGTAGTTATATTCTGTACATAGGGGAGCCCGTATATTGTCGTTATATTCTTGTACATAAGGGGCCAGTTTATAGTAGTATATTCTTGAATAGGGGGCAGTATCATATAGTGATTTTTGTACAAGAGGCAGTCTTATGTAGTATATTATTGTACATAGGTGGGCAGTATTATAGTAGTTATATCGGTTACATCGGGGGCAGGTATTATAGTAGTTGATATTGTACATGAGGGACAGTATTACAGTATTATTTCCTGTGGTACATAGGGGGCGATATTATGAGTACGTATATTTCTTGTACAGAGGGGGGCGATAGTAGTGATTTTCATGGAGAGTAAGTATAGTAGTTGTCTTCGGTACATAGGGGCAGAGATTACTAGAGTAGTTAGCGTGTACATAGGGGGCAGTATTGGACGCAGTCTATCATATTGCCATCGGGGCAGTATTATAGTAGTATTCCTGTAAAAGGGGGCAGCGTATTTAGTAGTACTTCTTACATAGGGGAAGTATATAGTTAGGATATTCTGTACAGTAGGGGGGCAGTTATATAGTAGCTAATTCTGTAACTATTGGGGGCATATTATAGTAGTATATTCCTGTGACATAGGGGCAGTTATTATTAGTCGTATAATTCTTGTAAATAGGGGGCAGATTATAGATGTAGTATTCTTGTACATAGGGGGGCATGAGTATTATAGTAGTTATTTCTTGTAAATAGGGGGCAGTAGTATTATGTTAGTTATATTCTGATAGGCGTAATTATTAAGGTTTGTACAGGGACAGTATTATAGTAGTTATATGTCTGTACATATTAGGGCAGTTATTAGTCGTAGTGATATCTTGTACATAGGGGCAGATATTAGTAGATTACTTGTACATAGGGGTTAGTAGTATAGTAGTATCATTCCGTACAATTTCGGGGGGCAGTATTATAGTTAGTTATAGATCTCGTACATAGGGGGCGTATTATAGCATGTTTAGTGTACATAGGAGGGGCAGGTATTATAGTAGTTAGTATCCTTGACATAGGGGGCATGTATTATGTAGTGATATTCTTGTACATAGGGGGCAGATTAAGCGTACTATTACATAGGGAAGTATATAGTAGTATATTCTGACTAGGGGCAGTATTATAGTAGTTTTTCTGTACAATGGGGGCAGTATTAGGTAGTTATATTTCTGTACATAGGGCGCAGATTATAGTAGTTATATTCTTGTCATCATAGAGGGCAGGGATGCAGTTAGTATATTGTTTACTGAACGGCGGCAGTATTATAGTAGTTATTTCTTACATAGAGGGGCAGTATATAGTGAGTTATTTTTCATTGGGCAATTGTAGATTGAACAGGGGCAGTAGTTGTATAGTAGTATATTCTTTTACATAGGAGGCAGTATTATAGTAGTTAGTATTCTTGTACATTAGGGGGCATATTATAGTAGTAATTTTGTACATAGGGGGCAGTTATATAAGTAGTTTTAGTATTGTAATAGGGAACCAGGTATATAGTAGTTATATTCCTGTAACATAGGGGGCGTATTAGTATATAGAGTTATATCTGTACTAGGGGGCAGTATTATAGTAGTATTATCTTGTGACAAGGCGGCCAGTATTATAGTAGTGATTCCATGTAATAGGGGGTTGTATTATAGTGTATTATTCCTGAATAGGGGGCCAGTATGACGAGTAGTATGTAGGGTGTATTATTGACATAGGCCGTATACGTATTTAAAAAAAGAGTTATATTACCTGACCATAGGGGCAAGTCTTAAGTAGGTTAATTCTGTAATAGGGGGCAGTTATACTAGAGTTATATATTCCTGTGACATAGCGGGCAGTATTAGTAGTAGTTATATATTTTGTACAATAGGGGGCAGTATTTTCAGTATATAATCTGTACATAGGGGGCAGTATTATAGTAGTTATGCTCCGGACATAGAGGGCAGATTATAGTTTATATTCTTGTACAAAGGGAAGATCTGAGTTATTCCGTCATAGGGCGTATTATTAGTTATATTCCTTGGACATAGGGGGAGTATTATAGTAGGTATTAATCTGTAATAGGGGCAGTAGTATAGTAAGTTATATTCCTTGACATAGGGCAGGTATAGTAGTATATTTCTTTACAATAGGGTGAGGCGAATCTTAATAGGGTGGAGGTTAGTATGTATTTCTGTACATAGGGGGCAGGAGTTAGTATATTGCAGAGGCGGGCCAGTTTATAATATATAACTGTACAAGGGGCAGTATTTCTAGTAGCTATATAATTGTACATAGGGGGCAGTATTATAGTAGCTATATAATTGTACAGTACAGTATTATACTATTCATATCGGGGCACATTTACTAAGAACAGTGCAGTGTGTACTATGTGCAGTGTCCTTTGTATAGTGCAGGGGGCGCCAGATTTTGGATTTCTTGTGCACGTTCTTCATGAATCTGGCGCCCCCTGCACTGCTCCGGCAGAGTGCACCACTTTTTCTCTGGTGCACCTTTAAAATGGGGCGTGCGACACACTTCTGTTGGACCTTGCACGATAAATCTTGTGCACGGTCCGACTGAGCACCGTGACGCCCCCTTCAGTGCAGTTCTGTAATGTTTTGCTTCAGCCAGTAATTAGGGATTAGTTTTCCCTGCGGTTACATATGACAATGATTCGGATCTGTGGAGTGGGAGAAGCTGATTTTGACCTGGGACGGCTCAGAAACAATTAGTAGTGGGAATTAATAGCGCTGGAATTCCATGCATTTCCCCAAAGAAATACAGAAAATTGTGTTGCCCTTTGATGGTTGTGTTCCCAAAAATATGACATCAGTAATTCATGGGATTTGCTTTCCTTCTCTTTTCATTTACTTAACATGTTGATGGCAGTGGAGAAGCTTCTCATAGGATTTACCTGGTTTCCATACTTCATATCATTAAACTTCCACTACTGCTACACTTGTTACATGTTTTGTTACTTGTTTTGTTACATGTTTTGTTACATGTTTTGTTACTTGTTTTGTTACATGTTTTGTTACTTGTTTTGTTACATGTTTTGTTACTTGTTTTGTTACTTGTTTTGTTACATGTTTTGTTACATGTTTTGTTACTTGTTTTGTTACTTGTTTTGTTACATGTTTGTTTTGGAGACTTGTCCAAACCTCTTATGTAAAGAAACTTATTAAATTCAGACACCTCCCCCTTGACCTGGACAAGCCCAAACATCTATCGATCAGGTCAGTGATTCTGATGGCCTTATAGTAAATCAAAAATATTGGATGTCTTTCCAGGTCATCTGTGCACATGAGGATTAGCACATTTTCAGGCCATCATATGATTTGTGGAAGTTTTCTCATTTGCAGGTTCTGTATCCAATTAGCAGCTGGATAAGAGCCGGTGGTTGGAGACTGGTGGCTACGATGTCTCCCATACACTGCCCACAGATAGAAGAGGAGACTCAGAGATTTAGCAGGATTATATCGGACATTGTAGAGAAGTAATAGCTTGTACTTATGGGAATAAAGCACTTGGGGTGAGATAGTAACTTACTATTATCTCCAGCAGTCTTTGTCTATCCTTGTGCTTCCTCTAGTGTCAGACTGAGTTTCCTTAGGCCCACCAGAGAAAATCAATCCGGGGGCCCACTATTCATTATCCCCCAGGAAATATACTCTACCAGTCTCCAAATTATGTTGTTTTCTGATGGACCTCTGGGGTTCAGTCTTGGGTTGAGCCAGGGCCCACGGGAGGATCCTCGGGTACTCTGGTGGGCCAGTCCGACACTGGCTTCTTGTATTAATTAGAAGCTTTAGAAGGATCACATAGAACATTCTAGGGAAGTGCTGAACTGTATTGATGTGAGTGAAGCACTTGGGGGAAGATAGAAACTTTTTTATATTTCCAGAAGCCTCTCTCTGTCCCTGTGTCTCCTCTATCACTCAGAAGCATCAGTAGGGTCATATAGGACATAGGACAGAGAAGTACTGACCTGTACTGATAGGAACAAATCACTTGGGGTGAGATAGAAACTTACTGCAGACTCCAGAAGCATGAATGTGTTATAATACAATGGGGCAGATTTACTTACCCGGTCTATTCGCGATCCAGCGCCGCGTTCGGGTCCGGCCGGGATTCACTAAGGTAGTTCCTCCGACGTCCACCAGGTGGCGCTGCTGCGCTGAAGTTTCCCGAGGCCCGTCGAAATGCACTCAAGTTCAACGGCCTATTCCTAGAGAAGGTAAGTGCAAGTCTCGCGACACTTTTTTTTTTTTTTTAATGCAGCGGTTTTTCCGAATTCATCGGGTTTTCATTCGGCCACGCCCCCCGATTTCCGTCGTGTGCATGCCAGCGCTGATGCGCCACAATCCGATTGCGTGCGCCAAAATCACGGGGCAATTCAGGGGAAATCGGCGCAAATCGGAAATATTCGGGTAACACGTCGGGAAAACGCGGATCGGGGCCTTAGTAAATGACCCCCATTTTGCTTTATGTTTCTGATTTGAAGTTATTCTTCGTTCATCTCCAATGCTGCTCTTATCACTTCTTCTGATCTGTCCACCATACAAACCCCAAGCACTTTCCCACAATGCACTTCATACTGGTAACCGGAATTAGTCTGGATGCAGCTCTTGATGTGACCAGAGTAATTCACAATAAAGTTAACTATCTGTGTTGTGGAATATTGAGGGGGATTTGCCTGTAGGGCCCCTCTTTGGCCCTAGGATCAAGCAGCCATCTGTATACAAATCTTTCTTGATGCTTTACAGGGAGACAACATCCATCATAATATAATCTCAAGGACATCAAGTATGGAAGGGCGGCCATATTAATGTAGTCCAAGCAATCTGAAATGACCTCTGGGGTCATAGGTAGCACCCTACATTCCAATATGGCTGAGTAGCTCCCATCTCACCCATATGGCGCCATGTGTAGCTATTAGCAGCTCTGTCCTGTCCATTCATCACTCCTGGATGGAAGCCGTCAGGTCATTTGATCCAGTGCAGGATTTAGGGAGTCAGTTAGGGAGTCACTGACTGCTTACTTACTGAGCTTCATTTACTGAGTGTCAAGGTCAGGGAGGGACCATCCCTCTAAGAATTCCTTTAAGAAGCTGAATCATGACTTTGCTGCGGAGTTCCTCCTGCCAGGGAGTGGGATCTCCTCCAGAAGTTCTGCCATCACAACGAAAACAAAGGTAATGAAATCCAAACACGCAGCAGCGAGCGGGCGCTGTGTCAGGGGTGGGGGGCCGGGGGGCTTTGATGTTGCCTGGCATGAAGCTTCTCTGACATGTCTGACATTTACATTATGGTCCTGAGATCCTCCCATGTATAATCCGGTGTACACAAGGCCTCCGCCCGCTGTCACCGTGATGGATTCCCTATTCTGGAGATCATTACATACAACCTTCTGGGGACCCCCGACTATAAGGAATGAGGTCAAAAGGATTTTGAAGAAACTGAAACATTGTACTCCAAACAAAACTGATACAATGGGGGTCATTTACTAAGGGCCCGAATCGCGTTTTCCCGACGTGTTACCCGAATATTTCCGATTTGCGCCGATTGTACCTGAATTGCCCCGGGATTGTGGCGCACGCGATCGGATTGTGGCGCATCGGCGCCGGCATGCGCGCGATGGAAATCGGGGGGCGTGGCCGAACGAAAACCCGACGTATTCGGAAAAACCGCCGCATTTAAAAACCGAAAAAGTGTCGCTTGGGGAGCGCTTACCTTCACCTGGTCCGAGGTGGTGCATTCCGGCGCGTTGAGATGATTTTCAGCGCAGCAGCGCCACCTGGTGGACGGCGGAGGAACTGCCTTCATAAATCCCGGCCGGACCCGAATCCAGAGCAGAGAATGCGCCACTGGATCGCGAATGGGCGAGGTAAGTAAATCTGCCCCAATGTGTTCTGTCTAGTGTAAGGGGCGGAGCATGACATCAACCAGAGAGAACTTGTAACAGGCCCCGCCCTCTCAAGTCCTGCAGGGGGTGTGTTCTCAGATTGTAGACCCATATGTATATAGGCAGTCCCCTACTTAAGAACACCCGATTTTCAGAGGACCCCTAGTTACAATCGGCCCTCTAGATGTTGGTAATTTAATGAAGCTTTATTACTAATCCTGGTTCTTATGACAACCCAACATTTTTCAAATCCTATTGTCACAGAGACCAAAATTTTTTTTTTCTGGAGCTACAATTATACAGTTCTGACTTACATGCAAATTCAACTTAAGAACAAACCTACAGAACCTATCCTGTATGTAACTCGGGGACTGCCTGTATTAATAGAATAGATGGAAGGGGCGGAGCATGACACATGACCTCTCTCTATTGGTGTCCTGCTCTGCCCTCTCAAAGCCTGCACTGGGCATTTATACCTTTATTTTGTATCCTATAAACTGGGAATATACTCCATCCCCTTTAAACAATCCCTTTAAATAATCTGATCCCGCAGAGATAAGTCACTAAACCTACAGAGAGCAGAAGTGGAGGAAGATGACTGTGAGGTCAGACTATGAGTTTGTAGTCTGTTACCATGGAGACAAGTGGCTCTGGAAAGGAGCTGTGTACAATAGAAGAACACATGATATGGAACAGTTTAATCAATGCTGCATAAGTTTACACCCCTACA
Organism: Engystomops pustulosus; assembly: GCA_019512145.1. Lineage (NCBI taxonomy): Eukaryota > Metazoa > Chordata > Amphibia > Anura > Leptodactylidae > Engystomops > Engystomops pustulosus. Next base: position 91,998 of record WNYA01000315.1, on the reverse strand, counting down.
GTTATGATGTTATGTACATAATATCATTCTAAGGGTATCCCAGGAAATTCTGCCACTTCAGTTTCTCAAGTGGGTGGGACTTGAACAATCAGTGTCCAAGACTGGAGGCTCCTGGTTGGGGGGATGGGGTGGGATTTAAATGCCCTATCATATATGGAGCAGGTCTTTCATTGTGTCTCTATCCTAAAAATGTATCCGTAATTGTCTTCCTTTCTAGCTATAATTTTTTGGGATCCTCCCAATCAGACGGGTCTTGTGATCTTATGGCGACACCCCCCCCCCCTTACATCACCAGGATCCTAGGAGATGCAATTGTATGGACTGTACTACTCAAACTGTCCACAGGGGGCACAAAAGCTCCTATCAGTTACTTCTGATGATTACACAGGTTCCTGTCACACAGTTATAATCTAGATGACCCTGCAGCCTCCCTGACTGTATACTTATGATCTCCTAGATCTTTAGAAACACACACATAAATATTATCACCCTGTCCTCCCAGCAGGCACAGAAGGCACCGAGGCACATTTATCACAAACGGTGCAGTGTGTACTACGTGCAGTTACCTGTGTAGTGTGCAGGGGGCGCCAGATTCAGGATTTGTGTTGCACGTTCTTCATAAATCTGGCGCCCCCTGCACTGCCTCTACAGAGTGCACCAACTATTTTTTAGTGCACCTTTACCTTGGGGCGTGCAACACACTTTTGTCGGGATATGCAAGATAAATGTGGCGCACGGTCCGGCTGAGCACCCGACGCCCCCTTCAGTGCAGAATGTTGTGTCGCGGTGGGTATAGTGAAGCATATGCCCCCTGTCTGTAGATGCTCATGTTATGCTCTCCTGAGGCATCATGGGATTGATAAGTGACGGCACAGAGATAGAGGCACAACCCACATTCTGCGCCCCAGTCTTCTTCCATGGATTGTAGATTAACCCTTAAGCAGCAGAGATGGGAGGCGGCGATAACAAGAGGTCTAAGGGGCGGATACACATCACCATGTATGAGCTGCACCAGGTTGCACTTTAGGTGTCAGTTTGCATTTCCTTAATATTCTGCCGCCCCCCTTTACCTCCAGCAGCCCCCTAATTGTGGCAGTTGGGTTCAGCACAGGGTCAGACTCCAGTAACGGCAGAATATTGGCCGCAGATCCCATCCAGCGATTACCGCAGATCGTGTTTCTATTTTACACATTAAAGTCAATCCCTGAATGGGCTCTTTGTGGCGTCTCGCGATGCACTTGCCCCGGCCGGCGGCGCTGGCGATTGAAGAAGATGATGGTTAATGGCTGCGAGATGTAGAAGGTGGGACCCGCAGGAATGTCAGGCGTAATGATCCCGGGCACAGACCATGAGGAGGGTGATGTTACATTACAGAAGTGAAGCGGAATGTAAAGAGACGGATTTACTCTGCTAATCAGCTGTAAGATCTACTGCGCCAGCTCCCCTATCACCCCCCCCTCCCCCCAGCCCCCAGCCCTATCAGTACCCCCAATATCCTACCCCTCCACAGGCCCGAGACAGAACACACGGGACATGGACATACAAGCCCAGACCCTGATACTATGATGTCACAGTACAGAGATAACACACATAGTGATGTCACAGTATAGAGATAACACACACAGTGATGTCACAGTACAGAGATAATACACACAGTGAGCACAGTACAGGGATATACACACAGTGATGTCACAGTACAGAGATAACACACATAGTGATGTCACAGTACAGCGATAAAACACACAGTGATGTCACAGTACAGGGATAATACACACAGTGATGTCACAGTACAGGGATAAATACACACAGTGATGTCACAGTTACAGGGATAATACACACAGTGATTGCACAGTATAGAGATAATACACACAGTGATGTCACAGTACAGGGATTAACACCCACAGTGATGTCACCAGTACAGGAATAATACACCAGTGATGTCACAGTACAGGGATAATACACACAGTGATGTCACAGTACAGAGATAATAACACATGAGTCACAGTAGGGATATACACACAGTGATGTCACAGTACAGGGATAATACACACAGCGAGTCACAGTACAGGGATAAACACACAGCGATGTCACAGTAAAGAGATAATACACACAGTGATTGTCACAGTACAGGGGATAATACACACAGTGATGTCACAGTACAGGGATAATACACACAGTGATGTCACCAGTACAGGGTAATACACACAGTGATGTCAAAGTACAGAGATAATACACACGTGATGTCACAGTCAGGGATAAACACACAGTGATGTCACAACAGGGTAATACACATAGTGAGGTCACAGTACAGAGATTATACACACAGTGATGTCACAGTAAGGGAAATACACACAGTGATGTCACAGTAGTACAGAGTAATACACACAGTGAGTCCAAGTACAGGGATAATACACACAGTGATGTCACAGTATAGGGATAATACACACAGTGATGTCACAGTACAGAGATAAACACACAGTGATGTCACAGAAGGGATATACACACAGTGAGTACAGGAAGGTAATACACCCAGTGATGTCACAGCAGGTAAGATACACAGTGATGTCACAGTACATGGGATAATTACACACAGTGATGTCACAGTACAGGGGATTGATACACAAGCCGTCACAGTACAGGGATAATACCACACAGTGATGTACACAGTACAGAGATAATACACACAGTGATGTCACAGTAAAAAGATGATAATACACCAGCGATGTATTTGCAGTACGGGGATAATACCACAGTTGATGTCACAGTACAGGGATAATATACACAGTAGTACAGACTAGGTAAACGAGTCACAGAGGGTTAATACACACAGTGATGTCACAGTACATGTAATATTAATACACACAGTGATGTCACAGTACAGAGATATACACCACAGTGACTGTCACAGTACAGTACTAATTACACACAGTGATGTCACAGTACAGGGATAATACCAACCGTGAGTGTCACAGTACAGGGGATAATACACACAGTGATTCACAGTACAGGATAATAACACAGCGATTTGTCACAGTACAGGGATAATAACCAGAGTGTGTACAGTACAGAATAATGCAACACTAGTGATTGTCCACAGTACAGGGATAATACACACAGTGATGTCACAGTACCGGATAATACAACACAGCGATTGTCACCAGTACAGGGAAATACACACAGTGATGTACAGTCAGAGATAATGCACACAGTGATGTCACAAGTACAGGGATAATACACACAGTGAGGTACAGTACAGGGGTAATACAACACAGTTGATGTCACCGTACAGGATAATACACACAGTGATGTCCAGTACAGGGATCATACACACAGTGATGTACAGTACAGGGATAATACAACCATGATGTACAGTACAGGGATAATACACACAGTGATGTCACAGTACAGGGATAATGCACACAGTGATATCACAGTACGGGGATAATACACACAGTGATGTCACAGACAGGGATAATACACAAGTGATGTCCACAGCACAGGGAGAATACACACAGTGATGTCCAGTACAGGGATAATACACACAGTGATGCAGTACAGGGATAATAACACAGTGATTGTCACAGTAAGGGATATACACACAGTGATGTCAAGTAAGGATAATACACACCGTGATGTCACAGTACAGGGATAATACACACAGTGAGGTCACAGTACAGAGATAATACACACAGTGAGGTCACAATACAGGGTAATACACACAGTAATGTCACAGTACAGGGATAATACACACAGTGATGTCACAGTACAGGGATATACACACACAGTGGTCACAATACAGGGATAATACACACAGTGATGTCACAAGTACAGAGACAATACACACAGTGAGGTCACAGTACAGAGATAATACACACACGTGAGGTCACAAGTACAGGGATAATACACACAGTGATGTCACAGTACAGGGATAACACAGTGAGTCACAGTACAGAGGAATAACACACAGTGATGTCACAGTACAGAGATAATACACACAGTGAGGTCACAGTAAGGGATAATACACACAGTGGTCACAGTAGGGAATAACACACCGTGAGTCACGCACAGGGAGAATACACACAGTGATGTCACAGTACAGGGATAATCCCCAGTATGTCAGTCGGATATAAACACAGTGATGTCACAGTACAGAGTAATACACACAGTGATGTCAAAGTACAGAGATAATACACACAGGGATGCACAGTACAGAGATAATACACACAGGGAGTCCAGTACAGGGATAATACCACACAGTGATGTCACAGTACAGAGATATACACAGTGATGTCACAGTACAGGGATAATACAGCAGCGAATGTCACAGTACAGGGATAATTCCACACAGTGATGTCACAGTACAGGGATAATCACGCGTGATGTCACATACAGCCATCATACACACAGTGATGTCACAGTACATGGATATACCACAGTGATGTCACAGTACAGGGATAATACACACAGTGATGTCCACAGTGCAGGGATATACACACAGTGATGTCACAGTAACGGATAATACACACAGTGATGTCACACAGTACAGGGATAATACACACATGATGTGTACAGTACAGGATAATACACACAGTGATGTCACAGTAACAGGGATATACACACAGTGATCCTACAGTAAGGGATAATACCAACAGTGGTGTCACAGTACAGGGAATAACACAATGATGACGTACGGAGATAATACACACAGTGATACAAGTACAGAGATAATACCACAGTGAGTCACAGTACAGATAATACACACAGTGATGTCACAGTACAGGATAATTACTCACAGTGATGTCACCAGTATCAGAGATAACACACATGATTGTCACAGTACAGGTAATACACACAGTGATGTCACAGACAGGGATGTGCACACAGTGATCTGTACAGTACAAGGATAATACACCACGTGATGTCTCAAGTACAGGGGAAATACAGTGATGTCACAGTACAGGATAAACCGCAGGAGTGATGTCACATTGAAGGGATAACACAATAGCTAGTCACAGTACAGGGATAATACACACAGTGATGTGTCACAGTACAGGGATAATACACACGGGATGTACAGTACACGAGATAATACAAAAGTGAGGCACAGCTAGGGATCTACACACAGTGATGTCACAGTTAGGTAATACACACAGTGATGTCACCGTACAGGGATAATGCACAACGGGATGTCACAGTACAAGGACAATATAAGATTACACACAGTGATGTCACAGTACAGGGATCATTTACACACAGTGATGTAACAGTACAGGGATAATACACACAGTGTGTCACAGTACAGGGATCATACACACAGTCGTTGGTCGTATGGGGATCATACACCAGGATCCACGTACAGGGATCATACACCCAGTGATGTCACAGTACTGGATCGTTACACCACCAGTGATTGTCACAGTACAGGGATATACACAACAGTTGATGTCACGTAGCACAAGGGATTAATAAAACCCAGTGACCACACCTCTTTAAGCTTCTGTCCCATCCTGGAAAACCTATTTGCATGTTTTCCCAGAAAAGTTTGTTGAGAAGACACATGAAGGAGCCGAGGATCTGGGATCGTTTAAGCTCTGAAGCTGTGACTGCAGCACTGGAGCCAAAAATGCTGGCAGGAGGTATTTTACTTCCAGTTTTTTGCCTTTTCACCAGAGGATTGCAGACGTGGATATTTTCATAGGTTTACTTCCCTGCCGTCGCATGAATCAGGATTTCACGATGGCAGACATATTCTTCTCTCCAACCAAACCATTGAACACTCTGCCATTAACAACGTGCACAAGCAACTTGACCTTTCACCTCTCCCAATATTGCCTCCTGGTGATTTATGCTGGAGGTCTCCTGGCGAAGAAACTTTTACTATGCAAATGAAATCAGATGTGGGGGATGCGAGGTGGTGGGGAGTTGTGCGCGCTATATGGGGGGGGTGGGGGGTTTCTCAGGAAGGGGGCGGACCCGGGAGTGTGCGTGACACTCGGGGCTGGCGCGGGTGCTGCAGGATGGGTGGGGGTAGTGCACTGCTTCTACAGGCGGGTGGGGTGTTGCTGATGGCGCCGGTAGTGCACTGTGTACTGGCGTGGGGGTGACTGCAGGTGGGGGGGGGGGTTAGTGCAACTGCTACATAGGGCGGGGGTGCTGCAGGATGGCGGTGTGCACTGTACATGGGGTTGGGGGGCTGCTGCAGGATGGGGGGGGGTAATTGTGGCCACTGTTACATGGTGTGGGGTGCTGCAGGATGAGGGGTACCGTGCAACTGCTACATGGGGTGGGGCGGCTGCATGGAGCGGGGTGGGTAGTGCACTGTACACTGGGGTGGGGGTGCTTGCGGATGTGGGGGTACGTTGCCAGCCTACATGGGCTGGGGTCTGTGCAGGAAGAGGGGAGTATAGCCTCTCTGATACATGGGGTGGCCGATTTATAGTTCGTGGTTGGTCACTGAGATGTGTTTCACAGTCACATAAACACCTCACGGGGACCCTCGCGTCCGGACGAACTGAGCTGTGAACAAGCGGGAGCCCTGGAGAATGAGCGCGACCTACAGCAGTGTAGATTCACGAAACATTAGAAGGGGAGATGTACAGCGTCCATTGTGTGATAAGTAATGATATACTGGAGCTGTCCCCATATACATAATAGGCATATTATGTACGCCATATAGTGCTTCGATTTCACCGACATCGATGTCCCGGACAATATCTAGCGCCCTGACCTGATCAGCTTTGTGAAGAACCCTTCACCCAGGTTCAGCGCGCCATACATTATATAGGGCCACGCGCTAGTACTACAGCTCCACTCAATTAGATAAGGATCAGGTCATGTGAATGAGCGAGACATCAACACTCGTGGAAACCAGGCGCCTCACTAGTTCAATGCAAACCGTCTCACACAGCTGATTGGCCGGGACAGTCATGTGTCAGACCTCACAATCTAATATTGATAAAACTTTCCCAAAGAATGGGAGCGAGATCACTGTAGAGAGGTATGAATTCACCGTCTGCTGCTATACACAACAGAACAATGGTACGGTACACATCTCTCCCGGAACAATACCTATCACAAGCTGCAGAAAACACAGAGCACAGAGTGTGAGGCACCACCCAGTGCTACTGGAGAAGTCTACACTCTTCGAAACATATATCCAACATATCACGTCCCTGCTGCTACTAACATACAAAAAGGTATGTTTATCACGTCTTTCGGGGACCATAAATAACACTGCCTGCAGGGAACACAGGGCACAGCAGGGTGGCACAAGCCCAAAAGTGCATTCAGAGAGCTCATCCTGGGAATATAAATCCATATTCACAGCCTGCTACTCCCATCCACAAAGGTCTGATTACACTTGCTCCAATATATTAATAAAAACTAGGTAACAACTGTGGACAGACCTTCTGATCTTCTCATTCTACAAGTTGATACAATGTAAAACAGAAACATTTACTATTTGTTTTGAAAATTTAAACTGAGCAAAGATTCTTATTTGTATTAACAGCTTTTATTAGCCAATTGGAGACCTACATCTAGATTCCACCCAAGCCGCCGGACCACACGGTGTTATTACAGCACAAGTACCACTGCCCTTTGCACTAATTCATTTTGATTTCCACCCTTTTAGAAGGGCAATAAAGGTTTACAGTGACCTTGACCTCTGACTTGCTCCCTACACATTAAATCCTTCGTGTTCTCCGGGACTTATAGAAAGAAGTCAAACCCTCCTAATGTGACAAGAATTACAGTGAGAGAGACGGCTCTTATTACTGGGGTATAAGGATCTGTACCGTATCACACTGCAAAATCACCGCCACGCCACACTCTCATCACACCTACTAAGGGTGACAAATCACATCGACAAACCAAGTTAAAGCGAAGCTGTAGAAATACAGAAATCACAATATAGAAGGTTTATACGGGTCCCCTCTACACTAAACGGTAAAATATAATACTGCCCAAGTGCAACAGAATAAATACTAATAATATCCCCCTATGTAACAGGCATATAACTACTATAATATGCCCCCTATGTACACGAATATAACTACTATAATACTGCCCCCTATGTACAGAATATAACTACAATACATATGCCCCTATGTACAGAAGTTAACTACTCATAATACTGCCCCCTATGTACAAGATATAAACTACTATAATACTGCCCCCTAGTACAAGAATATAATACTTATAATACTGCCCTATGTTACAGGATATACACTACTATAATACGCCCCATGTACAGAATATAATACTATATACTGCCCCCTATGTACAAGATATAACTCTATAATACTGCCCCCTATGTACAGCATATAACTACATACTTACGGCCCCTATGTACAGGATATAAACTATAATACTGCCCCCTATGTACAAGAATAATAATACTCATAATTACTCCCATATGTACAGGATATAACTACTATAATCTGCCCCTGTACAGGAATTAACTACTTAATACTCCCTATGTACAAGATATAACTACTATATACTGCCCCCTATGTACAGGAATATACTACTATAATACTGCCCCCTATGTAAGGATAAATACTATAATAGTCCCCTTATGTACAGAATATAACACCTATAATACGCCCCTATGTACGAATATAAACTACGATAATACTGCCCCCTATGTACAGAATATAACTACTATAATACTGCCCATATGTAAGGAATATAACTACTATAACTACTGCCCCTATGTACAGGAAACAATATAACAACTATAATACTGCCCCTATGTACAAGAATATAATACTATACAACTGCCCCCTATGTACCGGAATATAACTACTATAATACTGCCCCTATGTACAGAATATAACTAAATAATACTGCCCCCCTATGTACAGAATATAACTACTATAATACTCCCTATGTACAAGAATATAACTACTATAATACTGCCCCTATGTATAGGAATATAACTACTATAATACTGCCCCCTATGTACAAGATATAACTACTATAATACTGCCCCCTATGTACAGGAATATAACTACTATAATACTGCCCCTGTAGAGGAATAACTACTATAATACTGCCCCCTATGTACAAGAATATAACTACTATATACTGCCCCCTATGTACGAATATAATACATAATACTGCCCCTAGTACAGGAATATAACTACTATAATACTGCCCCTATGTACAGGAATATAACTCTATATAATACTGCCCTATGTACAGAATAACTACTATAATACTGCCCCATGTACAGGATATAACTACTATATACTGCCCCACTGTACAGGAATATAACTACTATAATACTGCCCCTATGTAGAGGAATATAACTACTATAATACTGCCCCCTATGTCAGATATAACTACTTAATACTGCCCCATATGTAAGAATATCACTATATATACTGCCCCCTATGTACAAGAATATAACTATATAATACTGCCCCATTGTACAAGAATACTAACTACTATAATACTGCCCCCTATGTACAGAATAATAAACTACTATAATACTGCTCCCTGTACGAATATACACTACTATAATACTGCCCCCCATGTACAGGAATATAACTACTATAATACTGCCTCTATGTAAAGAATATATAACACGTAATCACTGCTCCTATGTACAAGATATAACTACTATAATACTGCTCCCTCATGTACAAGAATATAACTACTATAACGACACTGTCCCTATGTACAAGAATTAACTACTATTCTTCCCCCTATGTACAAAGATATACTACTATAATACTGCCCCCTATGTACAAGAATATAACTACTATAATACGCCCCTATGTACAAGATAATAACTACTATAATACTGCCCCTATGTACAAGAATATAAACTACTATAATACTGCTCCTATGTACAGGAATATAACTACTACTATATACTGCCCCCTATGTACAGGAAAAATAAAAACTATAATACTGCACCCATGTACAGAATATAACTACTATAATACTGCCCCTCATGTACAAGAATAAACTACTATAATACTGCCCCCTTATGTACAGGAATAAAACTACTATAATATTTATACTCCGAATATACTTGTATATACCGAATATTGCTTATGAAGTTGCTATTTCTCATTATTTTCTGATTCTTACAGATTTATCACTTATAAATCACATAGATACATTTATTCTGTATATACAGTTACCCACCCCCCTACGTGCCCACATAAAGCTGATGACCCTCTCTCCAGTATTATGTGTTCTGTTTTTCTTCCTCTCCCCGCTGCGAGTTGGTGCCCCCCCCCGCATCCCAACCTCCATTACCGTCCTGGGTGTGCGGTATTATATGGGTCACTCTCTGATAACAACACTATGATGCATGAGCTGCCCCGTCCAGGGGGAACATACAGGAGAACACTGACCCCAGGAGCCAATAATCCGGACATATTGTTCTATCGGAGTGTTAACGGAATCTTCTTAGATGTAAACATCGAATTGTTACGTACATATAAACGTGTTCCTAATCCCTTTATTACCTTTACACTTTACAGAGCATATTATAAGATTTCAGACACATCTTTCTATAATTGAATTTACTGATGACCACTAGTGAAGTGGAATGGGTCTGAACATCCCCCCATCTCCATCCCTGTACTGTTACACAAGGGGCTCATTTACTAAGGGCTCCGCGGCGCCATTGTCGCGGTTTCCACAATTTTTCCGCCGGGATTTTGGCGCAATCACGCCTGCTTTCACGCGACAGAAATCGGTGGGCGGGCCATCGGACAACCACGGAATCGGAAAAAACACGTAATTTAAAAAAGGAAATGTGTCGCAAGATAAGCACTTACAGCATCAGGAAGAAGCAGGTGAACTCCGGCGGACTGGCGCAGCAGCGACACCTGGTGGATATCGGGCGACAACCCTTAGTGATCCGGACAGAACCCGAACTATGTGGACAGGACCTGGTAAGGAAAGGAGCCCCATGACTCAGACTACAGAATGTTTCCTTGTAGTCTTTAACCAGGATCTATTTGCAATTTGTTTCGCTTTTTCCCTATTTTAGGTGGATAAATCTCCACATTCACAGCACTGTATCAGTCAGTAGAATATGGACCTCTGCTACATCCCACTGCGCTCCTAAACATGCCGCTTCCCATACAGAGCTGCATTCTTGGCCATGGATGCATGGGAGGGAGGGGTCTGGATCTGAGCTCCGGCCCCAGCTCCATGGCCAGGGCTTTATGCTCCCCCCTAGTCGGCCATATTACCGCTGGGCGGCGGCTACGACACTTGTTGATGAATCACATCTTTGGAGTCCTCTAAAAGCAAGTGTAAGCCATTTATGGGAGACTCCGGGCTAAGCTTCTCAAAGGCATTTTCAGATGGAGGATTTTTCTGTTAATATTGTAACAAAAACATTAGTGCTCCAGACGTCTTATATGGGTTTCCGGGCCCTATGGTCGGGCCCCCACAGACAAGCCCAGGGATATGGTATATCAACAGAAAAACCAGCGCAAGACAGAACCACCTGGGGCTCCTCTCCGTGTGGTGGGGTCCACGTCCCGGAGCTTGTCAGGGAATACACTTTTATGGCAATAGAAGCATTTGGCTCTGACAATTGTTACAAGAGTACAAGTTTTACATAGCGCCCCACAGGCACTGCAACTACATGCAACCAGCTGCAGGGTTACCCCTAAACTGGAAGTTGTCATCTACGGATACCCCCAATAGTTATTACAGACTATGTACTAACCCTATAAGTATAGGACCTATATAAAAGCACAATGGGGCAGATTTACTTACCCGGCCCATTCGCGATCCAGCGGCACATTCTCTGCGCGGATTCGGGTCCGTCTGGGATTTATGATGGTTGTTCCTCCGCCGTCCACCAGTGTGCGCTGCTGCGCTGAAGTCCGCTGGAATTCCTCGAATACACGGCCCTATCGGATGAAGGTTGAGTGATAATTTTGCGCAACAATTTTTTTCAAATGCGGCGGTTTTTCGAATCCGTCGGGTTTTCGTTCGGCCAGCCCCCGTTGCCGTTGGCGCATGCGGCTGATGGCCACAATCCGATCGCGTGCGCCAAAATCCCGGGGCAATTCAGGTACAATCGGCGCAATCGGAAAATTCGGGTAACACGTCGGGAAAACGCGAATCCGGGCCTTAGTAAAACCCCCAATGTATAGGACAGATAACACTTCCAAGCAGTTACTAGAATGATATATAGAAACTTCACATCAAATCATGTAAAAATAAGATTAGAGTGCTATCTAGGGTGCCACACAGTGCCAAGGTAAGGTAAATGTGACCCCAACAGTGCATAATAATACCCGCCATACAGGGGCCAAAATGAAAAGGACACTCAACATAGGGCAGCACTCTGGCTGAGTGGGTAGCACTTCGCCTGCCAGAGCGCTGGCAGGCTTGGTCTAGTCCCACCCAAGTCAACATCCTGCAAGAGTTTTATGTCAGTTCTCCGTGTTTACTGCATCCAAAGGCCATGACAGGGGCACATAATACAAACAGTGCAGTGTGTACTATGTGCAATTACCTGTGTAGTGTGCAGGTGGGCCAAGATTCAGGATTTCTGGTGCACTTCTTCATGAATCGACACTTGGTGTACCTTATACATGGGGTGTGTGACAACTTCTGTTGGGACTATGCATGATAAATGTGGTGCACGCCGGTCACGATGAACTCTGGGACCCTCTCAGTCAGAATTGTGGTCTCATGGTGACTACTAGCAGCACATCACAAAAGATCGGTGCGACACACACGTATGTGGCACAGACACACTTTTAACTACATGTGCACAGCATTTTGCACTAGCAAACAGACCACAAAACCTGGCGTAAGCCCTTAGTAAATGTGCCCCACGTTTTTTTCTAGGGCACTCGTATACGGACATGCCCCGCTATTATTTTGGATTTCTACATAAGTGTGGTGACGGATGTAAATACGCACTGGAACGCCCTTTGTGTGCACACGATTGTATAGTGCAGCGGAGGAAACACTACACAATACACTGTGGAAGAAGTTTCTACGTGTATTTATGCGCAGTACGCCAGAAACTTCCTATTACATCTATTTACATTTTGTGGCAAAGACTAAATACAAAAGTGCGAGGAGAGCAGAGAGGGGACACCGAGGCCATCAGGTTCTCTCCGACCAAAGTTCACTTCTAAAATCAGGAGATCAGATTTTTTTATTATTTTCTGGTTATGATGCGAAAAAAGCCCTGCAATGTGATTGCGTGATTGGGCAATGGTCAGGGAGGGGCGCAGATAGTAGTTGGGGCGGTGCAATCAACACCACGGATACAAGAACAATCTGTACCGCACTAACCAGAATACGCTCTGTACGAGTCTGTTTTTCGTGTTGTGTTTACTTGATACATTTCCTTCTCTTCTACCGTGAACACAATGTGACACTTTTTTCTGTCTTCCGGGAGAAACTGAGATTTGTCGGTGCATCATGTGAACTATGGAAATCATAACATGCGGAGTCTTTATTGGGGTAGACATGTTGACGCGTCAGTTAGACGCTAAGTATCATTAGAGTCATCAATACAGGGAGCGCTGTGACATCCCACTGCTGTGATCACTGCTAACCGGACCACAAGTTTACTTTTTTTATCCCCCGTTATCCACATCATCATTAATGTTATATTTTTGGTTTGATTCATCTATTAATATTCTGTAGATATTGCAAAATGATTTGAAACATTTGATACATTTATCGTTGTATAAATATTGTGATTCATTCTATCTCAGTGAATCATTTTATATCATTTTATATGGTTGTTATTGTTATTTACATTTTGTACTAACTCTACCACATTTAAACTTTCATATTGTATTTACTTTCAGAAATGTAAATATTTACCGACATGATGATTATTTTATTTATATATATTTTCAATGTATTTTATTACTCTTGTTTGGTCATTTTGAGCCATTTGATATGTATTCGGCTATTTGGCAGGTAGTTACCTCTCCCCCCATTATATCTATGTATTTATCTATGTATATACATATATCTATACCCTCCCTATTTCATATGGGCATTAGAGCCAATTATATACGTCCCATAGGAATGATTGAAGAGCGGATAGAGCTTATTGGTTAGGCCACTTATTGGTTATTGGCCACTCTTGTCCTCATCATGGGGGTCAGAGCGGAATGCCCCCGCCTCCGATCTGTCAGCATGCGATGGAGTATATTCCCATTGTGAAGGTCTATGGGATCCCGTTACAGATTTCGGAACCATTCCCAGAGTCTTCATGCCGTCCACAATTTGAGATGGAAATATTAACAGCCATAAAGGAGCAGTCCCCGCTGATCCTGGCCGTGCTCCCGAGAGCAATGAGAGAGAGAACAGGTTCTTTTGTTATTTTTGGCGGAGGAGCGCCTCCACATGCCGCACACACTGGAGAAGACCTCCATCCCGCCGCCTTAGCAGGGGGCGCGACAGGCCCCACAGATCCACCAGAAATAAAAACTGCAGTGCGGGAGCAAAAGAAGACAAAAATATGGGATTCACAATAGAGAGACTCCTAATGTAAGGCCAGGGAGGGGTGTAATAAGAGGGCTGGAGAGCAATAACATCACATTGTGTGGAATAAGCTTTTCTTGAGTTTCTGCGGATCAGGAGTCTATTCGATGCCATATAGGGGCCGGAAGGAATTTTAGGCATAAGCCTGTTTTGCCTTTTCTCCGTATAATGTACAGGTCGGATTCATGGACTGTGTCTTTTTCATCCTTTTTTACTAGGATATAACTACTGGCTGATGTACCTGACGTCGCCGGGATAGTATTAATGCTACAATATATAGAAGGGGTTAACAAACAACACATATTTCCACCTAAAATCACTTAACTGGAGTTTACAGTAATTATGAAAAATCAAATAGCAAAGTACAGCACAGATATCCGCCCCCACCCCTCCGCTCTGCTTGTATCGCTCGGAGTACAATACAACCCCCGGTCCTGTATCGGGCTCTTTATCTGAGGGGGGCGCTATAGCACATGGGGTTATTAGAGGCGGTCAATGCAGTGGCTTGTAAGTATTTTCTGTATGTGTCCACAGCCCCCCCGCCTCCATCAAGTATTCTAAGGAATGTGTCCCCTGTCGGAGGAGGGGTGTTACTGTACACATCACCTAACAAGGGATGCTATCTGTGTCTGACACCCATAGGTGCTGATAGCTTCCCCATCCACCGCTCTGACCATGTAACAGTCCTTACTGTGTTCTTGTATCTATGTGTACCAAGTTCAGAATAAATAGTCACTGGGGCCCCCCGAAGCGTGTTTTCTCCGTCGGGTTACCCGGAAATTACCGTTCGCTCCACAATTTTCGGAATTGCTTGGCGATTGTGCGATGCGACGGAAATCGGCTGGGGGGCCGTAAAGAGAACCCGACGGATTCGGAAAAACGCCCGTATGTTTTTTATTAAAAAAGTGTCGCTTCGACGCGCTACCTGCACCCAGGGTAGGACGGTGAACTCCAGGAATTCCGACGGACTTCAGCGCCAGCAGCGACACCTGGTGGAATCAGGCACTACCTTGTGAACTCGCTGGAACGACCGACCTACCACAGAGAACGTGCCGCTGGATCGCGACAGGACGGGTAAGTAAATCTGCCCCACTGTCACTTCTATCCCTTAGAGCAAAGAGATTTTGGGAGAGAATCAAAGCACTTGCAAATATGAGACTGCAGCCTCAGGAGTGACTGGAGTATCAGAGGTGTTTATATGGCGAGGATAAGACCGACACTGGATGGTGACTGGAGTATCGAGATATCTAAACAGCAGATATAAGGCTGCAGTCTGGGATGTGACTGGAGTACAGAGATTATGTAATAGCAGTTTAAGATTGTGTCGGAGGTGACTGGAGTATCAGAGATTAAGGTAATAGCAGTTTAAGAGATGCTGCTTCGGATGTGACTGGAGTATTAGAGATATGTAATAGCAGTTATAAGATTGTGCTCTGGATATGATGGGTTATCAGAGATTATGTAATAGCAGTTATAAGATTGCTGCTCGGAGTAACGGAATATAGAGATGATCTAATAGCAGGTATAACGATGCAGATGGTGTGACATGCCGTATCAGAGTATCGATTACGCTTGTGCTACACAGAGCTTTGCCAAATCGGCCCTGTCCCCAATGGGGCTCACAGTATAGTATTAGTACAGTTAACTAGTATATTAATTAGTCCTGTATATAGTTGTAAGTAGCATAGTGTGGGTCATGTATAGTAAGTATATGGCTGGTCGCGTGTATGAACAGAATAGTATTAGTACAGTCATTATATAGTATTAAAAAATATATAACTAGGATCATACCAATATAGAGTATGAGTATGTATATAGTATCAGTTAGTGTCAGAAGTATTTAGTATATTACTGTACGCATGTCAGTGGTATTACTATGAGTCTCGGCACGTAATGTAGCTCCGCTGGGAGCAGAACATAATCCCGGGCTATAGGACAACTAACACCTATAACAACATAATGGAGCGGGGGTCATCCACATGAGCAATGTGCTGAAAACTTGTCAGCGCCAAATTCAGCAATTTACCCCAGCAGTTAAGCCCTCGTGGGGAAAATAAACCTGTGGGGTCTCATTACTCTTTCACTAACCTAAGGGACCTTAAACATTTGGCCCCCCAAAAAACACAATCAGTAAAACTTTTCATTTCTTACCTCCAACAGTCTAAGGGGGCCCTAAAACATTGACCTGGACAAACTGTATCAGGAGAAAGATTATTTCTGCTGCTGGGTTTACACTAGGAAGGGGTTGTCTGAAACCGATACCTTGTAACAAAACATGCTTTGCTGTGAGCCCAACTACAGATTTACAGCATCACCAAAGTAAACATGAAAGCTACAATGTTATTTTATAGGATGTTTACGAAACATAAAAATTTACATCTGCGGGACAAAATACAAACATATACTTACAATTATTAAAGTGATTGTATTCTATATACGATAAATGTGATCTGTTCAACAAGATGGAGCTGCCAGTGTGGGGGTCAGTGCCACATGGGGGGGTCCACTGCCAGTGGGGGGGTCAGTGTTGCGGGGGTCAGGCCGGTGGGGGGGGTCAGTGCACGTGACTGGGGGTCAGTGACAGTGGGGGGGGTCAGTGCCAGTTGTGGGGGGGTGGGCAGTGCCAGTGTGGGGGTCAGTGCGTGGGGGTGGTCGACCAGTGGGGGCAGGGCATCGTGGGGTCAGGTAGTGCCAGTGTGCAGTGCCAGTGTGGGGGTCTTAGTTGCCAGTGGGGGGGTCAGTGCCGTGTGGGGGTCAGTGCCAGTGTGGGTCAGGTCAGTGAGGGTAAGGTCAGTGGGGGCAGTCAGTGGGGGGTCACAGTGCCAGGTGGGGCGTGCCACATCGCCACACTAACTTGGATTCTGACTCACACTTTACATCTCTGATACCTTGTTTGTAGGACTAAGGACAGGTACGGGTGGAGTGGGATAGAGGTATCCATTCACTCCATTCCAATGTAAGGTTACTGCCTGGGTTGGACCTGTATATTAGTTACAGTACCACATTTACTAACGACACAGTAGTGACCAGACTAAGGGGTTACATTTACTAAGGGCAAGATTGCCCGTTTTCCGCCTGGTCTAGTGTAAGGGGCGGAGCATGACATCAACCAGAGAGAACTTGTATCAGGCCCCGCCCTCTCAAGTCCTGCAGGGGGTGTGTTCTCAGATTGTAGACCCATATGTATATAGGCAGTCCCCAACTTAAGAACATCCGATTTTCAGAGGACCCCTAGTTACAATCGGCCCTCTAGATGTTGGTAATTTAATGAAGCTGTATTGTTAATCCTGGTTCTTATGACAACCCAACATTTTTCAAATCCTATTGTCACAGAGACCAAAAAAAAATTTTCTGGAGCTACAATTATAAAATATACAGTTCTGACTTACATACAAATTCAACTTAAGAACAAACCTACAGAACTTATCCTGTATGTAACTCGGGGACTGCCTGTATTAATAGAATAGATGGCCTCGCCTTTACGCTGGTCTCCCATGCCCCTGGTCATGTCCCTCCTTCTCGACTCTGGAGAGATCGATTACTATGGTCACAGTACAGAGATAACACAATAGTGATGTCACAAGTACGGATATACCACATGATGTACACATCGTATGAGAGATAATCACACACAGTGGTGCACAGTACAGGGAAAATACACACAGTGATGTCACAGTAAGAGATAACACACATAGTGATGTCACAGTACAGCGTTATTATTAAAACACCACAGTGATGTCACAGTACAGGGATATCCCCACGAGCAAGTACGTAAACACGTGATGTCACAACAGGGATAATACACACAGTGATGTCACAGTACTAGAGATAATACAACAGTGAGCACCAGACGGGATAACACACAGTGATGTCACAGTACAGGAATAACACACAGTGATGTCACCAGTACAGGGATAATACACACAGTGATGTCACCAGTACAGGAGATAATACACACAGTAGTGATGTCACAGTACAGGGATAATACATCACAGTGGATGGTCACAGTAAGGGATAATACACACAGGATCGTCACAGTACAAGGGATAATACACACAGCGATGTCACAGTAAGAGATAATACACCACAGTGATGTCAAGTAATGGATAAACACACAGTGATGTACAGTACAGGATAATACACACAGTGATGTCACAGTACAGGGTTAATTACACACAGGATGTCAAGTACCGGAGAATACACACAGTGATGTCACAGTACAGGGATAACACAATTATGATACAAGAACACAGGAGTAATACACATAGTGAGGTCACAGTACAGAGATAATACACACAGTGATGTCACAGTAAAGGGATAATACACACAGTGATGCCACAGTACAGAGATACAATACACACAGTGATGTAACCAGTACAGGGATAATACACACAGTGATGTCACAGTACAGGATAATACACACAGTGATGTCACAGTACAGAGATGATAAACACAGTGATGTCACAGTACAGGGATAATACACACAGTGAGTCACAGTACAGGATAATACACACCAGTGATGTAACAGTACAGGGGATATATACACAGTGATGTCACAGTACAGGGATAATACACACAGTGATGTCACAGACAGGGATGATACACACAGCGATGTCACAGGCAGGGATAATACACACAGTGATGTACACGTCAAGTAACAGATGATAATAGACAACAGTGATTGTCACAGTAAAGAGTAATACAACAGCGATGTCACAGTACGGGGATAATCCACCCATGATGTCACAGTACAGGGATAATATACACAGGAGGTACAGGCAGGGGTTAATACACACATGATGTACAGTACGGGAATACACACAGATGTCACAGTACGTATAATACACACAGTGATGTCACAGTAAAAGAGTAATACACCACAGTATGTCCACAGTACAGTAATAAGTACACACAGTGATGTCACAGTACAGGGATAATACACACCGTGAGCACAGTACAGGGGATAATACACACAGTGATTCACAGTACAGGATAATCACACAGCGATGTCACAGTACAGGGATAATACACACAGTGATGTCACAGTACAGGAGTAATGCAAACTAGTGATGTCCACAGTACAGGGATAATACACACAGTGATGTCACAGTACAGATAATACCACACAGCGATTGTCACAGTACAGGGATAATACACAGTGATGTACATTACAGAGATAATGCACACAGTGATGTCACAGTACAGGGATAATACACACAGTGAGTCTTTGGTACAACATTTGACAGGGTAATACACAACAGTGATGTCACAGTACAGGAAATACACACAGTGATGTCACAGTACAGGAGTAATACACACATGTGTACGTACAGGATGTCACAAGTACAGGGATACTACACACAGTGATGTCACAGTACAGGGATAATGACACAGTGATATCACCGTACAGGGGATAATACACACAGTGATCACAGTACGAGGAATACAACAGTGATGTCACAGCACAGGGAGAATACACACAGTGATGTCACAGTACAGGGATAATACAACACAGTCATGTCAGTACAGGGAGAATACACACAGTGATGTCACAGTACAGGGATAATAACACAGTGTATGTCACAGTACAGGGATAATACACACAGTGATGTCACAGACAGGGATAATACACAAGTGAGGCACAGTTACAGAGATAATACACACAGTGAGGTCACAGTACAGGGTAATACACAGTATGTCACGTACAGGGATATACACACAGTGATGTCACAGTACAGGGATAATACACACAGTGATGTCACAGTACAGGGATAATACACACAGTGATGTCACAGTACAGAGATAATACACACAGTGAGGTCACGTACAGAGATAATACACACAGGAGGTACAGTACAGGGATAATGACACACAGTATGTCCCAGTACAGGGATAATACACACAGTGATGTCACAGTACAGGGAAATCACACAGTGGGTCACAGTACAGAGAATACAACAGTGATGTCACAGTACAGAGATAATAACACACTGAGGTCACAGTAAAGGGATAATACACACAGTGATGTCACAGCACGAGAAAAACACAGTGAGTCACAGTACAGGGATAATACACACAGTGATGTCACAGTACAGGGATAATAACACAGTGATGTCACCAGGACAGAGATTAAACACACAGTGAGTCAAGTCAGAGATAATACACAAGGATGTCACAGTACAGAGATAATACACAAGGGATGTAAGTACAGGACTAATACACACAGTGATGTCATCCAGTACAGAGAAATACACACAGTGAGGTCACAGTACAGAGGATATACACAGCGATGTCACAGTACAGGGATAAAAGGATGTAACACAGTGAGTCACAGTAAGGGATAATACACCCGTGATGTCCACACAGATACAGATCAATACAGCCAGTGATGTCACAGTCACAGGGATATTATACACACAGTGATGTCACAGTCAGGGATAATACACACAGTGATGTCCAGTGCAAAGGGATATACACACAGTGATGTCACAGTAAGGATAATACACACAGTGATGTCAAACAGTACAGGGATATGACACACAATATGTACAGTACAGGATAATCACCAGTGATGTCACAGTGACAGGGATATACACACAGTGATGTACAGTAAGGGATAATAACACAGGATTCCAGTACAGGGTAATACAACAATGATGCACAGTAATGGTCCCCCCCCCGAGATAATACACACAGTGATATACACAGTTACAGATGATAATACCACAGTGATGTCACAGTAAGAGGATAATACACACAGTGAGTACAGTACAGGCATAATTACTACACGTGATGTCCAGTACAGAGATAATCCACAGTGATTGTCACAGACAGGATAATACACACGTGATGGTCACAGGAC
The DNA here is from genome assembly GCA_019512145.1 of Engystomops pustulosus. NCBI lineage: Eukaryota > Metazoa > Chordata > Amphibia > Anura > Leptodactylidae > Engystomops > Engystomops pustulosus. The sequence goes on along the minus strand of WNYA01000315.1, from coordinate 70,628 downwards.
AGGGCGATTGCACACAGTGATGTCACAGTACAAGGATAATACACACGTGATGTTCAAGTACAGGGATGTGATCACAGACAGGGATAGCACAGTGATGTCACAGTACCAGGGATAATACACACAGTGATGATGTCACAGTAAGGGATAATACACAGAGTGATGTCACAGTACAGGGATAATGACACACAGTGATGCACAGTACAGGTAATACACACGAGTGATGTCACAGTACAGGGATAATACACACAGTGATGTCACAGTACAGGATATACACACAGTGATGGTCACGTACAGGGATATGCACCACAGTGATGTCACAGTTACAAGGAAATAATACACACAGTGATGTCACAGTACAGGGATCACACACAGTGATGTCACAGTACAGGGATAACTACACACAGTGATGTCACAGTACAGGGATCATACCAAACAGTGATGTCACAGTTATGCAGGGATCACACACCCAGTGGGTCACAGATAGTACAGGGATCATACACCACAGTGATTGTCCACAGTACAGGGATATACACACAGTGATTGTCACAGTAGGGACAATAACACACAGTGATGTCACAGTACAGGGAGAATTACACAGTGACCACACCTCTTTAAGCTTCCTGTCCATCCTGGCAAACTCTATTTGCATGTTTTCCCAGAAAAGTTTGTGAGACAGACACTGAAGGAGCGAGGATCTGGGAGATTTCAGCTCTTGTAGCTGTGACTGCAGCACTGGAGCCAAACAATAGCTGGCAGGAGGTATTTAGTACTTCCAGTATTTTTGCTTTTCAAGGGTGCAGAGTTTGGGATTATTTCTAGGTTTACTTCCCTGCAGTCTCATGAATCAGGATTTCCACCGATGGCGACTTTCTTCTCTCCAACAAACATGAAACTTGCCATTACACGTGCACAGCAACTTGACCTTTCATTCCCATATTGCCTCCTGGTGATTTTGCTGGGGGTCTCCGGAGAAACTTTTATATGCAAATGAAATCAAGATGGTGGGGGATCGAGGTGTGGGGGGAGTGTGGCGCTATATGGGGGGGGGGGGGTTTTCCAGGAAGGGGGGGGGAGTGGCGTGTACATGGGGTGGGTGCTGCAGGATGGGTGGGGAGGCACTGCCTACAGCGGGTGCTGCAGATGGCGGGTAGTGCACTGTTACATGGGCTGGGGGTGCTGCAGGATGGGGGGGGGGTAGTGCACTGCTACAGGGGGGGGTGCTGCAGGATGGCGGGTGTGCACTGTTACATGGGGGTGGGGTGCTGCAGGATGGGGGGGGGTGGTAATTAGGCACTGTACATGGGGTGGGGTGCTGCAGGAGAGGGGCTAGTGCACTGCTACATGGGGTGGGGTGCTGCAGGATGGGGGGGGTAGTGCACTGCTACATGGGGTGGGGGTGCTGCAGGATGGGGGGGGTAGTGCACTGCTACATGGGCTGGGGGTGCTGCAGGAAGAGGGGAGTATAAGCTGATACATGGGGTGTGCAGATTTATATGTTCTGTGGTTGTCACTGAGTGCTGTCACATGTCACATAAACACCCTCAGGGGCCCCTCGCCGTCCGAGACAGAACTGAGCTGTAGACAGCGGGAGCCCTGGAGAATAGCGCAGACCTACAGCAAGTTATAGATGTCACCGACATAGATGGGGGAGATGTACGATACATTGCTGTGATAAGTAATGATATACTGGAGCTTCCCCATATACATAATATGCATTTAATGTACCGCCATATAGTGCTTCGATCTCACCCTACATATCATGTCAGGACAATATCTAGCGCCCTGACTGATCAGCTTTGTGAAGAGACCCTTCACCACAGGTTCAGCGCCATACATTATATAGTGGCCGCGCTAGGTACTACAGCTCCACTCAATTAGATAAGGATCAGGTCATGTGACTGATGGACGAGACATCACACCTCTGGATACCAGGCACTCACTAGTTCAATGAAACCGCTTCACACAGCTGATTGGCCCGGGACAGTCATGTGTCAGACCTCACAATCTAATATTGATAAACTTTCCCAAAGAATGGGAGCGAGATACTGTAAGGTATAGAATTCACAGTCCTGCTGCTACTACCAACAGACACAATGGTACGGTTACACATCTCTCCAGGAACAATACCTATCACAAGCTGCAGAAAACACAGAGCACAGCAGTGTGAGGACACGCCCCCAGTGCACTTGGAGAAGCTACACTCTTGAAACATATATCCAAATATCACAGTCCTGCTGCTACTAACATACAAAAAGGTATGTTTACACGTCTTTTCGGGGACCTAAACATAAACCAGCCTGCCAGGGAACACAGGGCACAGCAGGGTGGGCACAAGCCCAACAGTGCATAGAGAGCTACAATCCTGGAATATAAATCCATATATCACAGTCCTGCTACTCCCATACACAAAGGTCTGATTACACTTGTCTCCAATAATTTAATAAAATATAGGTAACTGTGGACAGACCTTCTGATCTTCTCATTCATACAAGTTGATACAATGTAAAACAGAAACATTTACTTTTGTTTTGAAAATTAAACTGAGCAAAGATTCTTATTTTGTATTACAGCTTTTATTAGCCATAGGGAGACCTACATCTCAGATTCCACCACAAGCCGGGACACACTGTGTTATTACAGCACATACACTGCCCCTGCACTAATTCATTGATTTCACCCTTTTCAGAAGGGCAATAAGGTTACCGTGAACCTTGACCTCTGACTTGCTCCCTACACATTTAATCCTTCGTGTTCTCCGGGACTTATAGAAGAAGTAAACCCTCCTAATGTGACAAGAATTACAGTGAGGAGAGACGGCTCTTATTACTGGGTATAAGATCTGTACCGTAATCAATCACTGCACAACCATCACAGCCAACACATCTCATTACACCTGACAATAGGGTGACACCAAAATCCACTGACAAATTCCAAGGTTATGTAGGGAAGGATTGTAGAATACATGAAATACACTAATATAACTGCACAAAATGGTACCTACAGGGGTACAAAGGTAACTACTAAATACTGCCCCTAGTGCAAGCATAACTACTATAATACTGCCCCTATACAGGAATATAACTACTAATCTGCCCCCTAGTACAGGAATATAATACTATAATACTGCCCCCTTGTACAAGATATAATACTATAATACTGCCCCCTATGTACAGAATATACATACTATAATACTGCCCCCTATGTACAGAATATAACTACTATAATACTGCCCCCTATGTACAAGAAATAAATACTATAATACTGCCCATATGTACAGGAATAAACTACTATAATATGCCCCCTATGTACAAGGAATATAAGTACTATATACTGCCCCCTATGTACAGAATATAACTACTATAATACGTCCCCTATGTACAGGAATATAACTACAATAATACTGCCCCTATGTACAGGATATAACTACTATAATACTGCCCCCTATGTACAAGAATATAACTACTATAATAACTGCCCCCTATGTACAGGAATATAACTACTATAATACTGCCCCTATGTAAGGAATATAACACTATATAATACGTCCCCTATGTACAAGAATATAACACTATAATATGCCCTATGTACAGGATATAACTACTATAATCTGCCCCTAGGTAGAGGAATATAACTACTATAATACTGCCCCTATGTAACGAATATAACTATACATATATACTGCCCCCTATGTAGAGGAATATACTACTATAATACTGCCCCCTATGTACAAGAATAACTACTATAATACTGTCCCCTATGTACAGGAATTAACTACCTATAATACTGCCCCCTATGTACAGGAATATAACTATACTACATACTGCCCCCTATGTACAAGAATATAAGTACTATAATACTGCCCCCTATGTACAGGAATATAACTACTATAATACTGCCCCTAGTACAGAATATAATCTAAATAATGCCCCCTATGTAAAGAATATAACTACTATAATACCCCCTATGTACAGGATATAACTACTATAATCTGCCCCTATGTACAGAATATAACTACTATATACTGCCCCCTATGTACAAGATAAATACTATAATACTGCCCCCTATGTACAGGAATATAACTACTATAATACTGCCCCAGTAGAGGATATAACTACTATAATACTGCCCCCTATGTACAAGAATATAAACTCCTATAATACTGCCCCTATGTACAGACTATAATACTATAATATGCCCTATGTAAGGAATATAACTACTATAATACTGCCCCCTATGTACAGAATATAACTACTATAATACTGCCCCTATGTACAAGAATAAACTACTATAATACTGTCCCCTATGTACAGGATATAACTATATATACTGCCCCTATGTACAGGAATATAACTACTATAATACTGCCCTCCATGTAAGAGGAATATAACTACTATAATACTCCCCATATGTACAGGAATATAACTACTATAATACTGCCCCCTATGTAGAGGAATAAATACTATATAATACTGCCCCTATGTACAAGAATATATACTATATAATACTGCCCCCTATGTACAAGAATAAATACTATAATACTGCCCCCTATGTACAGGAATATAACTAATAATACTGCTCCTATGTACAGGATATATAACTATAATACTGCCCCCTATGTACAGAATATAACTATATAATAATGCACTCTATGACAGATAAACCACTGTAATACTGCCCTATGTACAAGAATATACTACTATAATACTGCTCCCTATGTACAAGAATATAACTACTAAATACTGCCCCATGTAAAGAATTCTAACTACATATTCTTCCCCCATGTACAAGAATATAACTACTATAATACTGCCCCCCCTATGTACAAGAATATAACTACTATAATACTGCCTCCTATGTACAAGAATATAACTACTATAATACTGCCCCTATGTACAAGAATATAACTACTATAATACTGCCTCCTATGTACAGGAATATAACTACTATAATACTGCCCCCTATGTACAGGAATAAAACTACTATAATACTGCACCCTATGTACAAGAATATAACTACTATAATACTGCCCCCTATGTACAAGAATATAACTACTATAATACTGCCCCCTTATGTACAGGAATATAACTACTATAATATTTATACCCTGAATTACTTGTATTATACTCGAATATTGCTTTATGAAGTTGCTATTTCTCATTATTTTCTGATTCTTACAGGTATTATCACTTATAAATCACATAGATACATTTATTCTTGTATATACAGTTACCCCACCCCCATACGTTGCCCACATAAAGCTGATGACCCCCTCTCTCCAGTATTATGTGTTCTGTTTTTTCTTCCTCTCCCCGCTGAGCAGTTGGTGCCCCCCCCCCCCCCCTGCTATCACCTCATTACCGTCCTGGGTGATGCGGTATTATTTATGGGGTCACTCTCTGATACATACACTATGATGCATGAGCTGCCCCGTCCATGGGGGAACATACAGGAGAACACTGACCCCCCAGGAGCCAATAATCCGGAACATCTTGTTCTATCGCTGGAGTGTTAACGGAATCTTCTTCAGATGTAAACATCGAATTTGTTACGTACATTATAAAAGTGTCCTAATCCCTTTATTACCTTTACACTTTACAGAGCATATTATAAGATTTTCAGACACATCTTTCCTATAATCTGAATTTACTGATGACCATAGAATGTGAATGGGGTCTGAACATCCCCCATCTCCTCATCCCCTGTAATACACAAGGGGCTCATTTACTAAGGGCTCCGCGGCCGCACTTTCGTCGGGTTTCCCAAATTTTTCCGCCGGGATTTTGGCGCAATCACGCCTGCTTTCACGCGACAGAAATCGGTGGGCGTGGCCATCGGACAACCCGACGGAATCGGAAAAAACACGTAATTTAAAAAAGGAAATGTGTCGCAAGATCAAGCACTTACATGCATCAGGAAGAAGCAGGTGAACTCCGGCGGACCTCGGCGCAGCAGCGACACCTGGTGGATATCGGGCGCACAACCTTAGTGAATCCCGGCAGAACCCGAATCTATGTTGGACAGGACCTGGTAAGTAAAGGAGCCCCATTGACTCAGACTACAGAATGTTTCCTTGTAGTCTTTAACCATGGATACTATTTGCAATTTTGTTTCGCTTTTCTCCCTATTTTAGGTGGATAAATCTCCACATTCACAGACACTGTATCAGTCAGTAGTAATCTGGACTCTGCTACATCCCCACTGCGCTCCTAAACATGCCGCTTCCCATACAGAGCTGCATTTCTTGGCCATGGATGCATGGGAGCGGCAGGGGTCTGGCTCTGAGCTCCGGCCCCAGCTCCATGGCCAGGGCTTTTATTGCTCCCCCATTAGTCGGCCATATATACGCTGGGCCGGCTACGACACTTGTTTGATGAATCACATCTTTGGAGTCCTATAAAAGCAAGTGTAAAGCCATTTATGGGAAGACTCCGGGCTAAGCTTCTCAAAGGCATTTTCAGATGGAGGATTTTTCTGTTAATTATTGTAACAAAAACAATTAGTGCTCCAGACGTCTTATATGGGTCTGCCGGGCCCTATGGGCTGGGCCCCCACAGTACAAGCCCAGGGATATGTGTAATATCAACAGAAAACCAGCGCAAGACATGAACCACCTGGGGCTCCCTCCTCCGTGTGGTCGGGGTCCACGTCCCGGAGCTTGTCAGGGGAACTCACTTTTATGGCAAATTAGAAGCATTTGGCCTCTGACAATTGTTACAGAGTACAAGTTTTACATAGCGCCCCCCACAGGCACTGCAACTACATGCAACCAGCTGCAGGGTTTACCCCTAAACTGGAAGTTGTCATCTACAGGATACCCCCAATATGTTATACAGACTATGTCTAAACCCTATAAAGTATAGGACCTATATAAAAGCACAATGGGGCAGATTTACTTACCCGGCCCATTCGCGATCCAGCGGCACGTTCTCTGCGCTGGATTCGGGTCCGTCTGGGATTTATGATGGTAGTTCCTCCGCCGTCCACCAGGTGGCGCTGCTGCGCTGAAGTCCGCTGGAATTCCTCGAAATACACCGGCCTATCCTGGATGAAGGTGAGTGAAATTTTCGCACACAATTTTTTTTCAAATGCGGCGGTTTTTCCGAATCCGTCGGGTTTTCGTTCGGCCACGCCCCCGATTTCCGTTGCGCGCATGCCGGCGCTGATGCGCCACAATCCGATCGCGTGCGCCAAAATCCCGGGGCAATTCAGGTACAATCGGCGCAAATCGGAAATATTCGGGTAACACGTCGGGAAAACGCGAATCGGGCCTTTAGTAAATGACCCCCAATGTATAGGACAGATAACACTTCCAAGCAGTTACTAGAATGATATATAGAACTTCCACCATCAAATCATGTAAAAATAAGATTAGAGTGCTATCTAGAGGTGCCACACAGTGCCAAGGTAAATGTGACCAAACAGTGCATAAATAATACCGCCATACAGGGGCCAAAATGAAAGGACCATACATAGGGCAGCACTGTGGCTGAGTGGGTAGCACTTCTGCCTTGCAGAGCTGGAGTCCTTGGTCCTAGTCCCACCCAAGTCAACATCTGCAAAGAGTTTGTATGTTCTCTCCGTGTTTACTGCATCCAAAGCGCATACAGGGGCACATTTACTAAAAACAGTGCAGTGTGTACTATGTGCAATTACCTGTGTAGTGTGCAGGTGGCGCCAGATTCAGGATTTCTGGTGCACGTTCTTCATGAATCTGACACTTGGTGTACCTTTAACATGGGGTGTGTGACACACTTCTGTTGGACTATGCATGATAAATGTGGTGCACGGTCCGACTGAACTCTGGACGCCTCTCAGTGCAGAAATTTGTGTCTCATGGTGACTACTGCAGCTACATCACAAAATGATCGAGTGCGACACACACGTATGTGGCACAGACACCTTTTAAATACATGTGCAAGCATTTTGCACTAGAAACAGACACAAAACCTGGCGTAAGCCCTTAGTAAATGTGCCCCACAGTTTTTTTCTAGGGCACTCAGTATAACGGACATGCCCCGCTATTATTTTGGATTTCCTACATAAGTGTGGTGCACGGTGTAAATTCGCACTGGAACGCCCCTTTGTGTGCACAGTATTGTCATAGTGCAGCCGGAAACACTACAGAAATACATGTGGAAGAAGTTTCTACGTGTATTTATTCGCAGTCTACACCAGAATACTTCCTATTTACATTCTATTTACATTTTGTGGCAAAGACTAAATACAAAGTAGCGGAGAGCAGAGAGGGAACCAGAGGCATCCAGGTCTCTCAGACCAAAGCTTCACCTTAAAAATCAGGAGATCAGATTTTTTATTTATTTTCTGGTTTATGATGAGAAAAAGCTGCAATGTGATTGGTTGATTGGGGCAATGGTCAGGGAGGGGCGCAGATAGTAGTTGGGGCGGTGCATCAACACCACCTGGATACAAGAACAATCTGTACCGCACTACCCAGAATACGTCCTTGTAAGAGTCTGTTTTTCACGTGTTGTGTTTACTTGATACATTTCCTTCTCTTCTTCCATGTGACACAAATGTGACACTTTTTTTCTTGTCTCCAGGAGAAACTGCAGATTTTGTCGGTGACCTCATGTGAACTATGGAAATCATAACAGTGCGGAGTCTTTATGGGGCAGAACATGTGACGCGTCAGTTAGCGCTAAGTATCATTAGAGTCATCAATCACAGGGAGACGCTGTGACATCACTGCTGTGACATCACTGCTAACCGGACCACAAGTTTACTTTTTATTATCATCCACGTTATCATCATCATTATTGTTATTATTTTATTGGTTTGATTCATATATTTAATATTCTGTAGATATTGCAAAATGATTTGAAACATTTGATACATTTAACGTTGTATATTATTTGTGATTCATTCATCTAGTGAATCATTTTATATCATTTATTATGGTTGTTATTGTTATTTACATTATTGTAATAAACTTCTACACATTTAAACTTTTCAATGATTGTATTTACATTTTCAGAAATGTAAATATTTACCGTACATGATGATTATTATTATTTATACAATTTTTTTCAATGTATTTTATTACTCTTGTTTTGGTCATTTTTGAGCCATTTATGATATGTATTCTGGCTTATTTGGCGGGTAGCTACCTCTCCCCCCATTATATCTATGTATTTATCTATGTATCTACGTTATATCTATACCCTCCCTATGTCATATGGGCATTAGAGCACATCCCATACGTCCCATAGGAATGATTGAAGAGCAGATAGAGCTTATTGGTTATGGCCACTTATTGGTTATTGGCCACTCCTTGTCCCTATCACTGGGGGTCAGAGCGGAATGACCCCCCGCCTCCGATGTAGCAGATGCGATGGAGTATTATTCCCATTTTGCAGGTCTATGGGGTCCCGTTACAGATTTCGGATCCATTCCCAGAGTCTTCATGTCCCGTCCACAATTTGAGATGGAATTATTAACAGCCATAAAGGAGCAGTCCCCGCTGATCCTGGCCGTGCTCCTCGGAGCAATGAGAGAACAGGTTCTTTCTTGTTATTTTTGGCGGAGGAGCGTCCAGACCTGCACACACTGGAGAAGACCTCCATCCTCCGCCTGTAGCAGGGGGCGCCTGACAGGCCCCGCAGATCCACCAGAAATAAAAACTGCAGTGAGGAGGCAAAAGAAGACAAAAATATGGGATTTACATAGAGACTCCCTAATGTAAGGCCAGGGAGGGGGTAATAAGAGGGGCTGGAGAGCAATAACATCACATTGTGTGGGAATAAAGCTTTTTCTTGTAGTTTCTGCGGATCCAGGGAGTTATTCTGATGCCATATTAGGGGCCGGGAAGGAATTTTTAGCATCAGCCAATGTTTTGCCTTCTTCTCCCGTATAATGTGCAGGTCGGACTTCATGGACTGATGTCTTTTTCTATCCTTTTTTACTAGGATATAACTACTGGCTGATGTACCTGACGTCGCCTGGGATAGTATATATCTGCTACAATAATATAGAAGGGGTTAACAAAAACATATTTTCCACCTAAAAATCACTAAACTGGAGTTTACAGTAATTATGAAAAATCAAATAGCAAAGTACAGCACAGATATTCCTGCCCCCCCACCCCTCCGCTCTGCTCTTGTATCCGCTCGGATAACAATACAACCCCCTGGTCCTGTATCCGGGCTCTTTCTCCTGGAGGGGGCGCTATAGCACATGGGGTTATTAGAGGCTGGTCCTGCAGTGGCTTGATATGTATTCTGTCATGTGTCCACAGCCCCCCCCCCGCCTCAAAGTTATTCTAGGAATGTGTCCCCTGTCCGGAGGAGGGGTGTTACTGTACACATCCACCTAACAAGGGATGCTATCTCTGTGTCTGACACCCATAGGTGCTGATAGCTTCCCCCATCCCACTGCTCTGTCCATATGTCAGTCCTTACTGTAGTTCTTGTATCGTATTCATGTGTTACCAAGTTCAGAATAAATAGTCACTGGGGCCCGAAGCGTGTTTTTCCGTCGGGTTACCCGAATATTACCGTTTCGCTCCAATTTTCCCTGAATTGCTCTGGGATTTTGTGCGCATGCGACGGAAATCGTGGGGCGTGGCCGTAAGAGAACCCGACGGATTCGGAAAAGCGACACTTTTTTATAAAAAAATACGGGGTTTTTCCGAATCCGTCGGGTTCTCTTACGGCCACGCCCACAGATTTCCGTCGCATGCGCACCAAAATCCCCAGAGCAATTCAGGGAAAATTGGAGCGAAACGGTTAATATTCGGGTAACCCGACGGAAAAACACGCTTCGGGCCCCAGTGACTATTTATTCTGAACTTGGTAACACATGAATACGATACAAGAACTACAGTAAGATGACATATGGACAGAGCAGTGGGATGGGAAGCTATCAGCACCTATGTGGTGTCAGACACAGAGATAGCATCCCTTGTTAGGTGGATGTGTACGAGAACAAACCCCTCCTCCGGACATGGGGACACACCCATTCTCATGCCGAAGAAGAGAACCCACAGGGGATCGCCCACGTGCCGCGTGCAGAGGAACCGATGGTCGCCAACCACCCGCTCGGATGGAAAGGCGCGGCGAGAGCGGGAGAAAAGGAAAGGAACTGAAATATGTCCCATAACAGTACACACAGGCAGGCCCCGAATAACCGGAAATAGACGAGCAGAAAACAACAATCGCGGAGACTAGATAGACAAATAAACGCAAAGGGCAGAAAGAGACTAAAGGATAATAGGAAACAGGGGATAGGGGGGGAATGGGTGAGAAGAGCTGCGCAGGAGGAGAAAAGAGAAGAGAGGAGCGCTAGGCGGGGGTTGGTACACGGGGGGTGGGTGCCGGGCAGGAAGATCCTGTGTGGTACTTTGCTATGTTGAATTTTTTTCATACTTACTGTAAACTCCACTGTTTAGTTGGTTTATTATGATAGGTGAACTATGGTTTTTGTTAACCGCTACCTTCTATATTATGTAAGGCAGTATACTACTATCCCGGCGCGACGTCAGGTACATTCAGCCAGTAGTTATATCCTAGTAAAACAGGATTAGAACAAGATCACCGTCCCATTTGAAGTTCCGACTGTACATTAGACGGGAAAGAAGGCAAAAACTGGTGATGCTAAAGCAAAACTAATTCCTTACCGGCCCCTAAATGGCATTCAAATAACTCCTGATCGCACGACAGAACTAGAAGATCAAGAAAAAGCTTTATCCCACATCAAATGTGATGTTTTGCTCTCCAGCCCTCTTATACCCCCCTCCCTGGACTTACATTAGGGAGTCTCATGTAAATCCCCATATTTTGACACGCGCTTACCTGCACCCAGGGTAGGACGGTGAACTCCAGTGAATTCCGACGGACTTCAGCGCAGCAGTGACACCTGGTGGACATCAGGCACACTACCTTAGTGAATCGCTGGAAGACCCGAATCCTCCACAGAGAACGTGCCGCTGGATCGCGACAGGACCGGGTAAGTAAATCTGCCCCACTGTCATCTTCTCATCCCTTAGAGCAAGAGATTTTGGGAGAGAAATCAAGAAGCACTTGCAAATATGAGACTGCAGCTCAGGATGTGACTGGAGTATCAGAGGTGTTATAATGGCGAGGATAAGACCAGCTCTGGATGTGACTGGAGTATCAGAGATAATCTAACAGCAGACATAAGACTGCAGCTCTGGATGTGACTGGAGTATCAGAGATTATGTAATAGCAGTTATATCACCATCAGAGCAGCAATCCTGTATAACTGCTGTGACTTACATAAATCTTGATACTCCAGTCACATCCAGAGCTGCAGTCTTATATCTGCTGTTAGATTACTCTGATACTCCAGTCACATCCAGTGCTGGTTTATCCTCGCCATTAAAAACCTCTGATACTCCAGTCACATCCTGAGCTGCAGTCTCATATTTGCAAGTGCTTCTGATTTCTCTCCCAAAATCTCTTGCTCTAAGGGATTGAGAAGATGACAGGGGGCAGATTTACTTAACCCGTCCTGTCGCGATAAGGCCGGCAGTTTCTGTGGAGGATTGCGGTTTCCAGCGATTCAAAGGTAGTGTGCCTGATGTCCACCAGGTGTCGCTGTGCGCTGAAGTCCGTCGGAATTCACTGGAGTTCACCGTCCTACTGGGTGCAGGTAAGCGCGTGTCAAGCGACACTTTTTTATAAAAAAATACGGGGTTTTTCCGAATCCGTCGGGTTCTCTTACGGCCACGCCCACAGATTTCCGTCGCATGCGCACCAAAATCCCAGAGCAATTCAGGGAAAATTGGAGCGAAACGGTAATATTCGGGTAACCCGACGGAAAAACACGCTTCGGGCCCCAGTGACTATTTATTCTGAACTTGGTAACACATGAATACGATACAGAACTACAGTAAGATGACATATGGACAGAGCAGTGGGATGGGAAGCTATCAGCACCTATGTGGTGTCAGACACAGAGATAGCATCCCTTGTTAGGTGGATGTGTACGAGAACAAACCCCTCCTCCGGACAGGTGGACACACCCATTCTCATGCCGAAGAAGAGAACCCACAGGGGATCGCCCACGTGCCGCGTGCAGAGGAACCGATGGTCGCCAACCACCCGCTCGGATGGAAAGGCGCGGCGAGAGCGGGAGAAAAGGAAAGGAACTGAAATATGTCCCATAACAGTACACACAGGCAGGCCCCGAATAACCGGAAATAGACGAGCAGAAAACAACAATCGCGGAGACTAGATAGACAAATAAACGCAAAGGGCAGAAAGAGACTAAAGGATAATAGGAAACAGGGGATAGGGGGGGAATGGGTGAGAAGAGCTGCGCAGGAGGAGAAAAGAGAAGAGAGGAGCGCTAGGCGGGGGTTGGTACACGGGGGGTGGGTGCGGTGCAGGAATGATCTGTGCTGGTACTTTGCTATTGAATTTTCATTTAATTACATTGTAAACTCCCGTTAGGTTGTTTTTATGATAGGTGGGGAATATGGTTATTTGTTACCCTACCTTTCTATAGTTATGTAGCAGTGATACTACTATCCCGTGCGACGTGTCAGGTACATCAGCCAGTAGTTATATCTAGTAAAACAGGATTAGAAAAGATCATGTCCCATTTGAAGTCCGAACTGTACATTAACGGGAAGAAGGCAAAAACTTCGGCTGATCTAAAACAAAAAACTAATTCCTTCCGGCCCCTAAATGGGCATTCAGAATAACTACCTGGTATCCAGCAGAACAGGAAACAAGAAAAAGCTTTATTCCCACACAATGTGATGTTTTGCTCTCCAGCCCTCTTATGTACCCCCTCCCTGGACTTACATTAGGGAGTCTCATGTAAATCCCCATATTTTCTGGAGTATCAGAGATTATGTAATAGCAGTTATAAGATTGCTGCTCTGGACGTAACTGGAATATTAGAGATGATCTAATAGCAGGTATAAGACTGTAGATCTGGATGTGACTAGAGTATCAGAGTATCAGATTACGCTGTGCTACACAGAGCTTTGCCAAATCGGTCCCTGTCCCCAATGGGGCTCACAGTATAGTATCTAGTACAGTACATAGTATATAGTATTAGTCTGTATATAGTTTAGTAAGTAGATAGTGTGGTTCATGTATAGTAAGTATATGGTACTGGTCAGTGTATGAACAGAATGTATATAGTATCAGTCATTATATAGTATTAAGAATGTATATACTAGGATATGTATAGATCATAAGTCAATATAGAGTATTAGTATGTATATAGTATCAGTTAGTGTCAGAAGTATTTAGTATATACTGTAGCATTAGTCAGTGGTATATACTATGAGTCCGGCACGTAATGTAGCTCCGCTGGGAGCAGAACATAATCCCGGGCTATAGGCAACATAACACTATAACAACATAATGGAGGGGGTCATCCACATGAGCAAATGTGCTGAAAACTTGTCAGCGCCAAATTCAGCAATTTACCCCCAGCAGTTAAGCCCTCGATGGGGAAAATAACACCTGGGGGTCTCATTACTATTTACATTAACCTTAAGGGACCTTAAACATTTGGCCCCCCAAAAAAACACAATCAGTAAAACTTTTACAGGTTCTTACCTCCAACAGTCTAAGGGGCCCCTAAACATTGACCTGGCACCCACTGTATCAGGAGAAAGATTAGTTCTGCTGCTGTGTTTACCATAGGAAGGGGTGTCTGAACCGATACATTGTAACAAAACATTGCTGTGTGAGCACAACTACAGGATTTACAGCATCCAAATGTAAACATGAAAGCTACAATGTTATTTTATAGGATGGGAATTTACCGAAACATAAAAACTCTTACATCTGGGGGACCAAAAATACCTAAAATATAATTTAAATTTATTAAAGTGATTTGTTACTTCTAATATACACGAAAATGTGATCTGTTCACACAAGGATTGGAAGCTGCCAGTGTGGGGGTCAGTGCCAATGGGGGGTCAGTGCCAGTGTCGCGGGGGGGTCAGTGCCAGTGTGGGGGGGTCAGTGTCCACAGTGGGGGATCAGTGCCATGGGGGGTCATTAGTGGCCAGTGGGGGGGTCAGTGCCAGTGGGGGGGTCAGTGCCAGTGTGGGGGTCAGTGCCAGTGGGGGGTCAGTGCCAGTGGGGGGGTCAGTGCCAGTGGGGGGTCAGTGCCAGTGTGGGGGTCAGTGCCACATCTGCCACATCTAACCCCTGGATTTCTGGACTCACACTTTACATCTCTGATACCTTGTCTGTGTAGGAAATGTAAGGTACAGGTAGGTGGGAGTGGGATAGATGTAATCCAATTCACCATTTTCCATTGTACAGGTTACTGCCTGGTTGTGACCTGTATATTAGTACAGTACCTACCTTTATAACACAAGTAGTGCCAGACATAATGCGGGTAATTTACTAAGGGCCAGATTCGCGTTTTCCCGACGTGTTACCCAAATATTTCCGATTTGCGTAGATTTTCCCTGTATTGCCCCGGGATTTTGGCACACACGATCGGATTGTGGCGCATCGGCGCTGGCATGCACGCGACGGAAATCGGGGGGCGTGGCCTAACGAAAACCCAACGGATTCGGAAAACCCGCCGCATTTTAAAAAAAAAGTGGCGCTCGACACGCGCTTACCTGCACCCACGATAGGATAGTGAACTCCAGTGCACTCCGATGCTCTTCTGTGCAGCAGCGACACCTGGTGGACGTCGGAGGAACTGCCTTAGTGAATCCCGGCCGGACCCGAAACCACCGCAGAGAACGCGCTGCTGGATTGCGTAAGTAAATCTGCCCCATTGTTACAGCGGTTTCCTAAAAATATATTTCCCCAAAAAAAACACTGCAACAATGTATCCGTAGGGGAATATCAAGACTTAGCTTCAATTGACGACAATCCTGGTTGATCCTTTCAGTGCGCCGTAAAATGTCCCAGTATTTATATGTGTGATGGAGAAACCAGTCTGCTCCTACTGTAACGCTTCTCCTCGCTGCTGCTTAAAGGGGAAAGACACAAAACATAACACTGGCCACTGCAGGGTCTCACTGCTCTTACAGTAAAGAATCCCCTGTCTATGGTGATGGTAGAACCTCCTCTCCTCTAGGTATAGAGGATGCCCCCTGTCTATGGTGATGGTAGAACCTCCTCTCCTCTAGGTGTAGAGGATGTCCCCTGTCTATGGTGATGGTAGAAACTCCTCTCCTCTAGGTGTAGAGGATGCCCCTGTCTATGCTGATGGTAGAACCTCCTCTCCTCTAGGTGTAGAGGATGCCCCTGTCTATGGTGATGGTAGAACCTCCTCTCCTCTAGGTGTAGAGGATGCCCCCTATCAAAGCAGAGCAAGATTTACTGACAGTGGCCACATCCGAGCAAATACAAAATACTACAAAGTAGGAACAGTATAATAGCAGTTATATTCCTGTACATAGGGGGCAGTATTATAGTAGTTATATTCTAGTGCATAGGGGACAGTATTATAGTAGTTATATTCCTGTACATAGGGGGTAGTATTATAGTAGTTATATTCTTGTACATAGGGGGCTACATAGGGGGCAGTATTATAGTAGTTATATTCCTGTACATAGGGGGCAGTATTATAGTAGTTATATTCTTGTACATAGGGGGCAGTATTATAGTAGTTATATTCCTGTACATAGGTCCCCGCACAGCGCATTATACACGGACAATGCACTTACATGCACCAGGAAGAAGAAGGTGAACTCCAGGGACCTGAGCAGGGAAGCGACACATGCAGGATATCGGGCGCATGATCTTAGTGACTCTCCGCACAGCACATTATACACGGACAATGCACTTACATGCACCAGGAAGAAGAAGGTGAACTCCGGGAACCTGAGCGGGGAAGCGACACATGCAGGATATTGGGCGCACGATCTTAGTGACTCCCCGCACAATCCATTTTCGTCGGACAATGCACTTTGGATGAACTCCATCGGCAGGGTAAGTAAATGTGCCCCAATATGTCATAACATGAGACAATGTCCTGGTAGCAGCATAGAAATGAATTAAGGGACACTAAGGGGTCTTTGGACAGACCATCAAAGATTTTTCACTTATCCCCTATCCATTGGTGCGGCAACTCTCTAAAGCCACCAATCGTACCTTGATGCTGACCATCCTGACAGGTCCCATGGATTCTTATATGTTTGCACGCAGACGCTTTTCTTTTCATTTCATACTAAATTCCACAATTAGGTTACAATGTATTTAGATCAGACACAGGTATCAATAAAGTGTTTGCGCCAGTTTTGTGTAGCGGCCGCACTGTGTCCGCCAGGACACAAAACCACAAAACTCTGCCCCTAAAGGGCGTTCTGGTGCCGATTCGTAGCGGCCACCACATTTATGTCAAAAGTCCGACATAATTGTGGCACAGGCCCATTAAGTTGAGTGCACCAACAAAAACAATGGCGCACCCAGTATTCCATAATCTGCCGCACCCTGCGCAGGAGTCACTGCATCACTATGTAGAAATATTCCCCATTGTAACAGAATTGGGACTGGTAATAACTGTCAGTAACCACTAGGGGCGCTGCTGCACGCAGTATACAAATCACATAGGGAGAAGTGAGATATTGAGGGGTAATTTATCGCCCCACAATCTGCAGTCACCTGACAGGGATCTGCATGGTGTATACGACCCCATAGAGACGAGTCCTGACCCCACGTCAGTCTTCTGCCTCCTCCTCATTTGGGAAATGTGAACTTCTTCTTTCTAAGAATCTGTAAATTCTTCTAGGTAGATCTCATGGAGTCCGATCTCGGATTTCATCCTCCGGAGTTCACGGCACGAGATGAAATTCACTTTTGGAACAATCTGAAAACTTCTCTATAGAAAATGAATCGAATTCCAGGAGGATATTGGAAATAGTAAAATGCCCTGAAGTGACAGAGATTTTATTGATCACACCAACAAAGATTAAAGGGGTCAGGAAGAAAGATGGGGCAGCAGCCCGAGTACCAATGGCACAGAGCGTTTATTGGGCAAACTTGGAGAACTCAAGGGTCCTTAGCTGCAGCATCGTCCATTTAATATCGGCGACAGAGCCCACCAGGACAGGGGCCCCGAGTCAATGAGACAACATCTTCTATGGCACCCAGGTGCCAGAGGATCCCTCTCTACTGACAAGGTTTCTGAATCTTAAAGTGTCTCCTACTTTGCATGGGGGGAAATGTAATATGATTGGCCATGTGCTCCGGCACTGGAGATGTATGTGCTGCTGACCGACCCCCAAAATAGACACAGCCCCTCTTATAGACAATTTACACTCTTCACTAAGGGGAAACATCACTTTGTGCTCTGAGGGGGAGAAATCTCAATCCTTGCCGCTTAAAGGGAATTTTTGGAGTGATTAATTCTCAGGCAACCTGGGACTGGGTGAATAGCAATAAACTTGTGTCCCTGTTTCACCTCCAGTGACTGATGACCCCCCCCAACCCCCAGTACCCTCCCCACAACAATGCATCTGCTCCCCTACAAGAGATTTCATAGAGAACCGTCCAGTCCAATCCAAATCAATCCTAGGCGGGCTCATAAAACTATCAAAACGTTCAAAAATGTTTGAAAATATTTTCTCATTTTTTAACTGCTTTTATATGAACCTGTCGCAGCGTGACTATGAGACTGCAGCCATGCTATGTATGGTCCCTGAAGATGTGTGATTTAGACTTATGTATGTTGGTATAGCAGCAGGTTGTGATATATGGATGTAATTCCAGGATTATAACTTCTCCAAGTGCCATCTGGGTTCATGTCCTCACACTGCTTTGCTCTGTGCTCTCTGGCGCCAGTGTTATGTATTGTCCCTGGAGAGATGTTAATCAGACCTCACACTGCTGTTGTCTCTGTGCTCTCTGCAGCCGAGTGCTATGTATTGTCCCTGGAGAGCTGGTAATCAGACCTCACACTGCCTGTGGCTCTGTGCCTCTTCTGCAGCCAGTGTTAGTTGTACACTAGAGATATGTGTCATCAACCTCCACTTCTTGTGCTCTGTGCTCTCTTCTGCCAGTGTTTATGTATTGGGGGCCCTGGAGAAGGTGTACTCAGACCTCACCTGCGTGCTCTTGCTCTCTGGAGCTTAGTGGTTAGGTTGTTTCCCTGTAGAGATGTTGTACAGACCTGTGTATTTTTTATTAGGCAGCCGACTGTGATATATGGATTTATATTCCAGTTGTATCTTCTCAAGTGCACTAGGAGTGTTTCCTCACACTGCTCTGCTCTGTGCTCTTCTCAGGCCGCTGTTGTGTATTGTCCCTGGAGAGATGTGTAATTCAACCTCACAACTGCTGTGCTCTTGCTCTCTGCACAGCCGGTGTTGTGTATTGTCCTGGAGAGATATGTAATCAGACCTCACCATCTGTGTGACCCTGTGCTCTCTTCTGCAGCCGGTGTTATGTATGTTCCCTGGAGATATTTAATCATACCTCACAACTGGCCTGCTCTGTGCTCTCTGCAGCCGCTGTGTGTATTGTCTCCTGAGAGATTTGTAATCAGCCCACACTGCTGTGCCTTGCTCTCTGCAGCCGTTGTTGTGTATTTCCCTGGAGAGATGTGTAATCAACCTCACACTGCTGTGCCTTGCCTCTGCAGCCGGTGTTATGTATTGTCCTGGAGAGATGTGTATCAACCTCACGGGCTTGCCCTGTGCGCTCTCAGTCCAGTGTTATGCATTGTCCCTGGAGAGATGTGTAATCAGACCTAATGTATATCCATGTCCACTGGGGGCAATGTCCTCGACACGCTGCTGTGTCTTTAGATCTCTGCATAGATCTGCTCCTCACCCCACCTTCCCTCTAATCTTCAAAGATGTTTGAGAGGCGGCTTTTTAATTATTTGGCAACCTTTTATTGTAAGTAGAAGTGAACCTATGGGGCACATTTACAAAGACCGGGGCATGTGTACTATGTGCAGTGTCCTGTGTAGTCGTAGGGGTCGTCCCTGCACTGCCCCTACGTTTTTTGTTGTTTTTTGCGGTGACACACTAAATACCTGTGCAAGCATTTTGCACTGAAAAGAACGGGCGATTCCGGCCCTTAGTAAAGTTTCCCTAATCCTAACGTGACATCCCGTCACAATGCGCGACAGCAGAATCTATACAGTGTTACTGACAAGCCTATGGGGGCTTATTGCGGATTGCATTTTCACCGTACTGTTCACAGACTGTTTTTGCATCGGTTGTATAGGTATTAAAAGGTTCTGTCGCTGGAATCGCACCAATTCAGATTTTTTTGGCAGAAATCCTGGGGCGGCTTTCGGATGATTCCGACTGTTCGACAAGTTCAGGTTTAACTTTCAATTGGGTCGCAAGACAATTCACTTCACATGCACCATGAAGAAGAGGTGGACTCCGGTACCTGAGCGGGAAGCGACACATGCAGGATATCGGCCGCAGGATCTTAGTGACTCCCCTCACAACGCATTATACACTTAAAATGCACTACATGCCCAGGAAGAAGCAGGTGAACTCCGGGGACCTGAGCGGGGAAGCGACACATGCAGGATCTGGGGCAGGATTAGGTGACTCCCCGCACAAGCGCAATTCTAACATGGACAATGCCTTACATGCACTCATGAAGAAAAGGTAACCCGGGGACCATGAGCGGGAAATCGACAAGCATGCAGGATATCGTGTGCACGATCTTAGTGACTCCCTGCACAGGGCCATTATACACGACAATGCACTTACAATGCACCAGGAAGAAGGAAGTGAACCCAGGGGCCTGAGCGGGGAGCGACACATGCAGGATCTCAGGGCTCACAATGTTAGTACTCCCCGCACAGCAGCATTATACCTGACAATGCCTTACTTCACGAGGAATAAGAATGTGAACTCCAGGGACCTGAGCGGGGATTACACATTCAGGATAATCGGCCACACTATCCTTATTGACTCCCCCCGCACATGCGCATTAATATACGTACAATGCAGTTTACAATTCACCAGGAAGAAGAGGTGAACCTCCGGATACCTGTAGCGTGAGTGACACACAGGATATCGGGTGCAGATCTTAGTGACTCCCCGATAGCGCATTATCACGACAATGCACTTACATGCCCAGGAAGAAGAAGGTTGACGCCGGGGACCTGAGCGGGGAAGCGACACATTCAGGATATCGGGCCGCACGATCTTAGTGACTCCCGCACCGCGCATTATACACGGCATGCACTACAACCCCAGGAAGAAGAAGGTGAACTCCTGGGACCTGAGCGTTGAATTGACACTTGACAGAATATCGGGCGCTACGATCTTAGTGACTCCCCGCACAGCAGCATTAATACACGGACAAGGCACTACATGCACCAGAGAATAAGGTGAACTCCAGGGACCTGAGCGGGGATGACACATTGCAGGCTATCGGCAAAGGATCTTAGTGACTCCCCCAAAAGCGCATAGACACGGACAATGCACTTACCCTGCACCATGAAGAAGAAGGTGAACCTCCGGGACCTAGCGGGGAAAGTGACCCTGCAGGATATCATCGGGCGCAGCTATTTCGTGAATTGCGGCACAGAGCGCATGATCCTCGGACCGGTAAGTAATGAGCCCCAATATGACACATAGTATCCTGGTGCCCATAATACCCCCGTCACCGTGTACATATAATACCGCAATGCATAGTGTTTGCTGTGCGGAATATTTGGGTAGTTTTTCGGAGCCTCTGAGTAGCTCCTGTGGGGCTTTTTTTCTTTTTTTTTGTCTCCTCGTTATGCCTCGCCCCCACATGACACCACTCAATTAAGTTAGATAAAACTTTGGTTGGTTTCTTACATTTTTCTTGGAATTTTAGGGGAACTAGTTGAAATGTTAGTAATTTTCCTTGGTCAATAGGCTTATGGCGCGCGGGCCAGCGATATCTAGAGACGCGATGTGTCTCGCTCAACAGATCTGCCACTCTACATCCATCGACACACGGAGACATTCCTCTGCGTCCGGA
Organism: Engystomops pustulosus; assembly: GCA_019512145.1. Classification (NCBI taxonomy): domain Eukaryota; kingdom Metazoa; phylum Chordata; class Amphibia; order Anura; family Leptodactylidae; genus Engystomops; species Engystomops pustulosus. Next base: position 48,726 of record WNYA01000315.1, on the reverse strand, counting down.
CCCTCCTGGCGGGTCCATGCATCGCCCGCGCCTGGGATTACAAGCCGCCATTTGTCCCGCTCCTCTCAACAGATAATCCGCAGGAGAGGAAGTTGGGGAATGCGGTTTCAGGTTTCCTTTTAAATCTTCTCCCCAGGTTATGACTGACTGGTAATTCCTGGTGAGCCTTATATGGCGGTAATATATCCCATCTCAAGTGTCTCAAGATATGGGAGATCGCATAATAGTCAGGTGCCCGGACCTGGAGAAGACATGCTACCACATAGCAATATTTATCTGGCTGGCGTCCATCATATCCCTATGAGGATGAGGGGTGACACAAGAGCTTACGTCTAGAGGATGAGGGGGTGACACACGAGCTTCAGTCTATTAGGATGAGGGGTTTACACAATCTTACAGTCCTATGAGGATAGGGGTGACCCAAAGCTTACAGTCTATGAGGATGAGGGGGTGACACCAAGCTTCCAGTCTATGAGGATAAGGGGAGACACAGAGCTTACATCTATGAGGATGAGGAGTGACACAAAGAGCTTACAGTCTATGTATGAGAAAGGGGGGACAACAAGAGCTTACAGTCTATGAGGAATGAGGGTGACACAAGAGCTTACGCTATGATGATGTGGTGACACAAGAGCTTACAGTCTATGAGGATGAGGGGGTGACACAAGACTTACAGTCTATGACGATGAGTAGGTGGACCAAGAGCTTACAGTCTTGAGGATACAGGGGGTGACACAAGAGCTTACAGTCATGGACGATGAGGAGGTACCCAGATCTTACAGTCATTAGAGGAGGGTGGAAAAGACTACAGTCCTATGACGATGAGGAGGTGCCACAAGAAGCTTACAGTCTAATGGATGAGGGTGACACAAGAGCTTCAGTCCAATGAGTATGAGGGATGACACAAGAGCTTACAGTCTATGAGATGAGGATTGACACAAGAGCTTACAGTCTATGAGGAGGAGGGGTGGCACAGATCTTACGTCTATGAGGCGAGGGTGGCAGCCAGAGCTTACCAGTCTAATGCGGATGAGGGGGGACACAAATCTTACATTCTGGAGGATGAGGGGGTGACACAAGAGCTTAACAGTCTATGAGGATGAGGGGGTGACACAGACTTACAGTCATGACTATGAGAGGTCAACAAGAGCTTACAGTCTATGAGAGAGGGTGACACAAAGCTTACGTCGATGAGGATAGGGGGTGACACAAGAGCTTACAGTCTATGAGGATGAGGGGTGACCAAAGCTTAACAGTCTATGAGATGAGGGGGTGACCCAAGAGCTTACAGTCTATGAGGAGTGAGGGTTGGACACAGGAGCTTACAGTCTATGAGGATGAGGGGTTGCACAAAGTAGAGTCGAATGAGGATGAGGGGGGTGGACACAAGAGCTTTACAGTCTCTATGAGTGAGGGGGTGACCAAGATCTAACAGTGCTATGAGGATAAGGGGGGACACAGAGCTACAATCTATGAAGATGAGGAGGTGACACAAGAGCTTACAGCCTATGAGGATGAGGAGTTGACATCATATCTTAGATTCTATGAAGGATGCGGGGGTGACACAAGAGCTTACAGTCTATGAGGATATGGTGACCCAGAGCTACAGTCTATGATGAAGGAGGGGTTACACAAGAGCTTACATCTAGAAGATTAGGAGGTGACACAAGAGCTTACAGTCATAATAGATGAGGGGTGACACAAGAGCTGACAGTCTATTAGCATACGGGGGATACACAAGAGCTTACGTCTATGAGATGAAGGGGGTGAACAGAGCCTTACAGTCTATGAGGAGAGAGGTGACACAAGAGTTACGTCTTGAGATTAGGGGTGACACAAGAGCTTCCTCAGTCTATGAGTATGATGGGGTTGTGACACAAGAGCTACAGTCTATTACGGATGAATGGTGACACAAGATCTTACAGTCTATTAGGATTAGGTGGTGAACAAGAGCTTCAGTCTAGAGGATGATGGGTGACACAAGACTCAGTCTATGAGGATGAGGGGTGGACCAAGAGCTTACAGTCTAAGGAGATGATGGGTGACACAAAGCTTTACAGTCTATGAGGATGAGGTGGTGACACAGAGAGCTTACGTCTATGAGGATGAGGGGTGACACAAGATCTTACAGTCTTATGAGGTGAGGGGGTTACACAAGATCTCTGCGTCCTATGGAGGATGAGGGGTGACACATAGCTTACTTACAGTCTATAATATGATGATTGTGACACAAGAGCTTACAGTCTATTGAAAAGGATAGGGGGTGACACAAGAGCTTACTCTATTAGGATAGGGGTTGACACAAGAGCTTACAGTCTATGAGGATGAGGGGTGACAAAAGAGCTTACAGTCTATGAGGATGAGGGTGACACACAGATCCTACAGTCTATTAGGATGAGGGTGACACAAGAGCTTAACAGTCTATGAAATGTGGGGGTGACACAAAGAGCTTCGTCTATGAGGGATGAGGGGTGACACACGGGCTTACAGTCTATGAGGATAAGGGGGTGACACAAGATCTTACAGTCTATGAGGATTAGTTGACACAATGATCTTACATTCTATGAGATGAGGGGTACACAAGAGCTACAGTCTATGAGGATGAGAGGTTACAACAAGCGCTTACAGTCTATGAGGATGAGGGGGTGACACAAGAGCTTACAGTCTATGAGGATGAGTGTGACCAAGAGCTTACAGTCTATGAGGATGAGGGGGTGACCAAGAACTTACCGTCTATGAGGATGAGGGGGTGACACAAGAGCTTACAGTCCTATGATGAGAGGTGACACAAGAGCTTACAGTCTATGAGTATGAGTGGGTGACACACGATCTTACAGGTCAAAACTATGAGGATAGGGGGACACAAGAGCTTACAGTCATGAGGAGGAGGGGGACACAAGAGCTTACAGTCTCTAGGATTGAGGGGGTGACACAAGACTTACCTTCGTATAGGAGAGGGGTGACACAAGAGCCTACATGCTATGAGTATGAGGTGTCAGACACAAGAGCTTACAGTCTCTGAGGAAGAGGGTAACACAAGAGCTTACAGTCTATGAGGATGAGGGGGGCACAAGAGCTTTACAGTTCTATGGAGGATGAGGGGGTGACACAAAGCTTACAGTCTATGATGATGATGGGGTGACACAAAGGCTTCAGCTATGATGATGAGGGGCAGACACCAAGAGCTTACCGGCTAATGAGATGAGGGTGACCAAGAGCTTACAGTCCTACGGCGGATGTGGGGATTGAATTTTTATATTTTTATATCCCTCCTTTCTTCTCCTGTAGGACAGACATATACCAAAGTTCCTGGTCCCAATTGAGACTGGTATCAGAATCCTGACCCATTCGGCCACGTCTCTCTCCTGGCATCTTCTTATGGGATGGCCCTGTATAACATTATACATGATAAATGTACAGCCCCCCTCCACATACATGGAAGGTCAGGAGGACAGGGTGTCAAACAGGAAAGCCAATCCAGGTGTGAGCAGGTAGTACTATATTGGTGACTTATTAGGTTAGGGACTTTTCTGGCTAATGGCATGGATCCACCTACCCTCGGCAATGGAAGTGTTATGGTGAGAGGTATCAAGTCTCTACGTAGGGTCCGGTCCTGGATCGCTGACCCAGCAGTGACCTCAGCTTTTCCCTGTCTATACAGGGTTTCCTCAGAAAACTTGAACGTGGGAAGTTTTATCTCCCGTACACTGCTGGCATCCCATCTTCTCCGTGTAATCAGTCCGTGCACGCATGGGTACTACATAGGAATGATTGGACCAGAACCACAATGTTCGGGGCAGTGCCAAATTTTGAAGGCGAGGCCGCCCAGAAACATGCATACGGGGCAAGTGCCATTCCAATCCTGCCTGGGTGCCCACACATCGCGAATTGCAGTCCCCAGCCCCCTGCAGCTCCTGTGGGGGCTGTAATAATGACCCATGGGCTGTATATATGGATCCATGGGTCTGTGATAATGATCCTGGGGCTGTATATAATGGATTCACCAATGGGGGCTGTATATAGTGAATCCATGGGGGCTGTATATAATGGATCCATGGGGGCTGTATATAATGGACCCATGGGGGCTGTAGATTATGGATCCATGGGGGCTGTATATAGTGAATCCATGGGGTGCTGTATATAGTGAACCCATGGGGGCTGTAGATTATGGATCCATGAGGGGCTGTGTATAATGAATCCATGGGGTGCTGAATAGTAACCATGGGGGGGCTGTATATAGTGAAGCCAGTGGGGCTGGGTTATATAATGGATACATGGGGGCTGTATATAGTGAATCCATGGGGGGCTGTATATAATGGATACATGGGGGGCTGTATATAGTGAATCCATGGGGGCTGTATATAATGGACCCATGGGGTGCTGTATATAGTGAATCCATGGGGGGCTGTATATAATGGATATATGGGGGCTGTATATAATGGATACATGGGGGGCTGTATATAGTGAATCCATGGGGGGCTGTATATAATGGATACAAGGGGGGCGGTATATAGTGAATCCATGGGGGCTGTATATAAAGAATCCATGGGGGGCTGTATATAGTGAATCCATGGGGGGGTTGTATTTAATGGATGTATGGGTGGCTGTATATAGTGAATCCATGGGGGCTGTATATAATGAATTTATGGGGGCTGTATATAATGAATCCATGGGGGGCTGTATTTAATGGATGTATGGGGGGGCTGTATATAGTGAATCCATGGGGGGGTTGTATTTAATGGATGTATGGGGGGGCTGTATATATTGAAATCCATGGGGGGACTGTATATGTGAATCCATGGGGCTGTATATAATTGATACATGGGGGGCGTATATAATGAATCCCTGGGGGGCTGATAAGTGATCCATGGGGGGGTTGTATTTAAATGGATGATGGTGGCGTAATATCAATGATTTATGGGGGGCTATATATAATGAATCCATGGGGGGCTGTATATAATGAATTAATGGGGGGCTGTATATAATGAATCCATGGGGGGGCTGTATATGATGAATCCATGGGGGGCTGTATATGATGAATCCATCGGAAGTGGTATATAATAGAACTATGACAGGGCTGTTTGGAAATGATAAACTAGGGAATATTTTAGTTTGCTTCTGAATTTGTATTGCCACTACATGAGTTCAGTGCATTGGGGCGCCCAGAGGCGCTGTCACCCAGTGGCCTACTGAAATATGGAGTCAGTCCCTCCCACGATCAGTGTCAACACCAAACATGGTGGTTAAGTTGTGATGAGCGGACCTCACCACCGGCATTTAGAAGACGCGGGTTCGGTATCGAATCAACCTTTTTTTTGAGGTTCAACCAAACTTGGAAAACCCAAGTAAAGACCCCAGAAGGAGGGGGGGAGTCCCACCTATCCATAATATACAGTAATGGGGTCGTCTTGTTCCACCAAACAAGAGGTGAATGCAGGTCCTCCAGGGATCTACAATGTATCTCTTATTCTATGGAAACAAAATCATTTGGTTTAACCCTTTAAGAGGCCAAACTTCCTCCACGTTTAACCAGCGGATGACTGACCCGCTATAGAGAACTGCATTGTGGGTAATGGAGTTGCTCCAGAAGTTACGGCTGATTCTTCCAGGGTTTTCTCACTTTCCTTAATTCCTTATAAGAAGATTTTCATTTCATGATGAATTTTCAATGAAAACTAATCAGAAACGTGGGGATTTTCCTGCAGCAGTGGAGCCGGCGGAGATATATGGGATCCATATTGCTCCAAGCGCCGCATGGATATTGGGACCACCTCTCGGATTTAGGCCCTGAACTGATTACACACGCACAATCCGTGATGGATCTTACAGTCACCATTCACTTTGTGGGCTGCAGCTATATCCCCATGAGCTGACCACCACCGGCGCAGGGTAATACTCTGCAGGTGCCGAACTGCAGGATAAACTCCTTCCAGATGTCTCATTAGAGCGTTCAATATGAAGCAAATAGACTTCACAGCTCTGATCACATCATCTCCGCACAAACCCAAATCCCACAAGTGGAATCAACCAGAACCCGAGAAGCAGAAGGAGAAGAGGAAAGATGTGTCATCATTTCCACCACCGACACTGAGAGCCGTTATATATAGTGACCATGTAAGAGAGCTACCGAAATATGGCGAGAGACGGCCGCAAGACGACGAGGGGGAACAGGAGCGAGAAAAAGGATTCAAGCCATCCAAATAATGGAGGAAGAACAATCCAGACATTTATTAATGTGCACTACTAATGTAGTTATATTCCTGAACATAGTGGGCAGTATTATAGTAGTTATATTCTTGTACATAGGGTCAGTATTATAGAGTTATATTACTGTACATAGGGGGCAGTATTATATTAGTTATATGCTTTACATAGGGGCAGTATTATCGTAGTTATAGCCTGTACATAGGGGGCAGTATGAATAGTCGTCTATTCTTGTACATAGGGGGCAGTATTATAGGTAGTTATATTCTTGTACATAGGGGGCAGTATTATGTAGTATATTCTTGTACGTTTGGGCTTATTAAGTATTATATTTCCTGTACATAGGGGGCGTAGTATAGTCTTATTTCCTTACATAGGGGGCATATTATAGTAGTTTATAATTTTGTATAGGGGGGCAATTATTATAGTATTATAATTCGTTGTACATAGGGGGTCAGTAGTATAGTGTGTATATCTTGTACCTAGGGGGCAGTATTTATAGTTATATTCTTGTACAGGGGCAGTATTATAGTAGGTTATATTCTTGTACATAGGGGGCAGTATTCTAGTAGTTATATTCTTGTACATAGGGGGCAGTATTATAGTGTTATATGCCTGTACATAGGGGGCAGTATTAAAGTTTATATTCCTGTAACATAGGGGGCCAGTATTATAGTAGTTATATTCTTGTACATAGGGGAGGGGGCAGTATTATAGTATTATAATCCTTTACATAGGGGGCCATATTATATGTTATATCCTTGTACATAGGGGGCAGTTTATAGTCTTATATTCTTGTACATAGGGGGCGTAATTATAGTAGTTATCTTCTGTACATAGGGGGCAGTATTATAATAGTATTTATATCCTTGTAACATAGGGGGCAGTATATAGTGGTCATATCTCTGTACATAGGGGGCATTATTATAGATTTTAGATGCTTGTCATAGGGGGCAGTATTATCCTAGTTATATTCCTGTACATAGGGGGCAGTATTATAGTCGTTATATTCTATTCTTTCTTGTACATAGGGGCAGTATTATAGTAGTGAAAATTCTTGTACATAGGGGGCATATTTACAGTATTATATTCTTGTCATAGGGGCAGTATATAGTAGACATTATATTCTTGTACATAGGGGCAGTATTATAGTAGTTATATCCTGTACATAGGGGGTGCAGTATTATAGTAGTTATATTTTTGTGCATAGGGGGCAGTATTCTATTCTTTGTAATCCCATTTACATAGGGGCAGTATTATAGTAGTTTTATCCCTGTAATAGGGGGGCAGTATTATAGTAGTATATTCTTGTACATAGGGACATAATTTATAGTAGTTATATTCCTGTACCTCGGGGGCAGTATTATAGTAGTTATATTCTTGTGCATAGGGGACAATATTATAGTAGTTATATTCCTGTACATAGGGGGCAAGTAGTATAGTATTATAATCTTGGACAATAGGGGCAGTAATTATAGTAGTTATTTCTGTACTATGGGAGTATTATGATTTTATATCCTCTTTACCTAGGGGGGCAAGTAATTATGTAGTTATATTCTTGTACATAGGGGGTATTACTATATATAGTTATAATTCTTGTACTAGGGGCATTATTATAGAGTTTAAATTCTTGTAGCATAGGGGGCAGTATTATGCAGTTATTTCCTGTACATAGTGGGGAGTATATAGTAGTTATATTCGTGTACAGAGGGGGCAGTATATAGCAGAGGTTCTCATTCCTTTCCCTAGGGGGCATTATTATGTATTTTCTTCTTGTACATAGGGGGCGTATTATAGTAGTTATATTCCTGACATAGGGGCAGTCATTATAGTAGTTATATTCTTGTACATAGGGGGCATTATTAAGTAGTTATAGTCTTTTCATAGTGGGCAGTATTATAGTATTTATATCCTTGTCCTAGGGGGGGCAGTATTATAGTGGTCATATCGCGGTACATAGGGCAGTATTATATTATTTATATCTTGTATCATAGGGAGTAGTATACTAGTTTATCCTGTACATAGGGGCAGTATTATAGTAGTTATATCCTTTACTCGGTCCAGTATTATAGTCGTTATATTCTTGTACTAGGGGCAGTATTACAGTAGTTTATCTTGTCAATAGGGGGCAGTATTAAGTATTTAATTCTTGTCATAGAGGGGGCAGTAATTATAGTAGTTATATCCTTGTACTATGGGGGGCGTCTTATAGTGTTATATTTTTTTGTTCATAGGGGGCGTATTATAGTATTATATCCCTGTACATAGGGGGCAGTATTATAGTAGTTTTAACCCTGTACATAGGGGGCAGTATTATATAGTTATATTCTTGTAACTAGGGACAGTATTTAGTAGTTTATATCCTGTGACTAGGGGGCAGTATTATGTAGTTTATTCTGTACATAGGGGACGTATTAATAGTATTTATATTCCTTAACATATGGGGCAGTATTATAGTAGTTATATTCTTGTACATAGGGGGCAGTATTATAGTAGTATAAAAATTTTCTTGTACATAGGGGGAAGTATTATAGTATTTATCTCCCTTACTACGGGGCAGTTTATAGTCTTATGTCTGTCATAGGGGGTATTATTATAGTAGTTATATTCTTGTACTAGGGGGCATTATATAGAGTTATAGTCTTGTACATAGGGGGCAGTATATAGCAGTTAGATCCTTACATAGGGGGGAGGATTAGTTAGTTATATTCTTGTACATAGGGGCAGTATATAGCAGTTTATATCCGGTACATAGGTGCAGTATATAGTAGTTATCATTCTTGTACATAGGGGCGGATTATAGTAGTTATATTCCTCCTGTACATAGGGGGCAGTATTATAGTAGTTATATTCCGTACATAGGGGGCAGGTATTATAGTAGTTATATTCCTGTACATAGGGGGCTGTATTATAGTAGTTTATCCTGTACATATTTAGCAGATTAATACCGTAATTATGATTCGTGTACATAATAGGGCATATATGTAGTTATATTCTTGTACATATGGGGCCGTATTATAGTAGTTAATATTCCTGTACAATAGGGGGCAGTATTATAGTATTATATTCCTTACCTAGGGGGGGTATATTATATAATTATATTCCCTGTACATAGGGGGCATTTATTATAGTAGTTATATTCTTTGTACATAGGGGCAGTATATAGTAGTTATTATTCCCTGTACATAGGAAGCAGTATTATAGTAGTTATATTCTTGTCACATAGGGGCAGTATTATAGTTGTTATAGTCCTGTGCAAGGGGCATTATTATAGGAGTTATATATTTCCCCCCCCCACCCCCCTGTACATAGTAGGGGGCAGTATTATAGTAGTTATATTCCTGTACATAGGGGGCAGTATTATAAGTTTATATCATGTAACCATAGAGGGCAGTCTTATAGTAGTTATATTCTTGTACATAGGGGGCAGTATTAAGTAGTTATATTCGTTAAACATAGAGTCATATATAGTAATTATATTCCTTGTACATAGGGGTAGTATTTAGTAGTTATATTCTTGTACAGAGGGGGCATTATTATAGTATTATATTCTTGTACAGATGGGGCAGTATATAGTGTTTATTCTTATACAAGATAGGGGCAGTAATTAAGAGTAGTATATTCTTATACATAGGGGTCATTATGATAGTCAGTTATATTCTTGTACATCAGGGGCCAGTATATATTATTTATATTCCTTGTACATAGGGGGCAGTATTTAGCAGTTATATTCCTGTACATAGGGGGAAGTATTATAGTAATTAATCTTGTACATAGGGGGCATATTATAGCAGTTATATCCTGTACATAGGGGGCATAATTATATAGGTTATATTTCTTGTACATAGTGGGCAGTCTTATAGTAGTTATATTCCTTGTACATAGGGGGCAGTATAAGTGTTATATTCCTGTACAGAGGGCGTATTAATAGTAGTTTATTCCTGTACATGGGGGCATATTATAGTAGTTATATTCCTGTACTAGGGGCAGTATTATAGTAGTTATATCTTGTGACATAGGGGCTTATATAGTAGTTATATTCTTGTACATGGGGGCGTATTATAGTAGTTAATATCCTGTACATAGGGGGCAGTAGTAGTGTTCATTCCTGTACATAGGGGGTAGTAGATATATTATATTCCTGACCATAGGGGCAGTATTATAGTAGTTATATTCTTGTACAATAGGGGGCCAGTCTTATAGTAGTTATCTCCCTTACAAGAGGCAGTATTATAGTAGTTATATTCTTGTACATAGTGGGGCAGTTATATAGTTGTTATATTCCTGTGCATAGGGGGCAGTATATGTAGTTATATTCCTGTACATAGGGGTCCTATTATATTAGGTATATCCCTGTTCCACGGAGGCAGTATATAGTAGTTAATTCTTGTACAATAGAGGCATATTATTATAGTAGTTATATTCGTGTACATAGGGCAGTATTATAGTGGTTATATTCTTGTACATAGGGGCATTATTAAGTAGTTAATTCCTGTTACATCGGGGGCAGTATTATAGTATTATATTCTTGTACATATTGGCAGATATTATATTAGTTATATTCTTCTTATACAAGGGGCAGTATATAGTATTATATTCTTGTACATAGGGGTCATGTATTATAGTAGTTATATGTCTATCATAGGGGCAGTATTATATTAGTTATTTCTTATACATAGGGGCAGTATATAGTAGTTATATCTGGTACATAGGGGCAGTATTTATATCATTCCACGATGAGAAAACCCGATCTAGACCTAGGGACATATCTGGATTTTCCATCAGTAAAGCCCAACTGTTAAAAGTTCTATAACTATGGCTTTATTTAAAAAGCATTAAAATGGGAAGATCACAATGGGGCAGGCGAAGTGTTTATGACCTACTGAATGGTCATTATCTGAATTTTTGTCCACCCCATTACCCAACTTGGCTCCTGTATGGATTGAACCTTGATGTTTCTATGGATGAATCCGTGTTTCATTATGATTTTCCACCACTGATGTATACAAAAATCCGACACTAGGAAGGACACTTTCATTCCCCTGCTGGACAGCGCAGTTTTTGTTCTAGTGACGAATCCTGGTGTTTATCAATGATATCGTGTGGCACAAAGTGTGGATTCTGAGGCTTTGCCTCTTATCTTTCAGGAAAGATCTGCACATATTTGTTGAGTCAGATGGAGAAGTGAATGTGAGAATCTAAAAGCCCCAGAGTATCATCATGTCAGCCGCTCGGATTCTGCTCCTTGTCACTCCCCGCACACGATCGGAGCTGTGATATGACGGAAACCAAAGCCTTGGAATGACTGACGCCTCATTGACGACATACGATACTCGCAGGACTCTCCAAGAAGAATTTCTTTCCTTTATGTAAGTTCTATGAAGAGAATTTCTTTTGTGGGAGTCGTTCCCCTATTTCTTCTATAATGAGGAGGTTCAATGCTGCTGAGCGGCTCAGGACTGACCGGTGCTTTGCGTCCTTTGTTTGGACGGTTATCCATGTTATAATCTCATCCAATCTAAGGTGTCTAGAATTACCTATTAGGGGGGTGGATTGTACAGTCTGACTAATTCTCTCTATGTGGGCTGCAATGAAGCTCCTCCATAGTATAGAATATTAGATACTATTACTCTGTATCTAATGTGTACTTTTATAAGTTTGACACGTAGAGGAGTGCTCTGGAGACACAATCACACAGACACAGCAGTGGGAGGACCCACCCCCCAAGTGTCATGGCTGCGAGAACACGAGCACAGCAGGGGAGACCACCTCAAGTGTCAGTGGCCGTAAGAACACAGAGCTCATAGTGGGAGGACACAGTCCAAGCGCATGGCTGAAGAACACGATACAGCCCAGTGAGAGACACCCCTAATGCATTGGCTGTATAGAACACAGAGTACAAGCGTGGAGACACAGCCTCGAAGTGCGTTGGCTGTCATAGAACACAGAGCACAGCAGTGAGAGACACCCGCCCCCCCCCGAGGGAAAGAAAGAGAGGAGGGGAAAGCCCCCCCTAATGCATTGGCTGTATAGAACCCACAGATTTACGCAGTGAGAGGACACCCCCTAAAGTGCATTTGCCCTGTAAGAACACAAAGTACAGCAGTGGGAGGACACAGCCCAAGTGCATTGGCTTGGCGAGAACACAGAGCACAGCAGTGAGAACACCCCCGAAGTGCCTTGCTGTAGAGAACACATATTACAGCAGTGGATGACACAGCCCGAATCATTGGCTTTAGATAACACGAGTACAAGTTGGGAGGTCAACCCCCCCAAGTGCATTGGCTGTAGAGAAACACAGATTAATGACATGTGGGAGAAACCGTCCCAAGCGCATTGGCTGTAGAGACCACAGATTACAGCAGTGGGATGACAACCCCCCCCAAGTGCACTGTACGTCAGAGGACACAGCACAGTAGTGGGAGACTAACCCCCCAATGCATTGGCTGCAGAGAACACAGAGCACAGCAGTGGGACTACCCCCCAAGTGCATTGGCTGCAGAGAACCGGAGCACAGCGGTGTGGAGACAACCTTCCAATGTGTTTACATAGTCTTCTTCCTCTGGTTCCTCCAAGACTATCGGACTGCGTGTCCCCTCCTCACTCTGCACTCCTGGGTCCATCATACCTAGGATTTAAGGCCAGTGCACCCAATCCAGATTTTCCCCTTCCAATCTTTTATATAACTGTAGGGGCTTCTATATAGTAGTACTGGCTGGAAGTTTTTTTTGTGACCCGGTCCGGTCCCTGACTTGGCTCTATATCCGATCCATTGATGGTTCTGGCTGACCTTGATGCTGCTGCATATCTGCCCATAGCTGCTCACACTGTGCCTCTGACCCTCAAACCATTCACAGGGCCAGAACTATCTGAGAGTATAATGATCCCTGTCACAGAGGTGAACAGGCCTATATACCTGCGGGTGCCAAAGGGGTTAATGCACACCTGCTGCCCAAAATAAGTAACGAACGTCCCAATGTCTCTCAGACCCCAAATGTATCGCGGCGTCTTGTCCCGAAGGTGCTGAATCGCAGCTTTACTCCGCCGCATACAAATGATTTAGTTGATGGTAGATGGCAGAATCAGCTCCAGTTTACCCACGATCACAGCGATGCCACACTCCCTGCCAACATCTCAGCAATCGCCCGGCCGGGGGCCGCGTGCCCGCTCACCCCCAACATACTCTGCTTCCCCTGGCATCTCCTTGTTGACAGCCACTGCTGTGCCCTGTGCTCTCTGCAGCCAGTGTTATGCATTGTCCCTGGAGAGATGTGTAATCAGACCTAATTTATCCATGTCCACTGGGGGCATGTCCTCACACTGCTGTGCTCTTAGATCTCTGCATAGATCTGCTCCTCACCCCCCTTCCCTCTATCTTCAGAAGATGTTTGAGAGGCGGCTTTTTAATTATTTGTCACCTTTTATTGTAAGTAAGAAGTGAACACTATGGGGCACATTTACAAAGACCAGGGCAATGTGTACTATGTGCAGTGTCCTGTGTAGTCTGTAGGGGGCGCTCCCTGCACTGCCCCGACTTTTTTTGTTGTTTGTTGCGTGTGACACACATTAAATACCTGTGCAAGCAGTTTGCACTGAAAAGAACGTGCAGAGTCCGACCCTTAGTAAATGTGCCCCCCTATATCCTAACGTGACATCCACGTCCACATGCGGCGACAGCAGAATTCTATACAGTGTTACTGACACTATGGGGCTTATTGCGGATTGCATTTTCACCGGACTGTTCACGACTGTTTTGCACGGTTGTGATAGGTATTTAAAAGGTGTCTGCGCTGGGATCGCACGCAATCAGATTTTTTTGCAGAAATCCGGGGGCGGCTTTCGGATGATCCGACTGATTCGGACAACGTGCGGGATTTAACTTTCAAATTGTGTCGCAAGACAATGCACTTACATGCACCAGGAAGAAGAAGGTGAACTCCGGGGACCTGAGCGGGGAAGCGACACATGCAGGATATCGGCCGCAGGATCTTAGTGACTCCCCGCACAGCGCATTATACACGGACAATGCACTTACATGCACCAGGAAGAAGAAGGTGAACTCCGCACTTTCCTTAATTCCTTATAAGAAGATTTTCATTTCATGATGAATTTTCAATGAAAACTAATCAGAAACGTGGGGATTTTCCTGCAGCAGTGGAGCCGGCGGAGATATATGGGATCCATATGTGCTCCAGCGCCGCATGGATATTGGACACCTCTCGGATTTAGGCCCTGAGACTGAGTACACACAGCACAAGCCGTGATGGATCTTACATGTCACCATTCACTTTGTGGGGCTGCAGGGGCAGTATTCTAGTAGTTATATTCTTGTACATAGGGGGCAGTATTCTAGTAGTTATATTCTTGTACATAGGGGGCAGTATTCTAGTAGTTATATTCTTGTACATAGGGGGATTGTACAGTCTGACTAATTCTCTCTATGTGGCTGCAATGGAAGCTCCTCCGTAGTATAGTATATTAGATAATATTACTCTGTATCTAATGTGTAACTTTTTATAAGTTTGACACTTAGAGGAGGTGCTCTGGAGAACACAGAGCACACAGAGCACAGCAGTGGGAGGACACCCCCCCAAGTGCATTGGCTGCAGAGAACACAGAGCACAGCAGTGGGAGGACACACCCTCAAGTGCATTGGCCGTAGAGAACACAGAGCTCAGTAGTGGGAGGACACAGTCCCAAGCGCATTGGCTGTAGAGAACACAGATTACAGCAGTGAGAGGACACCCCCTTTACTTTGCATGGCACTAACAATGGTAATTTTATATGGCTCCAGGTTAGATGATGATGATTCTATACACAAACAACAATTTATCAGTGTACAGGTAATGGAGCTCTGTATATGTAAGTATATGGGCCCTGTATAGTGTACAGTATATGGGCTCTGTATATGTGTATTATATGGGCTCTGTATTTAGGTGTACATTTATGTGTTCGTACTGTATATTGTTTAATTATATGGGCTACTGTATAGTGTACAGTATATGGGCCCTGTATATTGTGTATATAATATGGGTCTGTATAGTGTTCGTATAATGGGCCCTGTATATTGTACAGTATATAACAGGCTCTGTTATATTGAACAGTATATGTCTGTATGTGTACAGTATGTGGGCTCTGTAATATAGTACATATATAAGTGTGTTCTGATATTGTGTATTAATGGGCTTCGATTAGGTGTACAGTAATATGAGCTCTGTATATTGTGTTTATAATGGTCTATTAGTGTACATATATGGCTCTGTATATTGTACGGTTATATGGGCTCTTGTATATGGTGGTATTATAGGGTTCTGTATAGTGTACAGTTATGGGCTCTGTATATTGTGATTTATATGTGCTCTGTAATAGTGATGAAAGGCTAGTAGGGACCTGTAGTTACAGTAATATGGGGCCCTGTATTATATTGTACATTATATGGGCTCTGTATAGGTGTACAGTATAGGGGCTCTGTATTATTGTGTATTATATGGGCTCTGTATAGTGTACAGTATATAGGCTCTGTATAGTGTAAGTATATGGGCCCTGTATAGTGTAAGTATATGGGCCACTGTTATAGTGTTACAGTATATGGGCTCTGTATTGTGTATTATATGGGCTCTGTATAGTGTACAGTATATGGGCTCTGTATATTGTGTATTATATGGGTTCTGTATAGTGTACAGTATATAGGCTCTGTATATTGTACAGTATATGAGCCTGCTGTATAGTGTACGTATATGGGCTCTTGTATAGTGTACAGTATATGGCCCTGTATGATTGTGTATTATATGGGCTCTGTATAGTGTACAGTATATTGGCCCTGTATAGTGTACAGTATATAGGCTCTGTATAGTGTACAGTATATGGGCTCTGTATAGTGTACAGTATATGGGCCCTGTATATTGTGTATTATATGGGCTCTGTATAGTGTACAGTATATAGGCTCTGTATAGTGTACAGTATATGGGCCCTGTATATTGTGTATTATATGTGCTCTGTATATTGTACAGTACATGGGATCTGTATAGTGTACAGTACATGGGCCCTGTATATTGTGTATTATATGAGTTCTGTATATTGTACAGTACATGGGCTCTGTATAGTGTGTATTATATGAGTTCTGTATATTGTACAGTACATGGGCTCTGTATAGTGTACAGTATATGGGTTCTGTATAGTGTACAGTATATGGGCCCTGTATATTGTGTATTATATGGCTCTGTATAGTGTACAGTATATGGGCTCTGTATAGTGTACAGTATATGGGCCCTGTATATTGTGTATTATATGGGCTCTGTATAGTGTGTATTATATGAGTTCTGTATATTGTACAGTACATGGGCTCTGTATAGTGTACAGTATATGGGCTCTGTATAGTGTACAGTATATGGGCCCTGTATATTGTGTATTATATGGGCTCTGTATAGTGTACAGTATATAGGCTCTGTATAGTGTACAGTATATGGGCTCTGTATATTGTGTATTATATGTGCTCTGTATATTGTACATTATATGAGTTCTGTATATTGTACAGTACATGGGATCTGTATAGTGTACAGTATATGGGCTCTGTATAGTGTACAGTATATGGGCCCTGTATATTGTGTATTATATGGGCTCTGTATAGTGTACAGTATATGGGCCCTGTATATTGTACATTATATGGGCTCTGTATAGTTTACAGTAATAAGGCTCTGTATATTGTACATTATGGGCTCTGATATCGTACAGTAATAGGCTCTGTATAGTGTACAGTATATGGGCCCTGTATAGTGTATTATGGCCCTGTATGTGTACATAAGGGCCCTGTATATTGTACATTATATGGGCCCTGTTCATATTGTGTAGTATATGGGCCGTATAGTGTACATTATATGGGCCCTGTAATATTGTGTATTCATATGGGGGCCTGTGTATAGTGTACATTATATGGGCCCTGTATATTGTGTATTATATGGGCTCTGTTAGTGTAGTATATGGGCTGTTATATGTGTATTATATGGGTCGTATAGTGTACATATATGGGCCCTGTTATATTGTGTATTATATGGGCTCTGTATATTGTACATTATATCAGTTCTGTATTGTGGTTTTATTTTGTGCTGTATATTTTACATATATGGAGTTCTGTATATGTGCAGTATATGGGCTCTATATAATGTACATTGTACTTTTAAGTGATACAGAATAATACAGTGTTATGTGTGTATGTATATTACTATATACCAAATGGAAAGTTTGCAAGCAATTTTTGGCAGAACAGCAGAAATCATGCGCGTATCAGTTCCTCCTTTCCCATCGCTTCTATCACCCGGGATTGTGACACAGTAACAATGTCTGTAATGTGGAATATGAAGGATAACAGTTTTGGTGGAGAACTTCATGTTTATTTCTACATTCCTCCATCAGCGCTAATATCCTGTGCAGATGTCACTGTGTCAGTATCACGACGAGAAGAACATAATCCCACTGCAGATGATCTGAATATGATTCAATCTGTGCCCGCGTTTATGGGATCATAGACAGAGGCACCTGCCCGCTCAAGTGCCCATTATATATCTCCAGAAGCTGCAGTTACTACCACCTGGAAGACAGAATACGCACCATACAGAGGAATGGGACCAGAGCCGAAGCAAAACATCTAACAAGTGGGACGAAGAGTTTTCCATGGCCTCTTCCTTTCTAAATCCACTTCTAAAATTATGCTATAATGTGGACTGAAGGCTCTGGGGGTAGTTACAAGAGCCCCTCCATGCGTAGTTTCACAGGTTGTTACACTGTGCAGGAGCACTTACCCCTCCCGCGTGAGTGATGTGTAAGACAGTTGGAAGCAACATTACTACACCGGTCCCTGTGTGATCCCCGAACCGGAACGTCCAACGAGGATGAACTACTGCTGCGACTCATGAAGATGCGTGCACCCGATATCCTGCATGTGTCCGCTTCCCCGCTGAGGTCCTCCGAGTTCACCTTCTTCTTCCTGGTGCATTGTAGTGCATTGTCCCGTGTTAATAGCGCTGTCGGGGAGTCACACAGATCGTGCGACCGATTCCTGATGTGTCGCTTCCCCGCCTGAGGTCCTCCCGGAGTTCACTTCTTCTTCCTGGTGCATGTAAGTGCATTGTCTATGTATAAATGTGCTTGCGGGGAGTCCACTAAGATCTGCGCCAGCCGATATCCTGCATTTGTCTCTTCCCCCGCTCAGGTCCCCGAGTTCACTTCTTCTTCCTTCTGGTGCATGTAAGTGCATTGTCCGTGTATAAGTGCTGTGCGGGGAGTCACACTAAGATCATGTGCCCGATATCCTGCATGTGTCTCTTCCCCGCTGGTCCCCGGAGTTACACCTTCTTCTTTCCTGGTGCATGTAAGTGTGCATTGTGCCGTGTTGATAATGTGTGTGCGGGGAGCATAAGATCCTGCCCCGAGAAATCCCTACATGTTCGCTTCCCGCTCGGTGAGGGTAGTCAACCTCTCTTCGCTGTACAAAATGAGCTTGTCCGTGTATAATGTGCTGTGCGGGGGAGTACTAAGAATCATGTGCCCGTATATCTGATTGTCCCTTCCCCGCTGAGGTCCTCCGGAGTTCACCTTCTTCTTTCCTGGTGCATATAGTGCTTGGGCTTGCGACACAAATTTAAATGTAAATAATCGTCGGATCGTCCGACGGCCACGCCCCCCCGATTTGTGTCGCGATTGGAACAAAAAACAATAGCGTGTGACACAATCCCCGGCGTGATCCCCGAAAAAGTCGGGAAAAACCAATGAAAATGCGGGCCGCGGGACCCTTAATAAATAACCCCGTGACTTCATCAGAGCCCTTCAGGCACATTAACATAATTTTAACAGTTGATTTTGTAAGGAAGGAGGCCATGGAAACAGATATTTAGAAGATTCCCAGTCCCTGGTGTCTGGATCTATGAGTAATGTCCCTGGTTTATCAGGATGGATTTTCATGTAGATTTCCTTTAAGTTATCGGCAGGGGAGTTTGACGTCGGACCTGAACGAACATGCGGGTTCACTTCTGCTTCACCCTCTTTATAATCTAACCCTTATAGAATAAGGGATCACATACTGGGGCAAATTTACTTGCCCGGTCCTGTCGCGATCCCCGATCCACACGGTCCGATGAAGATGAAGTCTGGCGCAATTTCCTCGTAGTCTCTTGCGCCCCCCCCCAGTTCCTGCTCCGTCCTTCCCCGCTGAGGTCACGGATTCACCTTCTCTTCAACGGTGGCTTGTAAGTGCGTGTCTTGCGACACAATTGAAATCTTAAATCCCACAGCTCCGTCCGAATCCATTGTAGCTTATCTATAGGGTAGTGATAGGTTTGAGATTGGTCACACTTCAAGCATGTGCCGGACAAGCAGGGATGAACCTAAACTCCCCGGGGCCGGGGTGAGCTAATAGAGAATCCACAAGTAATATATCAGGTTCTTCTTTGTTAGTAAGAGGGCTTCCATGCAATGTCTCATCATTTATGCAAATTGGTGTGTGTGGGTATTTTCAGTGTCAGGTCCTGCTTTGTAGCAGTGACCGTCGCCCCTGTGCTGCCCCCCACCTTGCCTGCAGGTGGTGCTGCCTGAGGCAAGAGGCTCAACTCGCTCTCTGGCTAGTGCGACCCTGGGACTATAGTGAGTGAACACTTCATTAGGGAAAGGGAATGAGCTGTAATTCCAAGCACATTCATTATACCGTGTTATGGTAGGAGGTGAAGAGAACCCCAGCACCACATGCTTTGTGTCTCTTTTTTTCCATTATCCTGGGCAACCCCTTTAAGATACACGCTATATTATTGGTTTTGTGTGATCTTACTTCTGATGTACCTTTGCACTTTTAGCCACAAATATGAACCTTCAGCACCACCAAATCCTTCACTAAGATCAGGAATAAGAGTGGAATTCCACATGAATATTCCATTATTTACAGTTTGGATACAATGTTGCAGGTCCTGGATCCTGATCATTGATAGTGATTGTGCCTCAAGGTCAGAGGCTGCGTAAGCCAGGAATACAGATCTATAGTGTCCAGTGTCCCCAAAAACCCCAATCACATCAGTTGTTCCATCTCATTAATAACAGCCTTTAATATAACACCCGATGAAATGTCACATATGTCCCAGGCTAGAATAGACCCGGAGCAATGGTGATGGAGAGAATCGCTCCTGGCGGATCACATGGCTGAGTCCAGGCAGAAACTATTCTCATCTGTGCGCCCCGGAGCCCGTCCTGCACCAAGGATTAAAGCCGCTTCATATCCCGACGCTTGTATCCATGTACTATGAAACCCAGCGGCCGGCGACTCTCCAGAAAGCCGCGGCGGGAGATGCGTAGATATGGAAAATGTCCGTTGTGAGGAATCAGGATAGGGGAGGGAGAGGGGAAGAGGGCAGACTGCGGGCAGGCAGAAAACTGTCAGGACAGGTAAAGACGAGGAAACTCAGAACATTTGCAACAGTCGCCGGAACAATATAAGTCATTTTATTTTGTCATCTGTAATGTAATATTATATTTTTATAGTCCACAATGATTGTAAGCCACAGAATAAAGATTATATTATTTTATTTAGATTATTTTATAATCTCATTTCTCTGTTTCTCCATCCCCTCACTTTCTGATATCCTGGAGAGACGGGGGAAAGCAACAAAAGAAACAGGAAGGGATGGACAGCGGAGCACAACATCACACACAGCACACAGCAACACAAAACACACACACACACAACAGCACACACAACACACCTCGGCATACTTTACTACAAATCTAGCACACTCTAATCTACCCTAACATATATAATGTCTATATGAACTATCTATCTAAGCATAGACTAGAGACTCTTAGTATACCTATTATATGGTGAGATCTCAACGATCTATCTATTCCTAGTCTCGTTCATAGAGTAATATCTACCTAACTCCTATCTAATCTAAGCCATCTATACTATTCTACTCTATTACTATCTATACCTAATCTCCTATCTATCTATCTTATCTATCTATCTATTATCTAGTCTATCTCCATACTACTATCTATCTATCGATCTCTATCTATCTATCTATTTACTTGGTCACAGGGATATGAATACTATTTAGTGGGGCTACTGCCTTTCCCCGTTTGCACTGGGGTTAACCCACATAAAAACTCCTTTGATTTGTATTTCTATCTTAGGTGCCTCCCTGTGTGCCATTTGATCACTCTCTTTATCTCTAATGGATTGTTCTTATAACTAAGCGCACCACTCTTTGTATACATATGATGTAATGGTTTTCCTGGTAATTGCGGTCACTCCGCTTGCCAGTTAGGATCGTCTAAGCACTGTCCTGGACATGTACAGGAGCGCCACAAATCACTGGTATTAAGCGCAGATGCGCCACTTTTTTGACGCAGGTGCGACACTTTTTTTGACGCAGGTGCGCCACATTTGGCGTGCGTTCCACCTGCTGTCCATACCTCTTCATGCAACATAGCGCTTGATATTATTGCCCAGGGTATCGGAGGATCCAGGTGGTGAACACCCTTTGTTTTTTAAACTTGTTTAATTGTGGATTTATTTCATGTGTCAGCACTTTATGATCTGTCACTTTATTGACACCAGAACCATCAATACGATCCACTGTATTTATAATGAAAAGCATTGCGCACTACACTTTAGATACCGATGTTGTATGTATTTCAGTATTTTCATGTATTATTATGTATTTTTCAATGTTTTAACACTAATTTATGCAATGTGATGCCAAATTGTTAATGCAAGAGGGGTGGGAACGATTGATATGTGATCACTTGGTTTGATATATATATACCTCCATTCAACCTATGTCACTTAGCTTTATTAAAGGCTCTCCTGAGCCAAAACGTCGTGCTGTACTATGCTGTACTCTTAAAACATGGAATAAACTTCACACTACTCACTTTAGACATCTGACGTCCTGGAGTGCTGCTTACATTTTTTGCATCATTGTATTCTGAGGATCCGTTTTTATATTAGCCGAATCACAGTGAGCTTGGCACCACTCTTTCTCCTCTTTTTTTCAAAGTTGCTGTTTGTAATTTTTACAAGTATTATTATCTATCTATAGCAATCATCTATCATATCTATCTATATCCTATCTATCTATCTATCTATCTATTCTATCTATCTCTAATATCTATCCATCATCTATAACATATATATCTATTTGAGGCTATATATGGCTACCCTATGGTATTAAAGAGTATTTGACCTTGGGATAACTTTTCATACGAGATTATAGCATGTTCCTCTCTTGTTGAAAGGAGGGACGGGAGCAAAGTAGACACACCATATCGACCATTTAAATCCATTGTACAGTAGCAGTTTTCTCTATCTGATCTCAGTTGTGAGTTGCAGGAGGGGACTGGCTGCCTACGATGTCTCCCTACTCTGCTTCACAGAATTTCTTCCATAACTCTCTATCCACTCAGAAGTATCAAGCAGCATCATATTAAAACATTGAAGGGAAGAACTGACGCTGTACAGTTTGGTTGGTGGTAAATCAGTTGGGGTGAGATAGAGAAACTTCCTACTTTCTCCAGTTAACCCTTAATCACCTACTCTAGCAGGGATCCCTTATGGAAATGAAGATAGAGATCTGTGCCTGAGATAGAGTAGGTGATACACATCGATGTTTGGGGTAGTAAATGGTCTTGAAAACAGGGGGGTTCCATGTCCCCAGTGGGTGAGTGGTTACCTGCAAAAATGACTAAACTGCACACATCGAACCTGTTTAGATTTTGTATTGAGATGTGGAGCATACTCCGAATGGAACAGACCTTAAAGGACATCTATCACAGGAATAAAGGATTGTAAACCAAGCACACTGATATACTGTGTGTGTCTCCTCTGACAGGATCTGCTCTTCTTTAAGCTTGCTATGCCCCTTGTTTTTAGAAGAAAATAAAAGGATTTAGATTGTAAAAGTTATGCAAATTAGTCTGAGAGGGTCCAGGTTACTTAACACCTATGAGCCCAGAACTCCTCGTGCTCATGTCATAATTCAAAAAAATTTTTTGTAACAAATCAGGGCAAAAGAAGCTAAACAGAGCAGATCCTGCAGGGCCACACAGGGGACACACACAGTATTGTCAGTGTGCTGGTTTAGAATCATCATCCCGGTGGTAGGAACTTTACTAAAAAAGTGTCTTCTTAGGGAAGGCCATCTACATCAGATTTGTGGGGGTTGACCTATCCAACCCATTTGTTAGCTGAATGAAATGGCTTGTGGTCCCATAGAGATTCTTCCTGATTCCCAACCTATTAATGTAATCTTTATAGTAATCAGTTTGTTAATCTACTCCGTCCCATTCAGTGACCTTGCAATAACCAAGCACTTCCTCTATTTTAGTATTGGCGCTGCTGTCTTTCAGCAGCCTCTAAACAGTGGATCCAAGGGGGTGCTGTGTCCGACCCCCAATAATTAATATTGATGAAACTTTATAAGCTCATCAATAATTTGGTCCTGGAAAACCCCCCTTTATGAATCTATGTTCTTGTAGGTGAGTGCAGTGGTTTTCAATCAACATTATGGGGAAAATTTATAAGGGTCCGTGGACCGCCATTTTCGACGGTTTTTCCGATGTTTTGCGCCGCATTAACGGGGGTTTTTGGCACACGAGAGTTGGATTTATCGCACTGACTTTCTGCGACACACAAATCGGGGGGCTTGGCCGGCGACAACTGATTCGGGACTGAGCGCTGGATTTTAACATTCAAAATGTGGCGCAAGCCTGCACACTGGGAAAGAAGAGATGAATCACGGACACTAGCGAGAAGCAAGGGGGGGGAGCGACACATGCAGGAATTGGAAGCACGATCTTGAGGAATAACACGGCGGATAGCTCCAAAATCCTCGTCGGACATCGCATCTCGGGGATGTGCTGGGAGGGGTAAGTAAAAGTGCCCAGCCATTATGTTTTGGGTCCAGTTACCTCTTATCAGAACTAGATAGTAGTATAAAGCTGAATGAAGACGCAGTTTTAATCCTGATAAATCTGTCCCCCCAAAATCTGTTTCAGAATAAATCCCTGGATCTTCGTCCCATTCAGAGCCCGTAACTTGTAGCTACCGAACCCAAAACACTTCTTGGCGGCCCCCTTATGTATGCTATAGGTTTACGTTTGGGAAGTGGCTCTTCGTAGGCCCCCAAGTCTCCTGCCCCCCAGCTTTGCACCTATGAACCCGTTCCTGAGAATCTGGTTTCTGGTACATATTTTTTGCTTTGCGATCCATGAGGTACGTTCCATGGGGACCCAGTTGGGGTCTGGACGTTGCGCATGGTGGTATCGCCCCTCATCAGGATATTGACCCTCTTGCTGTAAGTGGGTGATGCTCTGCAGACATGCGCGGTATGGAACGGGGTGTGGCGGGCACATCATTCTCCTCTGCAATGTTTATACTGACATCCCGTTGCCTCGATACGGATAACAACACATGAGACGCACCTCCGTGGTAATGTAGTGGAGCTGACGCACGGCAATATTCTGGCATAATCTACACCATGTGTGGTGATGTCACCCGCGTGCCCTTAGCGTGATCCTTGTCAAACAGAATTCAGTTTTTGGTATTTATTTGCTATGCCAAGGTTGGGTCAATTCCCAAAATGGTAACAGTATCGGAGCGGCTCGGGGAGGCTCCATCACTTCCCCGCTGTATCTGCGGAGGCTCGTTAAGAGTGCCTCGAGCTGAGTTCGTGCACAGGTCGTCCGAACAACAAGTTTAATATTCCGCACTTGACCCCATGACCTCAGGACATCGCGCCTGTAGGTGATTTCATCCAGGGATCTGGATTTTATATCAATAGAAACCCGCAGACAGCTGAAACAATTTTGTAACGATCACTGAGTTTCAGCCTAATGTGGATGTGAGACTTCTGAGCGGTGTGTAGGGGGTCACACACTGCGAAGGAGCTGCAGAAGTGATAAGACCCCCAAACCTGACTGCTAACAAGCAGACTGAGCAATTATATTCCATGACTACCAAGCGCAGAGACGCATATCTGTTTAATGAATCAGAAGAGGACAAGTATTAGGATGTCTGCAAATCAACAGATGTATAAAGATTGAGACTCAACTTACTAAACATTGAATCCCATCCTCTGTCTTCCTAACAAAAATACTCAAAAATGGATGACATCATGGACACAATGACTGCACCAGAAGCAGAATAGTGAGTGCAGCTGGGTATAATACAGGATGTAACTCAGGATCAGTACAGGATAAGTAATGTATGTAGTCACAGTGACTGCACCAGCAGCAGATAGTGAGTGCAGCTCTGGAGTATAATACAGGGATGAACTCAGGATCAGTACAGGATAAGTACGTCATGTATGTAACAGTGACTGCACCAGCGCAGAATATGAGTGCGCTCTGGGGGTATAATACAGGATGTAACTCAGGATCAGTACAGGATAAGTAATGTCTGTATGTACACAGTGACTGCACCAGCAGCAGAAATAGTGAGTGCAGCTCTGGAGTATAATACAGGATGTAACTCAGGATCAGTACGGATAAGTAATGTCATGTATGACACAGGACTGCACCAGCAGCAGAATAGTGAGTGCACTCTGGAGTATAATAAAGGATGTAACTCAGACCAGTACAGGATAAGTAATGTCATGTATTATTGGACTGCACACCAGCGGCAGAAATAGTGAGTGACAGCTCTGGGGTTATATACACAGGAGTGTAACTCAGGATCAGTACAGGATAAGTAATGTCATGTATGTACACAGTGACGCAAGCAGCAAGAATAGTAGTGCAGCTCTGGGAGTATAGATACAGTGTAAGGGTGGGTACTCAGGATCAGTACAGGATAAGTATGTCATGTATGTACACAGTGACTGCACCACAGCAGAAAATGGAGTGCAGACTCTAGGGTAAATATAGGATGTAACTCAGCGATCAGTAAGTAATAAGGATAAGTAATGTCATGTATGTACACAGTGACAGCACCAGCAGGCAGAATAGTGAGTGCAGCTCGGAGTATAATACAGGAGTATCAGGGTCAGTACAGGATAAAGTAAGTCATGTAGTACACAGTGACTGCACCAGCAGCAGAATAGTGAGTGCAGCTCTGGGGTGTTAATACAGGATGTAACTCAGGTCAGTACAGGATAAGTAATGTCATGTTGTATGTAACAGTGACTGCACCAGCAGAAAAGATGTGAGTGCAGCTCTGGAGTATAATACAGGATGTAACTCAGGATCAGTACAGGATAAGTAATGTCATGTATGTACACAGTGACTGCACCAAGCAGCAGAATAGTGAGTGTGCTCTGGAGTTAATACAGGATGAACTCAGGATCAGTACAGGATAAGTAATGTCATGTAGGTACACCGATGACTGCACCGCGCAGAATGTGAGTGCAGCTCTGGAGTATAATACAGGATGGTATCAGGATCAGTACAGGATAGTAATGTCATGTATGTACACAGTGACTGACAAAGCAGCAGAAATAGTGAGTGCAAGCTCTGGGGTGTATGTAAATACAGTGATTGTAACTCAGGATCAGTACGAGATAAGTAATTCATGTATGTACACAGTGACTGCACCAGCAGCAGCGAATAGTGAGTGCAGCTTGCGGGTTTATAATACAGGATGTAACTCAGGATCAGTACAGGATAAGTTAATGTATGTATGTACACAGTGACTGCACCAGCAGAATAGTGTGCAGCTCTGGAGTATAATACAGTATAAGTATAAGGTCTTGTGCTGTCTGCCTATGGAAAACTTAAAAGATGAATGTGCATTTTTTTAAATACAGGTAATTGATTTATATTATTTGGGAATATTTTTTTTTTGGAATTTTCCAGCTCCTCTGTACGGATTGTAGTGCTCAGTTCTCCGCAGATGACCCCATAATTACTTCTCGCTGACAGATTTGTAGGTAGGAAAACAAGGCACGAGTCGCCTTTCCATTTTACGTGTAGGATCTGGGTAACTACTCACACAAAATATGACCGAAAATCTAAAAAATACGCAGAACGGGAAACTGAGCGTGTAATTTGGAGACAGACGTAAAAAGGAGAGCCAAGGGAGCAGAGTAAATGGTGGGGTGAGCGGGCACGCGGCCCCCGGCTGGGCGATTGCTGATGTTGGCAGGGCGCGTGGCACTCGCTGTGGCATCGTGGTGTAACTGGCGCTGATCTGACATCTACATCAACTAAATCATTTGTGCAGGCGGAGTAAACGCTGAGTTCAGCACATTCGGACAGACGCGCTGAGATACATTTTGGGGTCTGAGATACATTGGTGACGTCTGTTACTTATTTTGGGCAGCAGGTTGTGTCATTAACCCTTTTGGCACCCGCCAGGTATCTCCTGCCCTTTCACCTCTGTACATGGATCATTACTACCTCTCAAATTAGGCGTGCCCAGTGACGGTTATGATGGGTGTCAGAGGCCACAGTGTGAGCAGCTATGGGCAGATATGCAGCAGAATCAGGTCAAGCCAGAACCATCAATGGATCGGAATATAGAGCCAAGTCAGGGACAGGACCAGGGTCACAACAAAAACTTCCAGCAGTACTTTACTATATAGAAGCCCCTACCAGTTTATAAAAGATTGGAAGGGGACACATCTGGATTGGGTGCACTGGCCCTTTAAATCCTAGGTACTGATGGACCCAGGAGCTGGCAGATGTGAGGAGGGGACATGCAGTCCGATAGTCTCTTGGAGGAACCAGATGAATAGACAATGTAAACACATTGGAGGTTTGTCTCCACACCGCTGTGCTCCGTGTTCTCTGCAGCCAATGCACTTGGGGGGTTAGTCCTCCCACTGCTGTGCTCTGTGTTCTCTGCAGCCAATGCACTTGGGGGGTTAGTCCTCCCACTGCTGTGCTCTGTGTTCTCTGCAGCCAGTGCACTTGGGGGGGGGGTTGTCATCCCACTGCTGTAATCTGTGTTCTCTACAGCCAATGCGCTTGGGACTGTGTTCTCCCACTGCTATAATCTGTGTTCTCTACAGCCAATGCACTTGGGGGGGTGACCTCCCACTTCTGTACTCTGTGTTCTCTACAGCCAATGCACTTCGGGCTGTGTCCTCTCACTGCTGTACTCTGTGTTCTCTACAGCCAATGCACTTAGGGGGTGTCCTCTCACTGCTGTGCTCTGTGTTCTCTGCAGCCAATGCACTTCGGGCTGTGTCCTCCCACTGCTGTACTCTGTGTTCTCTACAGCCAATGCACTTAGGGGGTGTCCTCTCACTGCTGTAATCTGTGTTCTCTACAGCCAATGCACTTAGGGGGTGTCCTCTCACTGCTGTGCTCTGTGTTCTCTAGCAGCCAATGCACTTCGGGCTGTGTCCTCCCACTGCTGTAACTCGTGTTCTCTACAGCCCAATGCACTTATATTATACTCCAGAGCTGCACTCACTATTCTGCTTCTGGTGCAGTCAGTGTGTCCATGAAGGTCATCCATTTTTGAGTATTTTTGGAGGAAGTACAGAGGATGGGAGCAGATGGGGGGAGGGGGTCAGAAGCTTTATACATCTGATTTTGCAGACATCCTAATACTTTGTCCGTCTTCTGATTCATTAAACAGATGCGTCTCTGCGCTTGGTAGTCATGGAATATATTGCTCAGCTGCTGTTAGCAGTCAGGTTTGGGGGTCTTATACACTTCTGCAGCTCCTTCGCAGTGTGTGACCCCCCTACACGCCGCTCAGAAGTCTCACATGAGCTGGAAACTCAGTGATCGTTACATTGTTTCAGTCTGCGGTTCTATTTGATATAAAATCCAGATCCCTGGATGAAATCACCTACAGGCGCGATGTCCTGAGGTCATGGGGTCAAGTGCGGAATATTAAACTTGTTGTTCGGAACGACCTGTGCAGAACTCAGCTCTGAGGCCTCTTAACGAGCCTCCGCAGATACAGCGGGAAGTGATGGAGCCTCCCCGGAGCCGCTCCGATACTGTTACCTTTTGGGAAATTGAACCCAAAATTGGCATAAAAGCAAATAAATACCAAAAAACTGAATTCTGTTTGACAAGGATCACGCTAAGGGCACGCGGGTGACATCACCACACATGGTGTAGATTATGCCAGAAATTGCCGTAGCGTCAGCTCCACATACATTACACGGAGGTGCGCTCATGTGTTGTTATCCGTATCGAGGCAACGGGATGTCAGTATAAACATTGCAGAGGAGAATGATGTGCCGCCACACCGTGCCATACCGCTGCATGTCTGCAGAGCATCACCACTTACAGCAAGAGGGATCAATTATCCTGATGAGGGGCAGATACCACTGCGCAACGTCCAGACCCAACTGGGTCCCCATGGAACGTACCTCATGGATCGCAAGCAAAAAATATTACCAGAACCAGAGTCTCAGGACGGGTTCAGAGGTGCAGCTGAGGGGGCAGGAGACTTGGGGGCCATACGAAGCCACTTCCCAAACGTCCTATAAGCATTACATAGTAGGGGGCCGGGCACAGAAGTGTTTTGGGGTTCGGTAGCTACAAGTTACGGCTCTGAATGGGACGAAGATCCAGGGATTTATTCTGAAACAGATTTGGGGACAGATTTTATCAGGATAAACTGTGTCTTCATTCAGCTTTATCTACTATCTAGTTCTGATTAAGAGGTAACTGTGACCCAAAACATAATGGGGCACTTTTACTTACCCGCTCGCGATCCCCGAGGTGCGTTGTCCGACGAGGATTTGGAGCTGCCGTGATTCACTAAGATCGTGCGTCCAATTTCCTGCATGTGTCGCTTCCCCGCTCAGGTCTGCCGGAGTTCATCTTCTTCTTGCCGGTGCATGTAAGTGCATGGCTTGCGCCACAATTTTGAATGTTAAATCCCGCGCTCAGTCCGAATCAGTTGTCCGACGGCCAAGCCCCCCGATTTGTGTCGCATGAAAGTCAGTGCGATAAAATCCAATCTCGTGTGCCAAAAACCCCCGTTAAATGCGGCGCAAAACATCGGAAACCGTCGAAAATGCGGTCCACGGACCCTTAGTAAATGTGCCCCATAATGTTTGATTGAAAACTGCACTCACCTACAGAACATGATTCATTAAAGGGAGTTTCCACAACCAAATTATTGATGAGCTTATAAGAAGTTTCATCAATATTAAATTATTGGGGGTCGGACACAGCACCCCTATGGATCCACTGTTTGAAGAGGCTGCTTAGAAAGACCAGCGCCATACATAAATAGAGGAAGTGCTTGGTATTGCAGGTCACTGAATGGGACGGAGTAGATAACAAACCTGATTACTGATAAAGATTACATTAAAGGTTTGGGAATCAGGAATGAATCTCTATGGACCACAGCCATTTCATTCAGCTAACAAATGGGATTGGATAGGTAACCCCCACAAATCTGATGTAGATGGCCTTCCCTAAGAAGACATTTTTTAGTAAAGTTCCTACCACCGGGATGAATGATTCTAAACCCAGCACACTGACATACTGGTGTGTGTGTCCCCTCTGGCAGGATCTGCTCTTTTTTTAGCTTCTTTTGCCCTGATTTTTACAAAAAAAGTTTTTTTGGAATTATGCAAATGAGCACGAGGAGTTCTGGGCTCCATAGGTGTTAATGGAACCTGGAGCCTCTCAGACTAATTTGCATAACTTTAAATCCTTTTATTTTTCTTAAAAACAAGGGCATGGCAAGCTTAAAGAAGAGCAGATCCTGTCAGAGGAGGCACACACCAGTATATCAGTGTGCTTGGTTTACAATCCTTTATCCTGGTGATAGATGTCCTTTAAGGTCTGTTCCATTCGGAGTATGCTCCACATCTCAATACAAAATCTAAACAGGTCGATGTGTGCAGTTTAGTCATTTTTGCAGGTAACCACTCACACTGGGGACATGGAACCCCCTGTTTTCAAGACCATTTACTACCCCAAAAATCAGATGTGTATCACCTACTCTATCTCAGGCACAGATCTCTATCTGCATTTCCATAAGGGGATCCCTGCTAGAGTAGGTGATTTAGGGTTACTGGAGAAAGTAGGAAGTTTCTATCTCACCCCAACTGATTTACCCCAAACTGTACAGGTCAGTTCTTCCCTTCAATGTTTTATATGATGCTGCTGATACTTCTGAGTGATAGAGAGTTATGGAGAAATTTCTGTGAGCAGTGTATGGGAGACATCGTAGCAGCCAGTCTCCTGCAACTCACAAACTGAGATTCAGATAGAGAAAACTGCTACTGTACATGTATTTAATGGTCAGATATGGAGCTACTCCCTGCATAAGGCATCTTATTCTGAAAAGTTATCCCAAAGGTCAAATACTCTTTAACCATAGGCTAGCCATAGAGCCTGAAATAGATATATATGTTATAGATAGATGGATAGATAGATTAGAGATAGATAGATAGATAGATAGATAGATAGATAGATAGATAGGAGATAGATAGATAGATAGATAGATAGATAGATAGATAGATACTTGTAGAAATTACAAACAGCACACTTTGGAAAAAAAGAGGAGAAGAAAGTGGGTGCAAGCTCACTGTGATCGGGCTACGGATCCTCCAGATACAAATGATGCAAAAAAATGTAAGCAGCACTCCAGGACGTCAGATGTCTAAAGTGAAGTAGTTGAAGTTTATTCCATGTTTAAGAGTACAGCATAGTACAGCAGCGACGTTTCGGCTCAGGAGAGCCTTTATCAAGCTAAGTGACATAGGTGAATGGAGGTATATATATATCAAACACAAGTGATCACATGATCAAATCGTTCCCACCCCCTTGCATTAACATATTGCATCACATTGCATAAATTAGTGTTTAAACATTGAAAAATACATAATAATACATGAAAAATACTGGAATACATACATAGGTATCTAAAGTGCTAGTGCAGCAATGCTTTTCATTATAATACAGTGGATCGTATTGAATGTGTTCTGTGTCAATAAAGTGACAGATGCATAAAGTGCTGACACAGTGAATAAATCACAATTAAACAAGTTTAAAAACAAAGGGTGTCTCACCACCTGGATCCTCCGATACCCTGGGCAATAATATCAAGCGCTATGTTGCATGAATAGGTATGGACAGCAGGTGGAACGCACGCCAAATGTGGCGCACCTGCGTCAAAAAAGTGGCGCATCTGCGCTTAGTACCAGTGATTTGTGGCGCTCCTGTACATGTCCAGGACAGTGCTTAGACGATCCTAACTGGCAAGCGGAGTGACCGCATTACCAGGAAAACCAATTACATCATATGTATACAAAGAGTTGGTGCGGCTTAGTATTAAAGAACAATCCATTAGAGTATAAAGATGAGGTGATCAATGGCACAGCGGAGGGCACCTAAGATAGAAATACAAATCAGAGGAGTTTTTATGTGGGTTAACCCCAGTGCAAAACGGGGAAAAGCAGTAGCCCACTAAATAGTATTCATATCCCTGTGACCAAGTAAATAGATAGATAGATAGGAGATAGATAGATAGATAGATAGATAGGAGATAGATAGATAGATAGATAGATAGATAGATAGATAGATAGATAGATAGGAGATAGATAGATAGATAGATATGAAATAGATAGATGATAGATGTATAGATAGATAAGATAGATAGGAGATAGATAGATAGATAGATAGGAGATAGATAGGAGATAGATAGATAGATAGGAGATAGGAGATAGATAGGAGATAGATAGGAGATAGATAGATAGATAGGAGATAGATAGATAGGAGATAGGAGATAGATAGATATGAAATAGATAGATGATAGATGTATAGATAGATAGTATCTAGTCTATCTCCCTTCTTCTATCCATTATTCCTATGCTCTATCTATCTTCTATTTCCTTATCCTATCTACTCCTATCTATCTATCTTATCTATCATCTACTTTCGTTCCATAGCTATCTATCTATCTATCGATCTCTATCTATCTATCTATTACTTGGTCACAGGGGGGATATGAATACTATTTAGTGCGGGCTACTGCTTTTCCCGTTTTGCACTGGGGGTTACCCACATAAAAACTCCTTTGATTTGTTATTTCTATCTTAGGTGCCCTCCGCTGTTGCCATGATCACTCCTTTATACTCTAATGGTTGTTCTTATAATAAGCCGCACACCTCTTTGTATACATATGATGTAATGGTTTTTTCTCCGTGTAATGCGGTCACTCCGCTTCCAGTTAGGATCGTCCTAAGCCATGTCCTGGACATGTACAGGAGCGCCACAAATCACTGGTATTAAGCGGCAGATGCGACACTTTTTTGACGCAGGTTCCCACTTTTTTTGACGCAGGTGCGCCACATTGGCGTGCGTTCCAACTGCTGTCCATACCTATTCATGCAACATAGGCTTGTGATATTATTGCCAAGGGTTATCGGAGGATCCAGGTGGTGAGACACCCTTGTTTTTTAAACTTGTTTAATTGTTGTGATTATTACACTGTGTCAGCACTTTATGCATCTGTCACTTTATTGACACAGAAAACATCAATCGATCCACTGTATTATATAATGAAAAGCATTGGCCATAGCACTTTTAGTACCTACTGTAGTTATTCAGTATTTTCATGTATTATTATGTATTTTTCAATGTTTTAAACACTAATTTTCTGAATGTGATGCACAATTATTCATGCAAGAGGGGTGGGAACGATTTGATCATGTGATCACTTGGTTGATATATATATTACCTCCATTCACCTAGTCACTTGAGCTTGATAAAGGCTCTCCTGAGCCGAAACGTCGCTGCTGTACTTGCTGTACTCTTTTAAAACATGGAATAAACTTCACACTACTTCCACTCTAGACATCTGACGTCTGGGATGCTGCTTTTACATTTTTTGATCATTGTATTCTGGAGGATCCGTTTTTATGTATTGCCCGATCCCAGTGAGCTTTATGCACCCACTTTCTTCTCCTCTTTTTTTCAAAGTGTGCTGTTTGAATTTCTTACAAGATCTATCTATCTATCTATCATCTATCTATCTATAGATCTCTATCTATCTATCTTAATAATCTATCTATCATATCTATCTCTAATACTATCTACCATCTATCTAACAACATCATATATCTATTTGAGGCTATATGTACCCTATGGTTTTAAAGAGTATTTATTTGACCTTGGATAACTTTCAGAATAGCTGACCGTTGTTTTTCGCTCATTTTGCCATTCCGTTCCCTTTTTCCTCTATCTTGATATGGGCGAGTTTATTTAGATCATGTTAGTCCACATGGGATCGAGCAGAGTTCCTATGAGCTTAGTTGAGTAGCTACCATCATAGACCATTTATAATCCATGTACATTGTTAGCAGTTTCTTATCTGAATCTCAGGAGTACCCCTGTTGAGTGCAGGGACGTGGACTCCACGGATCTCTCCCTACTCTGCCTTCACGAGACATTAATGTGTCCATAACTCAGTTATCACCAGAAGTATCAGCAGTCATCAGTATTGAAAACATTGAAGGAAGAACTGACTGTACAGTTTGGGGTGTAGGGTAGTAAATCAGTTGGGGTGAGATAGAGTAGAAACTTCCTACTTATCCAGTTAACCCTTAATCACCTACTTAGCAGGGATCCCTTACTGAAATGAAGATAGTCTGTGCTGAGATAGAGTAGGGTGATACACATCTGATTTTGGGGAGTAAATGGTCTTGAAAACAGGGGGGGTTCCATGTCCCAGTGTGAGTGGTTACCTGCAAAAAATGACTAAACTGCAAACATCGACCCTGTTAGATTTTGTATTGAGATGTGGAGCATACTCGCAATGGAACAGACCTTAAAGGACACTATCACAGGATAAAGGATTGTAAACCAAGCACACTGATATACTGGTGTGTGCCTCCTCTGACAGGATCCGCTCTTCTTTAGCTTGCTATGCCTTGTTTTTAAGAAAAATAAAAGGGATTTAAAGTTATGCAAATTAGTCTGAGGAGGCTCCAGGTTATTCATTAACACCATGAGCCCAGAACCCTCGTGCTCATTTGCATAATTCAAAAAAAAGCTTTTTTTGTAAAAACAGGGCAAAAGAAGCTAAAAAGGCAGGAGATCCTAGCCACAGAGTGGGACACACACCAGTTGTCAGTGTGCTGGTGTAGAATCATCACCCGTGTGGTAGGAACTTTAATAAAAAAGTCTTCTTAGGGGAAGGCCATCACATAGATTTGTGGGGGTTGTACCTATTCCAACCCATTTGTTTAGCTAATGAAATGGCTTGTGGTCCTATGAGAGTCATTCCTGATTCCCCAACCGTTAATGTAATCTTATCAGTAATCAGGTTTGTTATCTACTCCGTCCCATTCAGTGACCTGCAATACCAGCACTTCCTCTATTTATGTATGGCGCTGTCTTTAAGCAGCCTCTTCAAACAGTGGATCCATAGGGTGCTTGTTGTCCGACCCCCAATAATTAATATTGATGAAACCTTGATAAGCTCCTCAATAATTTGGTCCTGGAAAACACCTTTATGAATTGCTATGTTCTTGTAGGTGAGTGCAGTTTTTCAATCAACATTATGGGGGCACATTTAAAGGGTCCGTGGACCGCATTTTCCCGACGGTTTTTCCGATGTTTTGCGCGCCTTAACGGGGGTTTTTGGCACACACGAGACGATTGGATTTATAAGCACTGACTTTCTCATGCGACACAAAACGGGGGGCTTTGGCCCCGTCGAACAACTGATCGGGACTGAGCGCTGGATTTTAACATTCAAATTGTGGGGCAAGCCTGCACTTACATGCCCGGGACAGAAGAGATGAACTACCGGCAGACCAGAGCGGGGCAGAGCGACACATGCAGGAGGAAATTGGACGCACGATCTTAGTGAATCAAGGCAGCTCCGAGAAGTCCTCGTCGGACATCGCATCGGGGGGATTGCGCTGGAAGCGGGTAAGTAAAAGTGCCCCATGATTGTTTTGGGTCAAGTTACCTTTAATCAGAAATAGATAGTAGATATAAAGCTGAATGAAGACGGTTAGTTATACATCGCTTATAAAATCTGCTCCCCCCAAAATCCTGTTTCAGATAATCCCTGATATCTTCGTCCCATTCAGAGCCGTAACTTGTAGCTACCCGAACCCAAAACAATTCTGTGCCGGCCCCCTACTATGTATGCTTATAGTGACGTTTGGGAATGTGGCTTCTTGTAAGGCCCCAAGTCTCCTGCCCCCTCAGCGCACCTCTGAACCCGTTCCTGAGATCTGGTTTCTGGTAATATTTTTGTTCTGCGATCCATGAGGTACGTTCATGGGGACCCAGTTGGGTCTCTGGACGTTCTATTTCGCGTGGTATCTCGCCCCTCATCAGGATAATTGATACCCTCTTGCTGTAAGTGGGTGATGGCTCTGCAGACATGCAGCGTGTATGGCAGGTTGTTTGTGGCCGGCACATCTTCTCCTCTGCAATGTTTATACTGACATCCCGTTGACTCGATACGGATAACAACACATGAGCGCACCTCCGTTGTGTAATGTATGTGGAGCTGACGCTACGGGGCAATTTCTGGCATAATCTACACATATGTGTGAGTGTCCCACCCGCGTGCCCTTAGGTGATCCTTGTCAAACAGAATTCAGTTTTTGGATTTATTTGCGTTTATGCCAAGTTTGGGTTAATTCCCAAAATGGTAACAGTATCGGAGCGGCTCCGGGGAGGCTCCATCACTTCCCGCTGTATCTGCGGAGGCTGTTAAGAGTGCCTCCGAGCTGAGTTCTGCACAGGTCGTTCCGAACAACAAGTTTAATATTCCGCACTTGACCATGACTCATGGACATGGCGTGCCGTGAGGTGATTTCATCCAGGGATCTGGATTTTATATCAAATAGACCCGCAAACACAGCAGACTGAAACAATTTTGGAAAGATCACTGAGGTTCCAGGCTAATGTGAGACGCTGAGCGGCGGTTTGTAGGGGGTCACACACTGCGAAGGAGCTGCAGAAGTGTTTAAGACCCCCAAACCTGACTGCTAACAAGCGCACTGAGCAATTATATTCCTACTACTCGACTAAGCGCAGGACGCATCTGTTTAATGAATCAGAAGACGACAAAGTATTGTAGGATGATGTCGACAATCAGGAGTAAAGCTCTGACCCACCTCCCCCCATCTGCTCCACATCTATGTACTTACCGCCCAACAAAAATACTCAAAATGGATGACCTCATGACACACTGACTGCACCAGAAGCAGGATAGTGAGTGCAGCTCTGGAGTATATAATACAGGATGTAACTCAGGATCAGTACAGGATATATGTACATGTATGTACACAGTTGACTGCACCAGCAGCCGAGATGTGAGTGCAGCTCTGGAGTATAATACAGGATGTAACTCAGGATCAGTACAGGTAAGTAATGTCATGTAGTACACAGTGACTGCACCCAGCAGCAGAATAGTGAGTGCAGCTTGGGGTATTATACAGGATGTAACTCAGGTCAGTACAGATAAGTAATGTCATGTATTACACAGTGCTCGCACACCAGCCAGAGAATAGTGGTGCAGCTCTGGAGTAAATAACAGGTTAACTCAGGATCGTACCGGATAAGTAATGTCATGTATGTACACAGGACTGCACGCCAGCAGCAGAATAGTGAGTGCAGCTCTGGAGTATATACAGGTGTAACTCAGACCAGTAACAGGATAAGTATGTCATGATGCAATGGACTCCATGCCACCAGCGGCGAGAATAGTTAGTGCAAGCTCTGGGGTTATAATACACAGGATGTGAACTAGGATCAGTACAGGATAATAATGTTCTAGTATGTACACAGTGGCGCACCAGCAGCAAGAATAGTGTTGCAGCTCGAGTATAATACAGGGTTTGTAACTCAGATCCGTACAGGATAAGTATGTCATGTATGTACACAGTGACTGCACACAGCCGCAGATGGAGTGCAGCTCTAGGGATTAATATAGGATTAGTACTCAGGATCAGTACAGGATAATAGTTAATGTCATGTATGTACACAGTGACAGACCCAGCAGCAGATAGTGGAGTGCAGCTCGGAGTATAATCCGGATTGTAAACTCAGGGTCAGTACAGGATAAAGTAAGTCATGTAGTACACAGTGGCTGCACCAGCAGCAGAATAGTGAGTGCAGCTCTGGGGTGTAATACAGGATGTAACTCCGGATCAGTACAGGATAAGTAATGTCATGTATGTACACAGTGACTGCACGCCCGCAGCAGAAAGTATGTAGTGGTGCAGCTCTGGAGATAATACAGGATGTAACTCAGGATCAGTAAAGGATAAGTAATGTCCCTGTAAGTACACAGTGACTGCCCATCCAAGCAGCAGATAGTGAGTGTAGCTCCTGGAGCTAATTACAGGATGTAACTCAGGAAGTACAGGATAAGTAATGTCATGTAGGTACCAGGACTGCACACGCAGCAGAATAGTGAGGCAGCTCTGGAGAGTATAATACAGGATGTAACTCAGGATCAGTACAGGATAGTAATGTCAAGTATGTACACAGTGACTGACCAGCAGCAGAATAGTGAGTGCAGCCTCGGGGTGTTATGTTTGTAATACAGGTGTTAACTCAGGATCAGTACAGGATAAGTAATGTATCGTATGTACACAGTGACTGCAACAGCAGCAGAAAGAAGTGAGTGCAGCTCTGGGTATTTATAACAGGATGTAACTCAGGATCAGTACAGGATAAGTATGTCATGTATGTACACAGTGACTGCACCAGCAGAGAATAGTGAGTGCAGCTCTGGAGTAGTATAATACAGGATAAGTAAGTGTCTTGTATGGCCGCTGCCTTATGGAAAACTTAAAAGAGAGATGTGCATTTTTTAAATACAGGGAATTGTTTATATTATTTGGGAATATTTTTTTTTGGAATTTTTGCCCGTCCTCTGTACGGATGTGTGAGTGCTATTCTCCGCAGAGATATATGACCAGATATAATTACTTCTCGCTGACAGATTTGTAGGTAGGAAAACAAGGCACGAGTCGCCTTTCCATTTTACGTGTAGGATCTGGGTAACTACTCACACAAAATACGACCGAAAATCTAAAAATACTCCATGAACGGGAAACTGAGCGTCTTTTTAGGAAGCAGCTGTCAACAGAGGAGATGCCAAGGGGAGCAGAGTAAATGGTGGGGTGAGCGGGGGCACGCATGGCACCCGGACCGGGGAGTTGCTGATGTTGTGCAGGGCCCCCGTGTGGCACACGCTTGGGTCGTGGTGTAACTGGCGCTGATCTGACATCTACATCAACTAAATCATTTCTGCAGGCGGAGTAAACGCTGAGTTCAGCACATTCGGACAGACGCGCTGAGATACATTTTGGGGTCTGAGATACATCGGTGACGTCTATTACTTATTATGGGCAGCAGGTTGTGTCATTAACCCTTTTGGCACCCGCCAGGTATCTACTGCCTGTTCACCTCTGTACAGGGATCATTACTACCTCTCAGATTAGTCCTGGCCCATGTGACTGGTTCTGATGGGTGCTAGAAGGCCACCAGTGGTGAGAGCTATGGGCAGGAATGAAGCAGAATCAGGTCAAGCCAGAACACACATGGATCGGTAATATAGAGCCAAGTCAGGGACAGGACAGGGTCCACAAAATAAAACTTCCAGCAGGACTACTATATAGAAGCCCCTAACAGTTTGTTTATAAAAGATCATTGGACGTTGGACCGCCGGGTTGCCCCACACATCCCTGGATTGGGTGCAAATGGACCTTTAATAGCCTATTTGGTAGCCGTACTGATGGGATCCTTTGGATGATTGGCAGAGTGAGTTTTCTCGGAGGGGGACATGCAGTCCAGGATTTTGGGTCTCAGTTTGTGGAGGAAAAACCAGATGAAAAGAAGACTATGTTGGTTCAAACCCCATTGTGGCAGAGTTTTTGATATCATTACAACCCTGCCTGCTGCTTAGCTTTTCGTTGCTTCTGCAGCACAATGA
This sequence comes from Engystomops pustulosus, assembly GCA_019512145.1. NCBI lineage: Eukaryota > Metazoa > Chordata > Amphibia > Anura > Leptodactylidae > Engystomops > Engystomops pustulosus. The sequence goes on along the minus strand of WNYA01000315.1, from coordinate 8,651 downwards.
ACCCCTGGGGGTCTAGTTCACTCTCACCACACTGATTGTGATCTGTAGTCTCATTGATGCAAAAATGCACCTCTGCCCCCGGGGGGCTCAGGTTAGCCTTTTTGCCTTCTTCCTTTCACACTACTAGGTGACCCCCTTCTCCTGCTGTCGTTTATATTGTATGCTCATCGTGACTTGGGGGGGGTTTTGTGTGCATCCCAATGCTGTGTTTCCTTAATTCCTGTGTCTTCACCTCTACCAGCACCACTAACCTTTTGAGCTCTGGGGCAACCTTTTGGTGTTTCTCCCACTCCGTCTAATCTGCGTTGTGTCTCACAGACAATGCACTCTGGGGCGGAGTGACCCTCCCACTTTCTGTACTATGTGTTCTCACAGCCCCCAATGCCTCTGGGCTGTGCGGCTCCCCCTGACATCTCTCGCTCTGTACTCTCTGTGCTTCTCTACAGCCACATTGCACTTGTAGGGGGGTGTCTCTCCACTGCTAGTGATTCTGTGTCTCTGCAGCCAATTTGCTGCACCTCGGGCTTTGTGTCCTCCAACCTCTGCTTGTACTCTGTTTGTGTTTCTTACAGCAAATGCCTTAGGGGGTGTCCCTTCACTGATGTTGTAATAAATTGTTGTTCTCACAGACCCAATTTGTGCACTTCTGGGGGTTTGGGGGTTGTTCTCTCACTGCTGTGTTGCTTCTTGGGTTTCTCTGCAGCCAATGCACTTCGGGCTGTGTCTCCCCAAGCTTTGGACTCTGTGTTCTCTACAGCCAATGCCACTTAGGGGTGTCCTCTACTATGTAATCTGTGTTCTCTTACAGCCAAATGCGCTTGGGACTGTTGGTTACTCCCATATACTGAGCTCTTTGTTTTTTTCTCCTACGGCCCACTTGCATTGAGGGTTGATGTTTTGTATGTGCTGTCCTCCAACCCACTGTGTGCTCTGTGTTCTTATGCATGCCACATTTGTACACACTGGGGGGGTGTCGCCCTCCCCCGCACTGCTGTGCTGGTGTGCCCCTCTCCCCGTGTTTCTCCAGAGCACCTCCTCATAAGTGTCAAACTTTTATAAAAAGTTAACACTAGATACAGAGTAATATTATCCAACCTATTCCTATGACGTATGCGGAGGAGCTTCACCAATTTGCCAGCCATCATTTAGACCCGGAGAATTAGTCCAGGGAACCCAGATAGATATGAAATAGATAGATGATAGATGTATAGATAGATAGATAGATAGATAGATAGATGATAGATGTATAGATAGATAGATAGATAGATAGATAGATAGATGATAGATGTATAGATAGATAGATAGATGTCAATAAATAAGCCATAGGGTCCTGTTCTTGTGCAGTTACCACGTCTCTCCCGGATATCAGAAGTTTAGGGGATGGAGAACAGAGAGATGAGATTATAAAATGAAATCTAAAATAAAATAATAATAATCTTTATTTCTGTGGCTTTACAAATCATTGTGGACATATAAAAATATAATATTACATTACAGAGTACAAAATAAAATGACTTTATATTGTGTCCGGCGACTGTTGCAGAATGTTCTGAGTTTCCGTCTTTCACCTGTCCTGACAGTTTTCTGCCTGCAGCCGCTGACAGTCTCCTCGCTTCCCCCTCATTCCTGACTGTCATCACACGGACATTTTCCATATCTACACATCTCCGCCGCGGCTTTCTGGAGAGTCGCCGGCGCTGGGTTCATAGTGACATGGATACAAGCGTCGGGGATTAGAAGCGGCTTTAATCCTTGGTGCAGGACGTGATCCGGGAGCGCACAGATGAGAATAGTTTCTGCCTGGACGTCAGCCATGTGATCCGCCAGGAGCCGATTCTCTCCATCGCCAGTTGCTCCGGGTCTATTTCTAGGCCTGGGACATAATGTGACATTTCATCGGGTTATATTGGAGGCTGTTATGAGATGGAACAACTGATGTGATTGGGTTTTTGGGGACACTGGACGCTATAGATCTGTATGCCTGGCCTTACTGCAGCCTCTTGACCTTGAGGCACAATCACTATCAATGATCAGGATCCAGGACCTGCAACATTGTATCCAAACTGTAAATAATGGAATATTCATGTGGATTTTGGCTCTTATTCCTGATCTTAGTGTAGGATTTGGTGGTGCTGAAGGTGCATATTGTGGCTAAAAGTGCAAAGGTACATCAGAGTAAGATCACACAAACCCAATAAAATAGCTGGCTGATCTTAAAGGGGTTGCCCAGGATAATGGAAAAAAAGAGATCACAAAGCATGTGGTGCTGGGGTCTCTTCACCTCCTACCATACACGGTATAATGAATGTGCTTGGAATTACAGCTCATTCCCTTTCCCTTAATGCAGATGTTTCACTCACTATAGTCCCAGGGTCGCACTAGCCATGAGGCGAGTTGAGCCTCTTGCCTCAGGCAGCACCACCTGCAGCAAGGTGGGGGGCAGCAACAGGGGCACGGTCACCTGCTACAAAGCAGGACCTGACACCTGAAAATACCCACACACCCAATTTCAGCATAAATGTGAGACATTGCATGGAGAGCCCTCTTACTAACAAAGAAGAACCTGATATATTACTTGTGGATTCTATAGCTCACCCCCGGCCCCGGGGAGTTTAGGTTCATCCCTGCATTGTCCGGCCACTGCTTGAAGTGTGACCAATCTCAAACCTATCACTTACCCTATAGATAAGCTACAATGGATTCGGACGGAGCGTGGGATTTAAGATTTCAAATTGTGTCGCAAGACACGCACTTACAAGCACCGTGAAGAAGAAGGTGAACTCCGGTGGACCTCAGCGGGGAAGCGACGGATGCAGGAACTTGGGCGCAAGAGCTACGGGAATTGCGCCAGACTTCATCTTCATCGGACCGTGTGGATCGGGGATCGCGACAGGACCGGGCAAGTAAATTTGCCCCAGTATGTGATCCCTTATTCTATAAGGGTTAGATTATAAAGAGGGATGAGCAGAAGTGAACCCGCAATGTTCGTTCAGGTCCGACGTCCAAACTCCCCTGCCGATAACTTAAAGGAAATCTACCATGAAAATCCATCCTGATAAACCAGGGACATTACTCATAGATCCAGACACCGGGACTGTGGGAATCTTCTAATATCTGTTTCCATGGCCTCCTTCCTTACAAAATCAACTGTTAAAATTATGTTAATGTGCCTGAAGGGCTCTGATGAAGTCACGGGGGCTTATTTATTAAGGGTCCCGCGGCCGCATTTTCATTGGTTTTCCCGACTTTTCGGGGATCACGCCGGGGATTGTGTCACACGCTATTGTTTTTTGTTCCAATCGCGACACAAATCGGGGGGGCGTGGCCGTCGGACGATCCGACGATTTAACATTTAAATTTGTGTCGCAAGCCCAAGCACTGATATGCACCAGGAAGAAGAAGGTGAACTCCGGAGGACCTCAGCGGGGAAGCGACACATGCAGGATATCGGGCACATGATCTTAGTGACTCCCCGCACATATCTATCTATCTATCTATATCCTATCTATCTATCTATCTATCTGTCAATCTTTCTGTCACATATCTGTCTTTCTCATATATATCTTCCTCCTGCTGATGACAATCCTCCTCTGCATAGGACATGAGATGTAATGTGTAACGTAGGATCTGGGAGAGAAGAAAGTTCTATTATAGTCTTAGCAGCGGAGCGTCACCCATAGAAAGGCCCCATATCATTATCCTGCAGACAGCGACGCTTCCCATTGTATCCGCAGATTATGAGGGATGTGAGGGATAAGTGACAGGAGACACAGACGCTCCTTCTAATGGTCATGAAAGGTGACACTGATGGGAGACGGGAGAGAAACTCCTGAGATCTGGGCCGACTCCGCTCCATGATGAGGACACGTTACTTCTAGAAGGAGTCGGCACGGAGAAGGCCAAATACTTGACAGGAGATGTGCCAAATTATAAATATAAAGGGACTGTCTGGCAGTACAGCACCAGTCACTTCACTTAAAGGGAACCTGTCACCAGGGACCTCATTTTTCAGTAAAGACAGGTTATAGTACAGCAGCAGAGCTCAGCCAGTGTTTACAGTTCATGACCTTCTATTTACAAATATTCTGCAAAAGCCTCGGCTCAGAGCAGGAGAGAAGCGAAGTGAGTGGGAGCTGCAGACAGGACAGAGAAGTGTGTGTTATAACTTACCTTGCACCCTGAAAGAATCCTCTGCGTAGTCCCAGGCATTGGGATTTGGTTTGGATGCATTTCAAAAACAACATGTGACTTGTCTGTGCTGCAGGCGCCTCAGCTCTCATCTTTGTGCTCCTGTACAGCTCCTCCCTCCTGCTCCTTCACAGAGGTCACACCCTGGTGACATCAGTGGTAGAGGGAGGAGCTGTACAGGAGCACAAAGGTGGGGGCTGAGAGCTGAGGAGTCTGCTGCACAAACAAGTCACATGCTGTTTTTTGAAATGCATCCAAACCAAAGCCCAACCCCTGGGACTACACAGAGGATCCTTTCAGGGTGCAGGTAAGTTATAACACACAATTATATTGTAATGCAAATGCTTAGAGAAAGCAGAAATACATATGTGCACTGCTGGTGTGAAGGGCTTCTGTAACCTGTCTTTAGTAAAAATGAGGTCCCTGGTGACAGGTCCCCTGTAAAGGACAAGTATAAGACTTAATTGAAAATATAATTTTTGAAATAACTTTATCCGCAGAAAAGTATTTTTTTTAAAACTTTTTAGAAGTATTTTTTTTCATAATTGATAGTTACAAACTAATAAAACTAATTACATTGGACTCATCCCATTCGTCTAGGAGGAGCTGAGTGTTTGTGGTGTGCCGCCCCATACGCGCCTGATGATGAAAGCTTCCATGACACATGTCCTCCGCTTTCTACAGAGAAGAATATTTCATACATATCAAAAGCTTTGCAGACGCTGATAATTTTTGATACATTTGTTTTTTTTTAAAAAAAATGCTAAATTTGACTGGTTTGGTGGCATCTGATCGGACGCTACGAACTGTCAGCGCTTAGAATAGAAATTAGAAGTTAGGAAGCAATGGGCCACATGTGTCACGCGTTTTTTCTGTTGTTTTTGCGCCTTTTCATTCAGGCGCACCGTTTTTGCGCCATTTTTGCGATTAAACGCCAAACTAGCCGCGCAGCAAAAATAAGCAGCTTTCCCTCATCTATCTTACCAATCCAGATGTTTTGCTGCGCCTAATGATATTCATCACTTGCAACGTTTTAATTTAGGCGCAAAAACGGGCGCAAAAACACTCCAGTCCGAAGGTGGCGTTATCTGAGAAGAAAGCACTGAGCCCCTTTGCAGAACAGCTCATTTCTAGCAGCAGAGCTCAGCCAGACACTGGAACAGATAATACAGACATTAGATACATTACAGACAGGAGCTGCAGACTCTTTTTACAGTTCATCACCTTCTATTTACAAAACATTCTGCAAACTCCTGAACTCAAAGCAAGAGCAAGAGAAGTTTGCAGAATTTTGCAGAATGTTGCAGATACGACAAACAAGTGTCCCCCATGTAATTCTGCAGAGTATCACCAGTGTATCTGAGGGGGATACTGTGCAGAATTACAGGGGTGCAGCAGGAGACCAGCAGTGGGGGATCCCCTCCAGGAGAAGACACTGCTGAGGCGGTCACTGGGTGCAGGGTGTCACACACCTGGGTGCTGCTGTGAGTGTTATCTTCATGCTGGGATGTGGGAGAAGCAGAGAGGAGCTTGTAGCAGGATGACATGTGCCCGAATCTAACATTGCGCCTAAACTGCGCCAAAAATGCACCTAAACTGTTATAAAGTAAAGTGATTAATAAGAGGCAGAAAATACACTTATCACAGATGGTTGTAGCTTGTGATAATTCTGGCAAAACAGTGCGCCAGAATTTAGGCGCAACTACTACACTTAGGCGCACAAAAGTGATAAATGTGGCCCAAAATCAAAAAAATGCTATTACAATAATGTAGTTTTAATAGAATAAAAAAAACTTGCTGCTATGGAAAAGGTTTAGCTGTTAATTACAGCGTGGAATTTTTTTTATGGCTTATTATATATGCAGCGTGCAAAGTCATGTCATCTCGTAAAGTGCGTCTAACCTCAGAACAAACTTTCCATAAATTGTTAATAAAAGCTGTTTACATGAGGAATAACAGTACTTCATTTTTTTTTTTTTGCAGTTTTCCCCTCCGCAGCCTCTATGTGTAATTCTCAGTGGTCTCAGAGCTGGCGATTGGAGACATGTTGCTATGATGTCTCCCATACACTGCACACGGGAAGTAGAGAATCTGTTCCATAACTGTCTTATGTAGCATTATGGGGCACATTTACAGTACATTTTTCCATTTTGCTCTGAATTGCCCCGGGTTTTTGGTACATGCGATCGGATTGTGGCGCAGCGGCTTGCAAGCGACACAAATCGGGGGTGTGGACGTCGGATAACCTAACTAATCCGGACAAACCGCGGAATTTAACTTTCAAAATTGTGTTGCAAGATCAGGACTCACATGCACCGGGAAGAAGAAGGTGAACTCCGGGGACCTGAGCGGGGAAGAGACACATGCAGGATATCGGGCACATGATCTTAGTGAATCGCGGCAGCTCCGAATCCTCGCCAGACATTCCTTATCGGCAGCGTCAATGGGTCGGGTAAGTAAATGTGCCCCTATGTGTCTTAGGTAACTATGTAGCAGTATTATTTATTTGCACAGTGTGGCGGTGTCATTTGAAGTGCACAGTACGATGGCATTAGTTATGTGTACAGTATGACAGCATAATCTAAGTACACAATATAGTATACGGTCTTATTTATTTGGCGGTGTTATCTATGTGAGTGTAAAGATGTAATTAGTCATGTCTACGCTCTAAAATAAGTATAAAAGCCTAAATTAAGTGCACCATATGGCAGTGTTATTTATTGGCACAGTGTGGCGGTGTTATTTAAGTGCACTGTATAGCGTTAGCTTTGTGTACAGTATGACAACATAATCTATACTATTTGTAAACTGTATAGCAATATTATCTATTTTAAGTGCAGCATTGTTATTTATGTGCACGGTATGATGTAATTAGTCCTGGGTACACTATGAAAGGATTATCTCAGTGCACAATATAGCAGTATTCTTTATTCTCCTGGTGGGGTTTATGTGCCCTGTATGATGTTAGCTATGGCAGAATATATATAGCGGGGAAGCGACACATGCAGGATATCGGGCGCACGATCTTAGTGACTCCCCGCACAGCGCATTATACACGGACAATGCACTTACATGCACCAGGAAGAAGAAGGTGAACTCCGGAGGACCTCAGCGGGGAAGCGACACATGCAGGATATCGGGTGCACGATCTTCATGAGTCGCAGCAGAGTTCATCCTCGTTGGACGTTCCGGTTCGGGGATCACACAGGGACCGGGTAAGTAAATGTGCTCCACTGTCTTACACTCACAGCGGGAGGGGTAAGTGCTCCTGCACAGTGTAACAACCTGTGAAACTACAGCATGGAGGGGCTCTTGTAATACCCCCAGTAGCCCTTCAGTCACATTAGCATAATTTTAGAAGTGGATTTTAGAAGGAAAGAGGCCATGGAAAATCTTCTGTCCCACTTGTTAGATGTTTTCGGCTCTGGTCCATTCCTCTGTATGGTGCGGATCTGTCTCAGTGGTAGTAACTGCAGCTTTCTTGGAGAGATATAATGGGCACTTGAGCGGCAGGTGCCTCTGTCTATGATCCCATAAACCGGGGCACAGATTGAATCATAATTCAGATCATCTGCAGTGGGATTATGTTCTTCTCGTTCGTACTGACACAGTGACATCTGCACAGGATATTAGCGCTGATGGAGGAATGTAGAATAACAATGAAGTTCTCCACCAAAACTGTTATTCCTTCATATTCCACATTACAGACATTGTTACTGTGTCACAATCCCGGGTGATAGAAGCGATGGGAAAGGAGACTGATACGACGCATGGATTTCTGCCAAAATTGCTGCAACTTTCCCATTATGGTATATAGTAATATACATACACACAATAACACTGTATTATATCTGTATCACTTAAAAGTACAATGTACATTATATAGAGCCCATATACTGCACAATATACAGAACTCATATAATGTAAAATATACAGAGCACATATAAAACACAATATACAGAACTGATATAATGTACAATATACAGAGCCCATATAATACACAATATACAGGGCCCATATAATGTACACTATACAGAGCCCATATAATACACAATATACAGGGCCCATATAATGTACACTATACAGAGCCCATATAATACACAATATACAGGGCCCATATAATGTACACTATACAGGGCCCATATAATACACAATATACAGGGCCCATATAATGTACACTATACAGGGCCCATATAATACACAATATACAGGGCCCATATAATGTACACTATACAGGGCCCATATAATGTACACTATACAGGGCCCATATAATGTACACTATACAGGGCCCATATACTGTACACTATACAGAGCCTATATACTGTACACTATACAGAGCCCATATAATGTACAATATACAGAGCCTATATACTGTACACTATACAGAGCCCATATAATGTACAATATACAGGGCCCATATACTGTACACTATACAGAGCCCATATAATACACAATATACAGGG
>WNYA01000314.1:169961-191305 GCA_019512145.1 Engystomops pustulosus | reverse complement strand
CACAGCCTCTCCTCCCCCCTTCCTGTATACACAGCCTCTCCTCCCCCGTTGTATACACAGCCTCTTCTCCCCCGTTGTATACACAGCCTCCCCTCTCCCCCCTTCCTGTATACACAGCCTCTCCTCTCCCCCTTCCTGTATACACAGCCTCCCCTCTCCCCCCTTCCTGTATACACAGCCTCTCCTCCCCACTTCCTGTATACACAGCCTCTCCTCCCCCCTTCCTGTATACACAGCCTCTCCTCCCCCTGTATACACAGCCTCTCCTCCCCCTTCCTGTATACACAGCCTCTCCTCTCCCCCTTCCTGTATACACAGCCTCTCCTCCCCCCTGTATACACAGCCTCTCCTCCCCCCTTCCTGTATACACAGCCTCTCCTCCCCCCTTCCTTTATACACAGCCTCTCCTCCCCCGTTGTATACACAGCCTCTCCTCTCCCCTTTATACACAGCCTCTCTTCCCCCCTGTATACACATCCTCTTCTCTCCCCCCTTCCTGTATACACAGCCTCTCCTCCCCCGCTGTATACACAGCCTCTCCTCCCCCGCTGTATACACAGCCTCTCTTCCCCTTCTATACACAGCCTCTCCTCTCCTCTGTATACACAGCCTCTCTTCCCCCTGTATACACAGCCTATCCTCTCCCCTGTATACACAGCCTCTCCTCTCCCCCCTTCCTGTATACACAGCCTCTCTTCCCCCCTGTATAAACAGCCTCTCCTCTCCCCCCTTCCTGTATACACAGCCACTCCTTCCCCCACTGTATACACAGCCACTCCTTCCCCCACTGTATACACAGCCTCTCTTCCCCCCTGTATACACAGCCTCTCCTCTCCCCTGTATACACAGCCTCTCCTCTCCCCTGTATACACAGTCTCTCTTCCCCCTGTATACACATCCTTCCCTCTCCCCCTTCCTGTATACACAGCCTGTCCTCTCCCCCCTTCCTGTATACACAGCCTCTCCTCTCCCCCTTCCTGTATACACAGCCTCTCCTCCCCCCTTCCTGTATACACAGCCTCTCCTCTCCCCCATTCCTGTATATATCCTCTCCTTCCTCCCATATACACAGCCTCAGTATACTCGAGTATAAAAAATGTTGAAAAACCTAACTCGGCTTATACTTGAGTCTATTAAAAAAATGTGTACTCACCTTCCAACATCCCCCGGGCAGGTTCTCCTCTATCCATTGATGATCCGGCTTCGGTTCCATGTCTCCATGCGGTGCCGCCACTAGTTTCATGATGTCAGCTGCTTGCTGACATTTTGGTGTGTGCGCTGCCATGACGGGGGTTGTGGGAAGGTGAGTACACATTTAGTTTTTTTGTTATAGGCTGGACATTCCTCAGAGAGGGTCTAAAGGCTATATACTGAGGGCAGGGGCAGCTGGCAATATGCTGGGGGGAAGCGTCTACAAGCTATATACTAAGGGCAGGGGCTACAGGCTATATACTTGGGGCGGCAGTTACAGGTTAATGCTCGGGGCAGGGGCTGCAGGCTAAAGACTGGGGGCAGAGACTGCAGGCTATATACTGGGAGCAGGGGCTGCAGGCTATATACTGGGGGGCAGGGGGCAGGGGCTGCAGGCTATATACTTGGGGGCAGGAGCTAGGGGCTACATACTGAGGGCAGGGGCTGCAGGCTAAAGACTGGGGGCAGAGACTGCAGGCTATATACTGGGGAGCAGGGGCTGCAGGCTATATACTGGGGGGCAGGGTGCTGGAAGCATTCCTCAGAGATTTTGGTCCATATTGACATGATGGCCAAAGATGCTTTATCAGTTGTTGGGTACATTGTGGTCATAAAGGGATGGACATGGTCAGCAACAATACTCAGGTAGGCTGTGGCGTTGCAACGATGCTCAATTGGTACCAAGGGGCCCAAAGAGTGCCAAGAAAATATTCCCCACACCATGACACCACCACCACCAGCCTGAACCGTTGATACAAGGCAGGATGGATCCATGCTTTCATGTTGTTGATGCCAAATTCTGACCCTACCATCCGAATGTCGCAGCAGAAATCGAGACTCATCAGACCAGGCAACGTTTTTCCAATCTTCTACTGTCCAATTTCGATGAGCTTGTGCAAATTGTAGCCTCAGTTTCCTGTTCTTAGCTGAAAGGAGTGGCACCCGGTGTGGTCTTCTGCTGCTGTAGCCCATCTGCCTCAAAGTTCGACGTACTGTGCGTTCAGAGATGCTCTTCTGCCTACCTTGGTTGTAACGGGTGGTGATTTGAGTCACTGTTGCCTTTCTATCAGCTCGAACCAGTCTGCCCATTCTCCTCTGACCTCTGGCATCAACAAGGCATTTCCGCCCACAGAACTGCCGCTCACTGGATGTTTTTTCTTTTTCGGACCATTCTCTGTAAACCCTAGAGATGGTTGTGCGTGAAAATCCCAGTAGATCAGCAGTTTCTGAAATACTCAGACCAGCCCTTCTGGCACCAACAACCATGCCACGTTCAAAGGCCTCAAATCACCTTTCTTCCCCATACTGATGCTCGGGAGAACTGCAGGAGATTGTCTTGACCATGTCTACATGCCTAAATGCACTCCATACTGATGCTCGGGAGAACTGCAGGAGATTGTCTTGACCATGTCTACATGCCTAAATGCACTGAGGTGCCACCATGTGATTGGCTGATTAGAAATTAAGTGTAAACGAGCAGTTGGACAGGTGTACCTAATAAAGTGGCCGGTGAGTGTATAATTAAAATTACAAAAATATTTCACTATCTCGTTAATACTTGAAGTTTTTAGCAAACGTTTTGTGACATCGCGCTGTCCTAATTGTTTCGGGCATATAATATATTTTTATTTCTATTTTTTTTTTAAAAAAAACCTTTTTTTTTTATTATTACTGTACATTTGTCTACTACACATTGCTTACATTCAGAAGCAGTGCACCCTGGGTAGCACAAGGCCTGCAGTGCTGTGTATGTGCCACGTAAACCCTGTTGTGTCTTATCCTTCATATGTTTTAGTAGATTTAAAAAAAAAAATAATCTGTTGTACAAAAAATAGAATTTAATTATTTTTTTTATTTTTAAAAGTTTTATTAAAATATTTATTATAAAATAATATAGTTAATGAAGTCTTACAACACATGATCAAACAATAACCTTTATCCTATAACTCACCAGCCTCAATCTCCATGTATTCGGATGCACACATATCCTGGAGGACAAGTCACGCTGCTGCCGGAGCAGGAGGAAGACGTTAGAGACATACACTCCGTACACGAGAGAGCGGCACCTAAGGAGATGTCACCCATCAGTCACATCAGCACCTATCATACTGTTACTTATCATAATGGAACATATATACATACAGGACCTATCATATATACATACAGGACCTACCATGGAGAGGAGACGTAAGATCTGCACCTATCATATATACATACAGGACCTATCATATATACATACAGGACCTACCATGGAGAGGAGACGTAAGATCTGCACACATACGGACTAACCATGTAGAGAGGACTAAACATTCGTGCGACGCTATCATAGATATAGCATACAGGGAACCAGTAACGCGATAGATAACGCCCCTGACAAAACGGTACCATGAACCATGGAGAGGATTACTGTAAGAAACATCTTCCCGTATCTTATATCGATACGGGACCTAAGAAACATGGATAGGGACACCTATCATATATACATACAGGACCTACCATGGAGAGGAGACGTAAGATCTGCACCTATCATATATACATACAGGACCTATCATATATACATACAGGACCTACCATGGAGAGGAGATGTGAGATCTGCACTACAGGGACTAATTCTTCAGATTATCATGTTTTTGTATTATATTTTAATATTACATTACTGTTATTATTAATATTATTATTATCATACTTGTTGTTAACATTATTTAAAAATCCATAAAAACCTGCAGCTAAAAAGAAAAATAAATCGCTTACCTGTGGCTGTCAGAGCTGAGAGGAGGCTCACGATTGCGAGGAGGGAAGTCATTGTTCTGCTCCGGGAGACTTAATTCCAGTGCAATGTGATCACACATGGGGAGTTCTTCATTTATTTTATTCGGGTGGGGCGTGGGAGGGTCTTCATTTCCAGGAAAGGTAACCCCCGTCACTGAGAAATGAAATCTAAATGACTGAATATTAACCCTACGCATGCTGCAGGGATATTACATTTAAAAAAAATAATGCTGTTGTGTACAAGAAAAAAATCAGCTGTTTCCCCCAAATCAAAAGGGAACCTGTCAGCAGTATGAATACTACTGGGCGTGGAGTAGCTGGACATGAGACTACACGTCACGGCTACTCTTTACTCCGCCTACGATTGCATCTTCAGAAGAGCTGCGCGCCCTCGTCCAAGTACCCAGCATCTGCGCATGCGCAGTAGCTCCGGCCTCAGAGCTGTGGCCGGGCTTCCACAGGCCTGTGTTCTGCGCATGCACAGAACGCCGGGTATTCGGACGAAGATGCAATGGTAGGCGGAGTAAAGAGGCTACTGGGGCGTGGAGTAGCCGCGACGTGTAGCCTCATGTCCAGCTACTCCACGCCCCAGTAGCCGCTTAAAAAAATTTACATATCCCCCGATTAAAGTTTTCTTAAAGATAGCCGGGGTGTGAGGATTAGCCCAAAAAAGGGCTATCCTCACGTCCCATCCATCCACCTACCACCCGATCTACCTTTATAGGTAGAATCGTGGTGGTAGGTGCCCTTTAAGTAAACGCAGGACTGTAAGATATAGATTTATATCCCAGGATTGTAGCCTCTTAAAGTGCACTGGGGGCGTGTCCTCACACTGCTGTGCTATTAACTAATTGCACTGAATTGCTCAAAAGTCCCTCCCCTCCGTATGACTGCTGTAGAAATTTGCCACATGTAGTTTAATGCAGAGAACTAAGAGCACATCAGTGTTAGGACTCACCCTCAATGCACTTGAAAAACCCAGTCATCCATTCTTGCAATCCTGCAGGTCATTCCTGCTGGCAGATTGCTGTCAATAGAATAATATATTGTATGCCATAAATTTGATGGTGAGTAACATGTAATAGACAGTAGTGGAATTGTTATATATGAGTTTTGGGCTGTAGTCTGGAACCAAAGCCCTCTAGGGAGCCCATTGCCACCCAAACCAAATTTTATACTGAGAAGAATCATCACCCATGAAATCCTCATCTATCTGTTCGTGCTACCAATAAACATGTACACAAGAGCCATTTCAGGACCTTTGAAGGTCCTTCGAGGGTCCTGAAATTGCAGATTGATACCAGGCAGAAGAGATGATCCTTCATTCCCCAAGAAGTTTGATTGTAGTACCATATGTGTAGGGGCTCTAATATTCCTATAGCCCAGGGCCCATGGTGGTCCTAATACACCAATATTATGTCATAATCCATACGAGCTGAGAAAACCTATAACATATACAGTCAAAACTCTTTTAAATAGAACACAAGGCGCAGGATGACAGGACAGGACATTGGGGCACATGTACTTACCCGGTCCCGCAGAGTTCACGAAAGTGCATTGTCCGTGTATAATGCCCTGTGCAGATTGTGCGCCCAATATCCTGCATGTGTCGCTTCCCCGCTCAGGTCCCCGGAGTTCACCTTCTTCTTCCTGGTGCATGTAAGTGCATTGTCCGTGTATAATGCGCTGTGCACATCGGGGCAGCAGCACGGAGAGACATCGGGGCAGCAGCACGGAGAGACATCGGGGCAGCAGCACGGAGAGACATCGGGGCAGCAGCACGGAGAGACATCGGGGCAGCAGCACGGAGAAACATCGGGGCAGCAGCACGGAGAGACATCAGTGGAAGAAGAGGAGCGGATCCCGGGACAGCGTATCTCCCGACAAGTAAGCAGATGTGCCGAACACATTCTTCACTGTGTTTTTCACTTAAATCATCCTGTGTTCACTGTTTTTGTTCTATTCTTCACTGTTCTTCACATCTGTTAACTTGTCGGGAGATAATATACGCGCGGAACAGTGAAGAATAGATCGCAGATGTTTGCATACATCTGCTAACTTATCAGAAGACATTCTTTTTCAATTAAATAACACATTTTATTCCTGAACCATGGTCCCTTTGAAAAATGCTCGGGTCTCCCATTGACTTCAATGGGGCTCGTTATTGAGACTCGAGCATCGGGAAAAGTTTGTCTCGAATAACGAGCACTCGAGCATTTTAGTGCTCGCTCATCTCTAGTCTTAACTAATACACAATTCTTATATGGCTCCTCTTTCAAAAGGGAACTTTCTAATAACTCCAAAATTGTCTTTCCCGTTTTAGTTTTCCTGTTTGACATCTGGATTAGTTTTGTAAGAAAGTAATTGTCTTCCCATGGCACAAGTCTTCCTATCTGCGCGGCTAGATAATACCCTTGAAGAGATGGTAGACCCAGTCCTCCTTCCCCGATAGGTCTATAAAGAAACTCCATGTCGTGTTTGTGTTTATGTTGCTTTTGCATTACATTTGCGCTTGCATTGCTTTCACACGTGATTTCCGATTACGTGGCTTTTGTGTCATGTTTACGTTGCATGAACGTTTACTCAGCATTTGCGGCACATTTCACATTCACGTTCACATGGCATTTGCTTTTACATGGA
The DNA here is from genome assembly GCA_019512145.1 of Engystomops pustulosus. NCBI lineage: Eukaryota > Metazoa > Chordata > Amphibia > Anura > Leptodactylidae > Engystomops > Engystomops pustulosus. The sequence goes on along the minus strand of WNYA01000314.1, from coordinate 184,705 downwards.
GTTTGTGTTTATGTGCAGTTTGTGTATATGCGGTGCGTGCGTTTACATAGTGTTTGTATTTACATGCCATTTGCGTCATGTTTTTGTGGCGCTTGCATTGCATTTGCGCTTATGTGGCATTTTCGTTTACATATAGTTTGCATTGCATTTGAGTTAATGTGGCGTTTGCATTCCTCTTGCGTCCACTTGGCTTTGGTGTCAGGTTTACGTTGCATGTGTGTTTGCATTTGCTTTTACATGGCGTTTGCGTTTATGTGCTGTTTTTGTTGCATCTGTGTTCATGTGGCATTTGCCTTTACATGGTGTTTGCTTTTACTTGCCATTTGCGGTGCATTTGCATTCATATGGCGTTTGCGTTTACATGCCATTTGTATTTATATGCCATTTGCAATGTGTTTACATGGTATTTGCTTTGCATTTGTGTTAATGTGGAGTTTGCGTTTACATGGCTTTTGCATTGTAATTGCGTTCGTGTGGCTTTGCGTTTACATAGCGTTTGAGGTGTATTTGCGTTCATACAGTGTTTGCATTTACTTGTCGTTTTCTTTGCCTTTGCATTCACGTGGTGCTTGGTTTACGTGGCGTTTGCGTTGCATTTGCGTTCATGTGGTGTTTGCATTGCATTTACCTATCAATTGTGTTTGGTCAGTGATTGTGTCACATTAAATTTACATTCCTTTCCCGGCGTTTTTATGTGTCACTTGTATTGCATTTACGTTCATGTTGCTGTTGCATTTACTTGGCGTTTGTATCACATTTGCATTGACGTCAGTGTGGCGTTTGTGTTTACATGGTGTTCGCGTTTACATTGCATTTGCATCCTATTCGCATTCCATTTTGTAACATTGCATTTTGTAAACACAAGTAAACTCGTGGAGTAAACGCAATGTTAACTTAAAATTCATAAACTCTCTGCCACTGATTGGACAGTATGAGACAAGATTAGCCCCTGATTGTGTAACATTGCAGCCCTGGAAAGGATCCATTTAGGGATAGGGGCAACGCTTTATAATCGTTTTTATGAAGAATTAATTTTGGGTGGGTTCATTTAAACGTCAGATCAATAGTTACACACGCACCATAGTATAAACATTGCACATAGTGACACACTGCATATGGCTTGCCCTAGTAATGTGCCCTATGGATATATGGTTTTATAGATTCTTTGCTTTCTGACTTCATGTGCAGTACAACCCTAATTCTAGAACATCGTTTTCTTAATCTTAAACCTGAAAAGAATTAAAAAAATTGCACAAAGTCTTTGCACGCCATATTCTTAATACAGTTACCAGGGCCGATCAAGCCTCTTTGTGCCCGAGGCAGCAGAACTTGAAAATGCTTGCCCCCTCCCCACGCATACGCGCCCCGATGACTACCTTACACACTAGTAGTCGTCATTAGACACTGCATTAGTCACCTCTAGGACCGACAGGTGACGCTCCTTACCACTCAGGGAACGGGACTTTTTTTACGTTCTCCTGGCCAGGTTTTTCTCTGCGAATCATAATTAAAATGTCTTTGCTCCATGAAGCACAAACTCCACTTTGTGCCTTGATATACAAAGCCTGCCTCACCCCCTTCCTGTATACACAGCCTCTCCTCTCCCCCATTCCTGTATACCAGGCCTCTCCTCTCCCCCTCATGTATTACACGCCTCTCTCCACCCTTTCCGTATAACAGCCTCTCCTCCCCTTTCCTGTATACAAAGCCTCTCCTTCCCCGTATTACACGCCTCTCTCCCCCCTCCTGTATACCACAGCCTCTCCTCTCCCCTGTATACACAGCCTTCTCCTCCCCTTCAGGTATTACACAGCCTCTCCTCCCCCTTCATGATACCAGCTATCCTCCCCCATCTCTGTAAACAGCCTATCCTTCCCCCTTCCTGATACACAGCCTCTCCTCTCCCACCAAAACTTATGTATAAACACGCCTCTCATCCCCCTTACGGTATACCACAGAGTCTCCTCCCCCTGGTCTTTGTAACACAAGCCTTCCTCTCCCCCCTTCCTGTATCACAGCCTATAATCTCCCCCTTCATGATAAACAGCATCTCCTACCCCCTTCTGTATACACAGCCTCTCCTCTCCCCCCATCCTGATACACAGCCCTTCCTCCCCCCTTTTCCTGTCATAACAGCCCTCCTCCCCCTTCCTGTACACATAGCCTCTCCTCCCCTTCCTTTATAACAGCCTCTCCTCCACCCTTCCTGTATACACAGCCTCTCCTCTCCCCCTTCCGTTATAACAGCTATCCTCCCCAACTTCCTTGTATACACAGCCTTCCTCCCCCCTCTCATGTAGACACAGCCTCTCTCTCCCCCCCCTTCATGTATACCAGGAATCTCCTCCACCCTTACTGTATACCACACCTCTCCTCTCCCCATTCCGTATACAAAGCGCTCCTCCCCACGTACTGTATACACAGCCTCTCCCCCCCCCTTCCTGTATAAACAGCCTATCCTTCCCCCCTGTATACAAGCCTCTCCATCTCCCCCTTACTGTTATAACAGAATATCCTCCCCATTCCTGTATAACAGATTTCCTCCCCCCTTCCTGTGTACACAGCCGATCCTCCCCCGTTGTTACACAGCCTCTTCTCCCCCGTTGTATACACAGCCTCCCTCTCCTCCCATCCTGTATACACGCTTCTCCTCTCCCCCTTCTGTATAAACAGCCTCCCTCTCCCCCTTTCCTGTAATAACACAGGCCTCTCCTCCCCACTTCCTGTATACACTGCCTCTCATCCCCACCTTCCTTATACACAGCCTTTCCTTCCCCCGATACAAGCCCTCCTCCCCCTGTCCTGTATACACAGTCTCTCATCTCCCCCTTTCCGGTATAAACAGCATTCCTCACACTGTATACACGCTCTCCTCCCCCCCTTCCTGTATACACAGCCTTCTCCTCCCCCCTTCCTGTATACCACAGACTCTACTCCCCCGTGGTATACCACAGCTCTTCTCCCCCGTTGTATAAACAGCCTCACCTATCCCCCTTCCTTGTATTACAGCCTAATCTCTCCCTTCCTGTATACCGGGCCTTCCCTCTCCCACTTCCTGTATACACAGGGGGGGGGGGGGATCTCCTCCCCAATTCCTGGTATACAAAGCCTCTCCTCCCCCTTCCTGTATACACAGCATCTCCTCCACCTGTATACACAGCCTCTCTCCCCCCTTCCTGTATACACAGCATCTCTTTCCCCCGTGCTGATACAAAGCCTTCTCCACCCCCTGTAGATCACAGCCTCTCTCCCCATTACTGTATACACAGCCCTCTCATCCCCCCTTCATTTATACAAAAGCCTATCCTCCCCCGTTGTATTACACGCCTCTCATCTCCCCTTTATTCACAGCTTGCTTCCCACTGATACACATCCTATTCTCTCCCACCTTCTGTATACAGAGGCATCTCCTCCCCCGCTTATAACAGCTTCCTCCCCGCTTTGGTATCACAGCCTATTCTTCCATTCTATACACCAGACCTCCTCTCTCTGGTAACACCGCCTCTCTTCCCCCTGTATACACAGCCTATCCTATCCCTGATACACAGCCTCTTTCCCCCCTTCCTGTTTACACAGCCTATCTTCCCCCCTGTATAAAACAGCCTCGCCTCTCCCCCCTTCCTGTATACACAGCAACTCTTCCCCATGTATACAAGCCACTCTTCCTACGACTGTATACACCAGCCTACTTCCCCCCTGTTACACAGCCTCTACTCTCCCTTGTACTACCACAGTCTCCTCTCCCCTGTATACACAGTCTCTCTTCCCCCTGTATTAACAAAATCCTTCCCTCTCCCCCTTCCTGTATAACACAGCCTGTCCTCCTCCCCCCTTCCTGTGTACACAGCCTTCTCTTCCCCTTCCTGTATACACAGCTCTCCTTTCCCCCCCTTCTGTATACACAGACTCTCCTATCCCCCATTCTTGTATTATCCTCTCCTTCCTCCCATATACACATCCTCAGTATACTCGAGTATAAAAAAATGTTGAAAAAAAAAACCTAACTCGGCTATTATGACTGAGTCTATTAAAAAAAACGTGTATCACCTTCCAGATCCCCGGGCGGTTTTCCTCTAGCCATTGATGATCCGGCTTCGGTTCCATGTCCCATTGCGGTGCCGCACTAGTTTTCATGAGTCAGCTGCTTGCGAATTTTGGGTGTGTGCGCTGCCAATGACGGGGGTTGGGGGAAGGTGAGTACACATTTAGTTTTTTTGTTATAGGCTGGACATTCTCAGAGAGGGTCTTAAGGCATATTCTGAGGGCAGGGCAGCTGGCAATCTGATGGGGGGAAGCGTCTACAGCTTTATACGAAGGGCAGGGGCTACAGGATAATATAAATTGGGGCGGCAGTAGGCGGCGTACCGGTTAAATGCTCGGGGCAGGGCTGCAGGCTAAAGACTGGGGGCAGCGGACTGCAGGCTTAACTGGGAGCAGGGGCTGCAGGCTATATACTGGGGCGGCAGGGGCAGGGGCTGATAGGCATATACTTGGGGGCAGGAGTAGGGGCTTTACTACTGAGGGCAGGGGCTGCCGGTAAAGATGGGGGCAGAGACTGCAGGCTATTACTGGGGAGCAGGGGCTGCAGGGCTATATACTGGGGGGCAGGGGCTGGCAGGCTAAACAGAGTGGGGGCAGAGGCTGCAGGCTATATACTGGAGGGCAGGCGGGTTCAGGCTAAATACTGGGGTGGTGGGGCTACAGGCTCTATACTGGGGGACAGGGTTGTAGGCGCAATATTAGGGGTTCAGGGGCTGGCTATATAACTGGGGTACATGGGTGTTGGTATTATACTGGGGGGCGGGGCTGCCGGTTGTCTATATAATGGGGGGGCAGGGCTTGACAGGCTATCTTACTATGGGGCAGGGGATGATGGCTATATAATGGGTGGTCATGGACTGCTCTATTATGACACTTGGGGGCAGGGGCTCAGGATAAATACCGATGGGCATGGCTTCAGGCTATATACTGGGGCCGGGGCTAAGGCTAAATGGGGGGGGGGGGTACAGGCTATTACTGTGAGCAGGGACTATGTGGTTATACTGGGGGCGGGCTGCCGGCGATATATGGGGAGCAGGGGCGCTGCAGCTAAATATGGGGGAGCAGGGGCTACAGGCTAATCTGGGGGGAAGGGGCTTTAGGAAAAACGCTTTATCCATCCCTCCAGTAGTAGCCCCTCATTTCCCCCTCTCTGTGGAATCTCCCACTCTTTTTACATGCTATTATTTTTGGATCCACTCTTGTTCTTTGCCACCTCTCATCGCCCTTCTCTTAATTGTGACCTTGTTATCTCTCCCTCATTTTGTTAGTCCTCGCTACCCTCTTTTGTGGATCCCACAGTATTCCCCCCTAATCTTCCCCTCTTTTCTAAACCACTTCTAATCTCCCCTATTTGTTGTCAAGCCCCTCATCTCTGTTCCCCCTAATCACATTTGTTAGTTTTCTCACCCCCTCCTATTAAGTTGTATCTCCTTCTCTTATTATGGGCCCCCTTCGTCTCCCTCTCATTTCGTAGCCCTCATCTAACCCCCTCTTATTGTGGCCCTTGGTATCTACCCCTCTTATGTGGGCCCTCTGATATCTGTTACCCCCTATCTCAACCCCCCTAACTGATGGCCCTTCTCACCTCCCTCCTCTTAATATTGTCACCCTGGTACCTCCCCTTCATTTGTGGGTATCGACTCTCTCTCTCCCCATCTTTTTGACCCACTCCAATCCACTCTCTTTTGACACCCCCTTCCATCTTGTTGGGCCCCCCACTTCTGCGGCCTCATTTTAATTTCTCCTTTTTGTTGGCCATATCATCTCACTTGTATTAATGGGGCAACACTTATCTCCCCTCCACAGTGTGGCACCTTTTTAAAACATACACAGTCCCCAAGGCAGATCCTACTCTTTAGCTGCTGTGTACAGCGCCAGCAGGTGACAATGTCATATAATTGCGCCTGCCGAACTGCTTCATGCTTTATGACAACCAACAGCGAGGCAATTAATGATGGAGAGCTCAAGCCATACTGCTTTCGACTCCAGCGGGCACAGTGAAGGCACAACCGAAAAAGGGGGCGAGGGAGTCGGCACGGTGAGGGGGCAGAGTCAGTGAGGCGACAAAGGGGTGGAGCCATCAGGGTTGTTGGGTTGGGCCCACTGGGGCTTTCACTGGACAAAACGGGTGCGCAGTCTGAATCGCTGATGTATACAATTTTTGGTTGCCCTGGGATCCGACCATAAATCATTCTGAAATTAAGGTCGGAGGGCAGATGATTCATGAATAGCTTTCCTCTCTGCCTTTCTGCCTCCTCCCCCAGTGCACAGACTTACTCTCCAGCTCCAGATAAGATTAAGGTTCTTTATCCAGGTGCGGGGGTGTTGCTTAGGGTCACCACCCATACTCGGAATCTTTCACTGACCTATGAGTGATAGGCGCTACAACCACAATAAAAAACTGAGTTAAATTGTTAAAGTAATGAATAAAACATATCTTTTTTATTGTGCCAAAAAACAACATGAGTCGGGGTTGAAATGAGAATGTTCTTTTATGGGCAAAACCCTTTCACCCAAGCTTAGTACTGCCACATGGCAGGACTGTGGGGGTTAGTGGCAGAGTGACCAAGACTTTGGGGGTAGGGGTAAGAGCCTGAAAGAGAATGACCCGTTAAGGAGCCTTCAAGTCAGAGAATATGACCGAACTTCCCCAGCCAGTGACTGACAGGGATAAACAGCATGAGCAGGTAGGAATTGGTACATCCATGGGGACAAGATTTGGCAATATGAAGAAATTTCTTTATAGTGGGCCACATTAGAGGGTAAATTACACTAGGATAGGAGAAGTAATGTTGTAGGATGCCTCGCTGCAGGGGCAAGAGGAGTGCGCTGAAATAATGATAACGGTTGCGGTTACTCTTTCAGTATTAGTTCCCAAGGGGGTTGGTTGTTTTGGAGAGCCATTGAACACAAAGCAGGCTCTCCTGAAAACTGCTCTAAAACTATACATCAAAGGACAACGCTCAACTCTCAGAAAATAAACAGTTAGGTTTAGAGAATTAATTAACGTTGAGAAGGATTCCAAACTTTCTTAGGAGTGAAGCGTTGTCCTTTGATTTAAAGGTTTAGAGCAGTTTTCGAGGCTCCTCACAACACAACCACCCCCCTTGGGCACTAAGTAGGTATAGAGGACAACCTGTTATTATTTCAGCGCACATCGTCATGGCCTGCAACAGAGGCATTTACAATATTCTCCGATCCTGCCTGTAATTTACCCTATAGATTGGGGGCCAGTTATAAGGTCATTTTTTAATATGGAAATGTGGTCACCAATGGATGTGACCAATCCTACCGGGTCATGGTGTCATTCAGGGAATCATTGGTGGAGGATGTTTTTCATTATTCAATGGACCTTTATGGTTCCTTAAAGGTCATTGTCATGCATGCTCTTACCCCTAACCCCAGAAGTCTGTGGGGGTCACTCCGCACACACACGTCATGCCCTGCCGGCAATGGAATATAAGCTGGCGTTTTAACGGGGTTTGCCCCTAAAAGCTCTTTACATTCATTCCTCTCGAGATGTTTACACAAGAAAAAATATTTTAAACCCCATACTTTAACAATTACGGTTTATTCTTGTTTTGGTCCTATTGCTCGTTGTCATTTGTTAGATTCCAGAGTGTGAGCGGGGACCTCTATTAAACAACCAATTATGATTTTGTGCTATGAGATGATGGGGTGCTGACAATGGAGTAGATTATCAGGGTAAGTCTATCACACTTATCTAGCTTACGAACATCAATCGTATCTGGCCTCAGAGAGAAAAAGAGAGATGGAATGAAATGAAATGAAATGGATATAAGAAACACTTTAGCTCTTCTACCTCTCTTTCTACAATCTGAACTATAACACCACAGAGAGTACCAAACCCCCCCCCCACCCCCACCACCCGTTAGGTCTATGCACAATGCCGACAGAGTTGTTGTGGGGAACTTGTCTTAAAAATGGGGTTGGAGAGGTAGGAGACAGCGAGAATTCCCATGTCCAAACATTAAAAATCTGAGATTTACGTGGGATCCAAGAGGGCAACCGATTGTATACATTGGTTATTGTATAATTGTATACACCTAGGAATAATAGAGACCAGTGGGAATTATATTGGTGACAGTGAATTAGAGAAAGAAAGTGTTATTTGTTCTTTATATTGTGTACATCTAAAGAAACCTTGTCTTTGTGGGAGGAATACCCCATTTTAGAGGAAACAGGCTCTCCAGATGTGATAGCGATCACAGTGGAGTGAGTTCAGAGATGCTCTTCTGGCCTACTTGGTTGTAACGGGTGGTGATTGAGTCACTGTTGCCTTTTCTATAGCTCGAACAGTACTGCCTATTCGCCTCGACCCTCTGGCCTCAACAAGGCCTTCTGCCCAGAAATTGCCGCTCACTGGATGTTTTTTTTTTTGGACCATCTCTGTAAACCCTAGAGATGGTTGTGAGTGAAAATCCCAGTAGATCAGCAGTCAGTTGGAATCTCAGACCAGGCTTCTGGCACCAACAAACAAATGCCAGTTCAAAGGCCTCTATCACTTCTTCCCCATATGATGCTCGGGCGACTGCAGGGAGATTGTGTGGACCATGTTCTTACCTGCCTAAATGCACGAGGTGCCACCATGTGATTGGCTGCTGATTAGAAAATTAAGTGTTAACGAGAAGGGGGCAGGTGATTGTACCTAATAAGTGGCCGGTGAGTGTATATACAGAATTACAATGTTTACATTTGATTTTACAGAAAATTTTACTATATAAAGTTTATAAATTTATAAAACACCTTTACAACACATTATCAAACAATAACCTTATCCTATAACTCACAAGCTCTCAGTTCTCCGTGTATTCGGTGCACACATGTGGCCTGGAGGAACAAGTCTCGCTGCTGCGGAGCAGGCGGAAGACGTTAGAGATACACTCAGTACACGCGGGAGCGGAAACTAAGGAGATGTCACCCATCAGTTCATCAGCACTGATCATATGTACTATCATAATGGAAATATATTACTCCAGGGGACATACCTGAAAAGGAGATTGCTCTTACAGAGACCAATTCTTCAGATTATCATGTTTTGTATTATATTTTAATATTACATACTGTTATTATTATTTACATACTGTTTGTTAGTTTTTAAAAAATCATTAAAAACCGGGCAGCTAAAAAGAAAAATAAATCGCTTACCTGTGGACTGTCCGAGCGAGAGGGGCCACGATTGCGAGGAGGGAAGTCATTTGTTGTTGCTCCTGGAGACTTAATTCAGTGAATGTGATACACATTGGGAAGTTCTTCATTATTTTATTTGGGTGGAGCGTGGGAGCAGGTCTCATTTCAAGGAAAGTCACCCCCGCCAGGAGGAAAATGAAACTAAATGATGAATATTAACCCTACGCCTGCTGCTAGGGACATCACATTGGAAACAATAATAATGCTGCTGTTGTACAAGAAAAGAAATCAGCTATTTCCCTTCTTAGCCTCTTAAAGTGCACAGGGGGCGTTGTCCTAACAGCTGTGCTTTAGGGTTGAACGAATTGCTCAAAATCCCTTCCCTCTATATGACTGTTGTAGAAATTTTCGACAAGTAGTCAAGGCAGAGATAATAGACCCCATCAGTGTTAGGACACACCCCATGCCCTGAAGATTCCAGTCATCCAGTTCTTGCATCCTGCAGGTCATCCTGCTGGCAGATTGCCTTTAATCGGGATAATATATGTATGCCATACAATTTGCTTGCTGGTGAGTCAATGTAAATAGAACCGTAGGGATTATTACATAGGAGTTTTGGGCTGTAGTTTGGAACCAAAGCCTCTCGGGAGCCCATGCCACCCAACCAAATTTATACTGAGAAGAACATGAACCATCCTCGTTCTCTGTTCGTGCTTACCAATTACCAAGTAACAAGAGCCTTTCAGGACCTTTGAAGGTCCTTCGAGGGTCCTGAAATTGCAGCTTGATAGCAGGCAGAATGAGCTGCTCATTCATTCCCCAAGACGTTTTGATGTAGTACCAGATTTGCAGGGGCTCTAATTTCTATAGCCCGGGCCATGGGGTCCTAATCCACCCTGGTAAGAGACATTGTCCATCAAAGCACCACTATTTGTCAATTAATTAGAGATGAGGCGAACATGCTCGTACGACTTGATGCTCGGCGGGGGGTGCATTAAGGTACTCGAGACGGCTCGTTGCTCGGGACGAGTATTTCGCCTGCTCGAGATTCGAGCATTAATTAAAAAAACACAGTTGAAGAACAATGAAGAAGAGAATAAAAACATTAAACCACAGGCGTCTTTAAGTGACAAACACCGTACGAACACCAGTGAAGAATAGCTTACAGAATGTTCGGACCATCTGGCTACTTGTCGGACGATCGCGCGAACGGGCGAACAAAAGAGTAGTGAAGAAAGAAAAAAAGGCACACAGAAAGAAACATGTGAAAAGTAAAGTAAAAAAAAGAAGTAAAGAACAATATAAATTGTTTTGAAGTGGAAGATGAAGAACAATTGCAGACACGGGTGAGCAGGACAGAGACACACAAACCGGAGGAGCAGCCAACTGAGACACCCGGGCGGAGAATTGGCACAGACTTGACACACAGCGGGGGGGGTTTGGGGAGTACATAGCACCGGACGAGAAGATACCTAGGCGGGAAATAGATAAGAGCTTAGCAGAAGCCTTCTGTTTTTTCTCTCTGCCCGTTGCCATTAGACGGAGAAAGGGAGACCCGATTTCTTGTCTCTCATCTCTGACGGCCAAGGAGTTCTTCGCATCCTACCCTTAGGTTCCATGCAACGGATAGCACGGAAAGTGTCAGGCAGGAGCTGGGGTCCCAGGGGCGTATAGGATGGGTGCATGAGGCTAAGGGTGGGCAACTTGGAGGGACAGCAGGGTCTCGCCGGCAAAGAGGCATCGTCGAGGACAGGGGGTCATAAGGCAGACAGAGCGGGCGTGCACAGGATGCCTCTCCGATACGAAATTCGGCGCGGGAATAGTGAGAAAATGCTTCACTTTCTTGCCGGCTGTTAGAAGGTGGGGAACGGAGAGGCGGGGCAAGGACTGTGTGAGGCGAGTGTCAGTACGGCCTCGGGGATGAGAGGCTGGTACTGGAGTAGGAGACGTCCCTGAGGAGGGGATGCTTACGTTGAGGGAGATGACTTGAGTGCCTGCGAGTTCGTTTTTGAGGAGCAGGTGGGGGCAAGGCAGTAGATGTGGGGTGGGGACAAACTGGGTATGGAGAGAAGGGCGGGGAAAGGAGACGAGGAATCGGAAGTCGGGGCAGCTCAAGGGATATGAATGAAATATGTGTTTTGAGGGATAAGAGGGGAAAAGGAGAAAGCCGGGGTGGTTCCTATCTCGTTTGTTTGATACGGGTGGTGGGTGGCAGTTCCCTTTCTTTGGCCGTCGGGCCTGTTGTCGACTTCTGTTTCCATTTGGTCCGGTGTTGCTGGCCGTCTCCGGTTGGGCTTACGCTTCCCTAGTCTTGCCGCATTCCGCCGTCTCTTATTTGGAAGGAGAGAGTTAGGGGCCACCCCATTGAAAACGGAGAGCTTGGACTGATCGAATAGAGCAGTCGGCGGGGGGAAAGGTAGACAATACGTGGGCAGGTAGGCAGATAGCGGGGGGGATCACGATGGACACGACATCGGGGGCAAGGAAGTCGTTCGAATTGGGGAGGTTGATGTGGGACCGACGAGAGGGGGTGAAAATGGACTAGATGGCCTGCGGGTCACGTTGAGGGGGGTACCTGGCAGAGCTATTGCGATGACAGAGCGGGGAAAGTTGACGGGAATGCTGCACCTTTAGGAGAGCGGCCGGAGCAACGTGGGAGACAGTGGGGAGGCAAAGGAGACAGCCTGGGCACTGGAGACCATCGTAGAGGGCACGGATGAGCAGCGGTGGCAAGATGATTTGGAGCGGGAACGGACGCAGACGAGAGCCGGGGGCACGGAAAGACGGGCGGACAGCGGGGCAAGGAGACCAGCTGGGCACGGAGACATCGGGGCACGGAGAGAAGCGGGGCACCGGGAGAGAGAAGACGTGGGGCAACAGAGAAGCGGGCACGGAGGGGAGACAGCGGGGCACGGAGACAGGGGGGCACAGACGACAGCGGGGCACGGAGGGGACAGCGGGGCACGGAGACAGCGGGGCCGGGCACAGAGAAGAGAGCGGGGCACGGAGGCGTGCGGGGCACGGAGGAGGAAGCGGGGACGACGCGAACGAGACGGATGAGCGGGGCACGGGAGAGGGGGGACGGAAGGGACGGGAGAGCGGTGGGCACGGAGACAGCGGGGCACGGAGACGGGCGGGCACGGAGACATCGGGGAAAGCACGGAGGGGACAGCGGGCACGGAGACAGTGGGGCACAGAGACGCGGAGGCACGGGGAAGACAGCGGGGCAGGAGGCAGCGGGGCACGGAGACAGCGGGGCAGAGGAGACAGCGGGGCACGGAGACAGCGGGGGCACAGAGACAGCGGGGCACCGGAGACAGCGGGGCACAAGAGACAGCGGGGCACGGAGACAGAGCGGGCAGGAGACAGCGTATCTCCGACAAGTAAGCAGATGTGCCGAACATCTTAATCTTTTCTCACTGTGTTTTCACTTAAATGATCCTATTCTTCACTGTTCTTCACATCCTGTAATGGTCGGGAGATAATATACGCGCGGAACAGTGAAGAATAGATCGAGATGTTTGCATACATTGCTAACTTATCAGAAGACATTCTTTTTCAATTAAATACACATTGTATTCCCGAACCATGGTCCCTTGAAAAAGCGGGTTCTCCATTGACTTCAATGGGCCGTTATTCGGAGACGAGCACTCGAGCATCTGGAAAGTTCGTCTCGAATAAGAGCACTCGAGCATTTAGTGCTCGCTCATCTCTAGTCATAAATCCTACGAGCTGAGAAAACTAAAACATATACAGCTCAAAACTCTTTAAATAGAACACAAGGTGGCAGGATGACAGGAGCCGGACATTAGGGCACAGTGACTTCCCCGTTCCTCGCCAGAGTTCACGAAAGTGCATTGTCGTGTATAAGGCGCCAGTGCAGATTGTGCGCCCAATATCCGGCATGGTCGCTTACCCGCTACGGTCCCGGAGTTCACCTCTTCTTCCCGGTGCATGTAAGTGCATGTCCGGTGTTAATGCGTGGGCAGGAGTCACTAAGATCCCGCGCCAGATATCTGATGTGTCGCTTCCCCCCGCTCAGGTCCCCGGAGTCACCTTCTTCTTCTGGTGCATGTAAGTGCATTGTCCGTGTATAATGCGCTGTGCGGGGACAGTCACTAAGATCGGGCAACCGATATCCGATGTGTCGCTTCCCCGCTCAGGTCCCCGCGGAGTTCACCTTCTTTTCCTGGTGCATGTAAGTGCATGTCCGTGTATAATGCGCTGTGCGGGGCGGGGACTCACTAAGATCGTGCGCCAATATTCTGCATGTGTCGCTTCCGCTCAGGTCCCAGGAGTTCACTTCTTCTTACTGGTGCATGTAAGTGCATTGTCCGTGTATTAATGCGCTGTGCGGGGAGTCACTAAGATCCTGCACCCGATATCCTGCATGTGTGCTCCCTGCTCAGGTCCCCGGAGTTCATCCTTCTTCTTCTGGTGCATGTAAGTGCATTGTCCGTGTATAAGCGCTGTGCGGGGTAGTCACTAAGATCATGCCCCGATTACCTGCATGTGTCGCTTCCTGCTCAGGTCCCCGGCGTTCACCTTCTTTTCTGGGTGCATGTAGTGCATGTCCGTGTATAATGCGCTGTGCGGGGAGTCACTAAGATCTCATGCGCCCATATCCTGCATGTGTCGCTTCCCGCTCAGGTCCCGGAGTTCACTTCTTCTTCCGGTGCATGTAAGTGCATTGTCCGTGTTATAATGCGCTGTGCGGGAGGTCACTAAGATCCTGAGCCCGATATCCTGCAGCTGTGTCGCTTTCGAGCTCTGGCTCGCGGAGTTCACCTTCTTTTCCTGGTGCATGGTAAGCGCATTGTCGTGTATAATGCGCTGTGCGGGGAAGTCACTAAGATCGTGCACGCGATATATCCTGCATGTGTCGCTTCCCCGTCAGGTCACCGGAGTCCCTTCTTCTCCTGGTGCATGTAAGTGCAATGTCGTGTATAATGGCGCTGTGCCGGGAGCACTAATATCGTGAGCCGATATCCTGCATGTGTCGCTCCCCGCTCAGGGTCCCCGGGTTCACTTCTTCTTCCTGGGCATGTAAGTGTCTTGTCCGTGCGATAAGTGCGCTGGCGGGGGAGTCACTAAGATTCCTGCAACCCGATATCCTGCAGTCGTTCTTCCCTGCCTCAGGTCCCCGGAGTTCTCCTTCTTCTTCCTGGTGCATGTAAGTGCATTGTCCGTGTATAATGCGCTGTGCGGGGAGTCACTAAGATCTGCCAAGTATCCTGCATGTGTCGCTTCCCTGCTCAAGGTCCCGGAGTTCACCTTCTTCTTCCTGGGTGCATGTAAGTGCATTGTCCGTGTTATAATGCGCTGCTGACAGGGAGGCTACTAAGATCCTCGCGCACCAATATCTCGCTGTGTCGCTTCCAAGCTCAGGTCCCGGAGTTCACCTCTTTTCCCGGTGGCATGGAAGTGCCATGTCGTGTATAATGCGCTGTGCAGGGAGTCACTAAGATCCTGCGCCCGAATATTCTGCAGTGTCGCTTCCGATCAGGTCACGGAGTTCACCTTATTTTCCTGGTGTATTAGTACGTGCAGAG
>WNYA01000314.1:14402-169857 GCA_019512145.1 Engystomops pustulosus | reverse complement strand
CACTTCATGCACCAGGAAGAAGAAGGTGACTCCGGGACCTGGGGTGGAGTGCACAGCCCAGGATATCTGGGTGCAGGATCTTAGTTGACCTCCCCGACAGCGCATTAACACGACAATGCACTTACATGACCATTAAGAATAATGTGAACTCCGTGACCTGAGCGTGGAGTGACACATGCAGTGATATCTGGTGCACGGATCCTTAGTGACTCCCCGCACAGCTCATTAATACACGACAATGCCTTACTGCACCAGGAAGATAAGGTGAACTTCCATGGAGGATCGAGCAGGAGCACACTTGCAGATATCGGGTGCAGACTTTAGTGACTCCCCTCGCACCCAATGGTCGCATTATACATACGGACATTGCACGTATTCCAGCACCAGGAATGAATAGGTGAACTCCGGACCTGAGCTGGAAGCACACATGCAGAATATCGGGCGCAGGATCTTAGTGACTCCCCGCACAGCGCATTATACACGGACAATGCACTTACATGCCCAGGAAGAAAGGTGAACTCCGGGACCTGAGGCAGGGAAGCGACACTGCGGATATTCGGGCGCAGGATCTTAGTGAGCCTCCCCTGCACAGCGCATTATACACGGACATGGCACTTACCATGCACCAGGAAGAAGAAGTGAAACTCCGGGACCTAGACGGGAAGCGACACATGCAGATACGGTGCAGGATCTTAGTGACTCCCCGCACAGTCGCATTATACACGGACATGCACTTACATGCACCAGGAAGAAGAAAGGAGACCTCCGGGGACCTGAGCAGGGAAGCCACATGCAGGATATCTGGGTGCAGCATCTTAAGGTGCACTCTTACCCCGCCAGCGCACTTATCCACGGACCAATGCACGTTATACATGCCCAAGGAAGAAGAAGGTGAACGCCGGGGACCCTGAGCGGGGAGCGACACATGCAGGCATATGGGCTGCAGATTCGGTATCTGCTCCCCGCACACGCCATTATACACGGACATGCACTTACGATGCACCAGGAGAAGAAGGTGAACTCCGGGGACCTGACGGGGAAGCGACACATGCAGGATATACTGGCACGCATCTTAGTGACTTCCCGCACAGCGCATTATCACGACAATGCCTTATCACCAGAAGACAGAAGGTGAACTCCGTGAGCAGGCTTGCGAGAGCGCGACACGATACTGCAGGATATCGGGCTGCAAGGATCTTAAGTGACTCCCGCACAGCGCATTATACACGGACAATGCACTTACATGCCCGGAAGAAGAAGTGAACTCCGGACCTGAGCGGGAAGCGACACATGCAGGATATGGGCGCAGGATCTATGACCTCCCCGCACAGCGGCTTATACACGGACATCCACTTACATCACCCAGAAAAGAAGGTGAAACTCCGGGACCTGAGCATGAAGCGACACATGCAGGCTATCGGGTGCATGATCTTAGTGACTCCCCGCACAGCGCATTATACACGGACAATGCACTTACATGCACCAGGAAGAAGAAGGATCAACTCCGGGGACCGACAGGGAGCGACACATGCAGGATATCGGGTGCAGGATCTTAGTGACTCCCCGCACAGCGCATTATACACGGACAATGCACTTACATGCACCAGTAAGAAGAAGGTGAACTCCGGGACCTGAGCGGGGCAAGCGACACATCAGATATTGGGCGGCACGATCTTAGTGATCCCCCGCACAGCGCATTATACACGGACATGCACTTACATGCACCAGGAATAAGAAGGTGAACTCCGCGGGGACCTGAGCGGGGAAGCGACACATCGGATATCGGGCTCGATCTTAGTGACTTCCCGGCACAGCGCATTATACACGGACAATGCACTTACATGCACCGAAGAAGAAGGTGACTCCGGGTACTGACGGAGGTGAAGCGGACTCAGACGGCGCGGACTTAGTCCTCAGCTACACGCGATACTGCACGGAAGCGGTAACTGGACCTGTGCGACATGCGGATATTGGGCGCACAATCTGCACTGGGCCTTAATACACGGACAATGCACTTTCGTGAACTCTGCGGTGAACGGGTAAGTCACTGTGCCCAATGTCCTGTCCTGTCATCCTGCACCTTGTGTTCTATTTAAAGAGTTTTGACTGTATATGTTTTAGTTTTCTCAGCTCGTATGGATTTATGACTAGAGATGAGCGAGCACTAAATGCTCGAGTGCTCTTATTCGAGACGAACTTTCCATATGCTCGAGTGCTCGTCTCCGAATAACGGCCCCATTGAAGTCAATGGAGACCCGCTTTTTCAAGGGACCATGGTTCGGGAATAAATGTGTTATTTAATTGAAAAAGAATGTCTTCTGATAGTTAGCAATGTATGCAAACATCTCGATCTATTCTTCACTGTTCCGCGCGTATATTATCTCCCGACCATTACCACGGATGTGAAGAACATGAAGAATAGGATCATTTAAGTGAAAACACAGTGAAAAAGATTACAGATGTTCGGCACACTCTGCTTACTTGTCGGGAGATACGCTGTCTCCTGCCCCCCTCTGTCTCCTGCCCCGCTGTCTCTGTGCCCCGCTGTCTCCGGTGCCCCGCTGTCTCTGTGCCCCCGCTGTCTCCGTGCCCCGCCTGTCTCCTTGCCCCGCTGTCTCCGTGCCCCGCTGCCTCCTGCCCCGCTGTCTTCCCCGTGCCTCCGCGTCTCTGTGCCCCACTGTCTCCGTGCCCGCTGTCCCCTCCGTGCTTTCCCCGATGTCTCCGTGCCCGCCCGTCTCCGTGCCCCGCTGTCTCCGTGCCCACCGCTCTCCCGTCCCTTCCGTCCCCCCTCTCCCGTGCCCCGCTCATCCGTCTCGTTCGCGTCGTCCCCGCTTCCTCCTCCGTGCCCCGCACGCCTCCGTGCCCCGCTCTCTTCTCTGTGCCCGGCCCCGCTGTCTCCGTGCCCCGCTGTCCCCTCCGTGCCCCGCTGTCGTCTGTGCCCCCCTGTCTCCGTGCCCCGCTGTCTCCCCTCCGTGCCCGCTTCTCTGTTGCCCCACGTCTTCTCTCTCCCGGTGCCCCGCTTCTCTCCGTGCCCCGATGTCTCCGTGCCCAGCTGTCTCCTTGCCCCGCTTCCGGCCCGTCCCCGGCCCCCGGCTCTCGTCTGCGTCCGTTCCCGCTCCAAATCATCTTGCCACCGCTGCTCATCCGTGCCCTCTACGATGGTCTCCAGTGCCCAGGCTGTCTCCTTTGCCTCCCCACTGTCTCCCACGTTGCTCCGGCCGCTCTCCTAAAGGTGCAGCATTCCCGTCAACTTTCCCCGCTCTGTCATCGCAATAGCTCTGCCAGGTACCCCCCTCAACGTGACCCGCAGGCCATCTAGTCCATTTTCACCCCCTCTCGTCGGTCCCACATCAACCTCCCCAATTCGAACGACTTCCTTGCCCCCGATGTCGTGTCCATCGTGATCCCCCCCGCTATCTGCCTACCTGCCCACGTATTGTCTACCTTTCCCCCCGCCGACTGCTCTATTCGATCAGTCCAAGCTCTCCGTTTTCAATGGGGTGGCCCCTAACTCTCTCCTTCCAAATAAGAGACGGCGGAATGCGGCAAGACTAGGGAAGCGTAAGCCCAACCGGAGACGGCCAGCAACACCGGACCAAATGGAAACAGAAGTCGACAACAGGCCCGACGGCCAAAGAAAGGGAACTGCCACCCACCACCCGTATCAAACAAACGAGATAGGAACCACCCCGGCTTTCTCCTTTTCCCCTCTTATCCCTCAAAACACATATTTCATTCATATCCCTTGAGCTGCCCCGACTTCCGATTCCTCGTCTCCTTTCCCCGCCCTTCTCTCCATACCCAGTTTGTCCCCACCCCACATCTACTGCCTTGCCCCCACCTGCTCCTCAAAAACGAACTCGCAGGCACTCAAGTCATCTCCCTCAACGTAAGCATCCCCTCCTCAGGGACGTCTCCTACTCCAGTACCAGCCTCTCATCCCCGAGGCCGTACTGACACTCGCCTCACACAGTCCTTGCCCCGCCTCTCCGTTCCCCACCTTCTAACAGCCGGCAAGAAAGTGAAGCATTTTCTCACTATTCCCGCGCCGAATTTCGTATCGGAGAGGCATCCTGTGCACGCCCGCTCTGTCTGCCTTATGACCCCCTGTCCTCGACGATGCCTCTTTGCCGGCGAGACCCTGCTGTCCCTCCAAGTTGCCCACCCTTAGCCTCATGCACCCATCCTATACGCCCCTGGGACCCCAGCTCCTGCCTGACACTTTCCGTGCTATCCGTTGCATGGAACCTAAGGGTAGGATGCGAAGAACTCCTTGGCCGTCAGAGATGAGAGACAAGAAATCGGGTCTCCCTTTCTCCGTCTAATGGCAACGGGCAGAGAGAAAAAACAGAAGGCTTCTGCTAAGCTCTTATCTATTTCCCGCCTAGGTATCTTCTCGTCCGGTGCTATGTACTCCCCAAACCCCCCCCGCTGTGTGTCAAGTCTGTGCCAATTCTCCGCCCGGGTGTCTCAGTTGGCTGCTCCTCCGGTTTGTGTGTCTCTGTCCTGCTCACCCGTGTCTGCAATTGTTCTTCATCTTCCACTTCAAAACAATTTATATTGTTCTTTACTTCTTTTTTTTACTTTACTTTTCACATGTTTCTTTCTGTGTGCCTTTTTTTCTTTCTTCACTACTCTATTTGTCGCCCGTTCGCGCGATACGTCCGACAAGTAAGCAGATGGCCGAACATCTGTAACTATTCTTCACTGTGTTCTTACTGGTGTTTTCACTTAAAGACGCCTGTGTTCACTGTTTTTATTCTTTCTTCATTGTTCTTCCGTGTGTTTTTTTAATTAAATGCTCGATCTCGAGCAGGGGAAAATACTCGTCCGAGCAACGAGCCGTCTCGAGTACCTTAATGCTCGAACGAGCATCAAGCTCGGACGAGCATGTTCGCTCATCTCTAATTATGACATAATATTGGTGCTTTGATGGACAATGTCTATTACCAGGGGTGGATTAGGACCACCATGGGCCCAGGGCTATAGGAATATTAGAGCCCCTACAAATATGGTACTACAATCAAACTTCTTGGGGAATGAATGGCATCTTCTGCCTGCTATCAACCTGCAATTCAGGACCCTCGAAGGACCTTCAAAGGTCCTGAAAGGCTCTGTGTACATTGGTATTGGTAAGCACGAACAGAGACGAGGATGGGTGCAGTGTTCTTCTCAGTATAAATTGGTTGGGTGGCAATGGGCTCCCGAGAGGCTTTGGTTCCAAACTACAGCCCAAAACCTCCTATGTAATAATCCTCTACTGTCTATTACATGTTACTCACCATCAAATCAAATTTATGGCATACAATATATTATCCTATTAAAGGCAATCTGCCAGCAGGAATGACCTGCAGGATTGCAAGAATGGATGACTGGAATCTTCAAGTGCATTGAGGGTGTGTCCTAACACTGATGTGCTATTAGTTCTCTGCATTGAACTACTTGTGGAAAATTTCTACAACAGTCATATAGAGGGAAGGGACTTTTGAGCAATTCGGTGCAACCAGCTAAGAGCACAGCAGTGTGAGGACACGCCCCCTGTGCACTTTAAGAGGCTAAGAAGGGAAATAGCTGATTTTTTTCTTGTACACAGCAGCATTATTTTTTTCCAATGTGATGTCCCTGCAGCATGCGTAGGGTTAATATTCAGTCATTTAGGTTTCATTTCTCTGTGACGGGGGTTACCTTTCCTTGAAATGAAGACCCTCCCACGCTCCACCCAAATAAAATAAATGAGAACTTCCCATGTGTGATCACATTTCACTAGAATTAAGTCTCCCGGAGCAGAACAATGACTTCCCTCCTCGCAATCGTGAGCCTCCTCTCAGCTCTGACAGCCACAGGTAAGCGATTTATTTTTCTTTTTAGCTGCAGGTTTTTATGGATTTTTTAAAAACGTTAACAACAAGTATGATAATAATAATAACAGTAATGTAATATTAAAATATAATACAAAAACATGATAATCTGAAAGAATTGTCTCTGTAAGAGCAGATCTCCTTTTCATGGTATGTCCGGCTGATATATATTTCCATTATGATAGTAACAGTATGATAAGTGCTGATGAACTGATGGGTGACATCTCCTTAGGTTCCGCTCTCTCGGTGTACTGAGTGTATCTCTAACGTCTTCCGTGCTCCGCAGCAGCGGACTTGTCCTCCAGGCCACATGTGTGCACCGAATACACGGAGACTGAGGCTGGTGAGTTATAGGATAAAGGTTATTGTTTGATAATGTGTTGTAAAATGTTTTTATAATTTATAAACTTTAGTATAGTAAATATTTTCTGTAAAATCAAATGTAACAATTGTATTCTGTATATACACTCACCGGCCACTTTATTAGGTACACCTGTCCAACTGCTCGTTAACACTTAATTCTAATCAGCCAATCACATGGTGGCACCTCGTGCATTTAGGCAGGTAGAACATGGTCAAGACAATCTCTGCAGTTCGCCCGAGCATCAGTATGGGGAAGAAGATGATTAGAGGCCTTTGAACTGGCATGGTTGTTGGTGCCAGAAGGCCTGGTCTGAGATTTCCAATACTGCTGATCTACTGGGATTTTCACGCACAACCATCTCTAGGGTTTACAGAGAATGGTCCGAAAAGAAAAAAACATCCAGTGAGCGGCCGTTTCTGGGGCAGAAAGCTTGTGATGCCAGAGGTCAGAGGACGAATAGGCAGACTGGTTCGAGCTGATAGAAAAGGCAACAGTGACTCAATCACCACCCGTTACAACCAAGTAGGCCAGAAGAGCATCTCTGAACCACTCCACTGTGATCGCTATCACATCTGGGAGAGCCTGTTCCTCTAAAAGGGGTATTCCTCCCACAAAGACAAGTTTCTTATATGTACACAAGATAATAAAATAACACTTTCTCTAATTCACTGTCACCAATATAATTCCAACTGGTCTCTATTATTCCTAGTGTATACAATTATACAATAACCATGTATACAATCGGTTGCCTTTGGATCCAACCGTAAATCTTCAGATTTTTATGGTTGGACATGGGAGATTCTCTCTGTCTCCTACCCCTCCGACCTCCATTTTAAGACAAGTTCACACACAGACACTCCTGTCGGCATTGTGCATAGACTAACGAGGTGGTGGGGGGGGGGGGGGGTTGGTACTCTCTGTGTGTTATAGTTCAGATGTAGAAGAGATGTAGAAGAGCTAAAGTGTGTCTTATATCCATTTCATTCCATTTCATTCCATCTCTCTTTTTCTATGGGCCAGATAGATTGATGTTCGAAGCTAAATAAGTGTAGATATACTGTACCTGATAATCTCACTCACATGTCAGCACCCCATCATCTCATAGCACAGAAATCATAATTGGTTGTTTATAGAGGTCCCGCTCACACTTGGAATCTAAAAATGACCAACGAGCAATAGGAGCCAAAACAGGAATAAAACAGTAAAATTGTAAAGTATGGGGTTAAAAATGATTTTTTCTTGTGTAAACATCTCGAGGGGAATGGAATGTAAGAGCTTTTATGGGCAAACCCCTTTAACGCCAGCTTATTATTGCCGCAGGGCAGTGACTGTGTGTGGGCGGAGTGACCACAGACTTCTGGGGGTAGGGGTAAGAGCATGCATGAAAATGACCCTTTAAGGAGCCATAAGGTCAGGGAATATGAAAAACATCCTCCAGCCAATGATTCCTGGATATGACACCATGACCTGGTAGGATTGGTCACATCCATTGGTGACCACATTTCCATATGAAGAAATGACCTTATAACTGGGCCACATCTATAGGGTAAATTACAGGTAGGATCGGAGAAGTAATTGTAAGATGCCTCTGTTGCAGGGCCATGAGGAGTGCGCTGAAATAATAACAGGTTGTCCTCTATACTTAGTTCCCAAGGGGGGTGGTTGTTGTTGTGAGGAAGCTCTCGAAAACTGCTCTAAAACCTATAATATCAAAGGACAACGCTCAACTCCTAAGAATAGTTGGAAATCCTTCTCACCGTTATTATTCTCTAAACCTAACTGTATTATTTCTGAGGAGTGAGCGTTGTCCTTTGATGTATAGGTTTTAGAGCAGTTTCAGGAGAGCCTGCTTTGTGTTCAATTGCTCTCCAAAAACAACCAACCCCCTTGGGAACTAATACTGAAAGAGTAACCGGCAACCGTTATTATTATTTCAGCGCATCCTCTTGCCCCTGCAGCGAGGCATCCTACAATTACTTCTCCTATCCTAGTGTAATTTACCCTCTAGATGTGGCCCAACTATAAAGAAATTTCTTCATATGCAAATTTGGTCCCCATGGATGTGACCAATTCCTACCTGCTCATGCTGTCTTATCCTGTAGTCACTGGCTGAGGAAGTTCTCATATTCTCTGACTTGAAGGCTCCTTAAAGGGTCATCTCTTCATGCTCTTACCCCTACCCCCAAGTCTGTGGTCACTTGCCACACCCACAGTCCTGCCATGTGGCAGTACTAAGCTGGGGTTGAAAGGGGTTTGCCCATAAAAGAACATTCTCATTTCAACCCCACTCATGTGTTGCACAATAAAAAAGATATTTTAATGCATTACTTTAACAATTTTACTCAGTTTTTTATTGTGGTTGTAGCAGCCTATCACTGACATAGGTCAGAAACATTGAAAGATTCCCGAGTATGGGTGGTGACCCTAAGCAAAACCCCCGCACCTGGATAAAGAACCTTTCTTATCTGAGCTGAGAGTAAGTCTGTGCACTGGGGGCAGGAGGCAGAAGGCAGAGAGGACAAGCTTATTCATGAACATCTGCCCTCGACCTAATTCAGAATGATTATGGTCGGATCCCAGGGCAACCAAAAATTGTATACATCAGCAGATCAGACTGACGCACCCGTTGATTGTCCAGTGAAAGCCCAGTGGGCCCACCCAACAACCCTGATGGCTCCACCCCTTTGTCGCCTCATGACTCTGCCCCCTCACCGTTGCCGACTCCCTCGCCCCCTTTTTGGGTTGTGACCTTGCAAACTGTGCCCGCTGGAGTCGAAGCAGTATGTGCTATGAGCTTCCATCTTAATTGCCTCGTGTTGTTGCATAAAGAGGCAGCGGCAGGCGCAATTATGATGACATTGTCACCTGCTGGCTCGCTGTACACAGCAGCATAAAGAGGAAGGAGTCTGCTGGGGAGTGTGTATGTTTTTAAAAAGGTGCACACACTGTGGAGGGGAGATAAGTGTTGCCCCATTAATACAAGATGAGATGAGGTAGTGGCCAACAAAAAGGAGAAATTAAAATGAGGCCCAGAAGATGGGGGGCCAACAAGATGGAAGGGGGTGTCAAAAGAGAGGTGGATTGGAGTGGGTCAGAAAAAGGAGGGGAGAGAGAGAGGTCGATCCACAAATAGAAGGGGAGGTACCAGGGGACAATATTAAGAGGAGGGAGGTGAGAAGGCCATCGTTAGGGGGGTTGAGATAGGGGGTAACAGATATCAGAGGGCCCACAATTAAGAGGGGTTAGATACCAAGGGCCACAATAAGAGGGGTAGATGAGGGCTACGAAATGAGAGGGAGACGAACGGGGCCCATAATAAGAGAAGGAGATACAACTTAATAGGAGGGAGGTGAGCAAAACAACAATGTGAGGGGGCCACAGAGATGAGGGGCTGACAACAAATAGGGGGAGATTAGAGTGGTTTAGGAAAAGAGGGGAAGATGAGGGGGGAATATGGGGATCCACAAGGAAGAGGGAGCGAGGACTACAAATGACGGGAGAGATACAAGGGTCACAATAGAGAAGGGAGATGAGAGGTGGCAAAGAACAGAGGGGATCCAAAAATAAGCAGCAGAAAACAGAGTGGGAGATTCCACAGAGAGGGGGAATGAGGGGCTACATAATGAGGGATGGATAAAGCGTTTTTCCTAAGCCCACTCCCCCCAGATTAGCCTGTAGCCCCTGCTCCCCCATATTTAGCTGCAGCCCCTGCTCCCCAGTATATCGCCGGCAGCCCTGCCCCCAGTATATAGCCATAGTCCCTGCTCACAGTAAATAGCCTGTAGCCCCCCCCCCATTTAGCCTTAGCCCCAGTGCCCCAGTATATAGCCTGAAGCCCATGCCCATCGGTATTTACCTGAGCCCCTGCCCCCAGTATATATAAAGCAGTCCATGACCCCCAGTATATAGCCATCACCCCTGCCCCATAGTAATAGCCTGCAACCCTGCCCCCCATATATAGACAACCGGCAGCCCCGCCCCCCAGATATAATAGCCAACAGCCCATGTACCCCAGTATATAGCCACGCCCTGAACCCCTAATATTAGCCTACAACCCTGTCCCCAGTATAGAGCCTGTAGCCCTAACCCCCCAGTATTTAGCCTGAACCCCTGCCCTCCAGTATATAGCCTGCAGCCTCTGCCCCCACTTGTTAGCTGCAGCCCCTGCCCCCAGTATATAGCTGCAGCCCCTGCTCCCAGTAATGCCGCAGTCTCTGCCCCATCTTTACCTGCAGCCCTGCCCTCAGTAGTAAAGCCCTAGCTCCTGCCCCAAGTATAGCCTGCAGCCCACTGCCCCTGCCCCCCAAGTATATAGCCTGCAGCCCCTGCTGCCCAGTATAAGCCTGCAGTCACGCTGCCCCCAGTCTTTAGCCTGCAGCCCTGCCCCGAGCATTAACCGTACCCGTACTGCCGCCCCAAGTATATAGCCTGTAGCCCCTGCCCTTAGTATAAGCTGTAGACGCTTCCCCCAGCATATTGCCAGCTGCCCCTGCCCTCAGAATATGCCTTAGACCCTCTCTGAGGAATGTCCAGCCTATAACAAAAAAACTGTAAATGTGTACTCACTTCCCACAACCCCCGTCATGGCAGCGCACACACCCAGAAATTCAGCAAGCAGCTGACTCATGAAAACTAGTGCGGCACCGCATGGAGACATGGAACCGAAGCCGGATCATCAATGGTAGAGGAGAACCTGCCCGGGGATGTTGGAAGGTGAGTACATTTTTTAATAGACTCAGTCATAAAGCCGAGTTAGGTTTTCAACATTTTTTTATACTCGAGTATATGAGGGGTATATGGGAGGAGGAATCGAATGATAGAAGTCGGATATGGATGGAAGGAGGCTGGATATACAGGAAGGGGGAGAGGGAGGTGTTATACAGGGGGAAGAGGCTGTGTATACAGGGAGAGGAGCGGGAGCAGGGGGTGGCTGTGTACGGAAGTAGGCGGGAAAGGAGGAAGAGGGCGCTGGGGAGAGTGCTGTGTATACAGGAAGGGGGGAGAGGGAGGTGTATACAGGGGGAAGAAGGCTGTGTATACAGGAAGGGGGGAAGGAGAGGCTGTGTATAGGGATAGGATAGGCTGTGTATACAGGGGGGAAGGAGAGGCTGGTGTTACCAGTGGGAAGAGAGGGTGTCTGGTGTATATGAATGGGAAGGAATGGCTGTGATACAGAAAGGTCGGGGAGGAGAGCTGTTATACAGGCGGGGAGAGGAGATGCTTGTATACAGAAGGTGGGGAGAGAGGATGTGTATCAGCTGGATAGAAGGCTTGTGTAAGCTAAAGGGGAGAGGGTGAGCAGGGCGTGTAATACAACGGGGGAGACGATGGCTTGTATACAGAGAAGGGGGGGATAGAGAGAGGCTGTGTATACAGGAAGGGGAGAGAGGCTGTGTCTACAGGGGGTGGAGAGAGGCTATTGGGGGAGGTAGGAGTGTGTATAAGCACGGGGGAGAAGGAGAGCTGTGTATACAGGAAGGGGGGAGAGAGGCTGTGTATACAGGGTGGAGGAGAGGATGCTGTGTATACAGGAAGGGGGAGGAGAGAGCTTATGTATACAGGAAGTGGGGAGGAGATCTGTGTATACAGGAAGTGGGAGAGGGAGGCCGGTATACAGGAAGGGAGAGCATTGGCTGTATACAGGAAGGGGGTATAGGTGAGGCTGTTTATACAACGGGGGAGAAGAGGCTGTGGTATACACGGGGGAGTAGAGCTGTGTATACAGGAAGGGGGGAGGAGAAGGCTGTGTATACAGGAAGGGGGGGAGGAGAGCGGTGGATACAGTGTGAGGAATGCTGTAACGAAGGGGGAGAGAGGCTGTGTATACAGGAAGGGGGAGGAGGAGCTTGTATCGCGGGGAGGAGAGGCTGTGTATACAGGAAGGTGGGGAGGAGAGGCTGTGTATACAGGAAGTGGGGAGGAGAGGCTGTGTATACAGGAGAGGGGGAGAGGGAGGCTGTTTATACAGAAGGGGGGGAGAGGAGAGCTGTGTATACAGGATGGGAGGAGAGGGAGGCTGTGTATACGAACGGGGGAGAAGAGGCGTGTAACAACGGGGGAGGATGGTGTGTATACAGGAAGGGGGGAGGAGAGGCTGTTATACAGGAAGTGGGGAGGAGAGGGTTCGTTATACAGTAAGGGGGAGATGGAGAGGCTGTGTATACAAGGGGGGAAGGATAGGCTGGTTTATACAGGAAGGGGGGGGGAGAGGCTGTGTATACAGTGAAGCGTGGGGAAGGAGCGCTTTGTATACAGGAAGGGGGTGGGGAGGAGGAGAGGGGCTGTGTATACAGGAAGGGGGAGGAGAGGATGTCTGGTATACAGAAGGGGGGAGAGGAGAGGCTTGTGTATACAGAGAGGGGGGAGGAAGGCTGTGTATACAGCAGGGAGAGGCGGGCGAGGATAGCTGTTATACACGGAAGGGGGGAGGAGGAGAGGCTGTGTATACAGGAAGGGTGGGAAGGAAGGGAGGGACTGTGTATAAGGAGGGGAGGAGAGGCTGTGTGTACAGGAAGGGGGAGGAGGGCTGTAGACAGGAAGGGGGAGGAAGGCTGTGTATACAGGAAGGGGGGAGAGGAGAGGCTGTGTATACAGGGGGGAGGAGAGGAGAAGGGGGAGATAAGGCTGTGTATACAGGAAGGGGGAGAGGAAGGCTGTGTTACAAAGGGGGGAGGAGACTGTGGTATACAGCGAAGGGGGATGAGAGGCTGTGTTTATACAAAGTGGGGGAGAGGAGGAGGCTGTGTATCAGGAAGGGGGAAGGATAGGCGAGTGATTCTACAGAGAGGGGGAGGAGAGGGTGTGTATACAGGAAGGGGGGAGGAGAGGCTGTGTAACAGAGGAAGGAGAGGCTGTGTATACAGGGGAGAGGAGAGGCTGTGTATACAGGGGGGGGGAGAGAGGCGTGTAACTAGGGGGGGAGGCTTGTATACAGGAAGGGGGGAGGAGAGGCTGTCTATACGAAAGGGTGGAGAGAGGCGTGTATACATGAGGGGGAGAGGAGAGGCTGGTATACAGGAAGGGGGAGAGGAGAGGCTGTGTATACAGGAAGGGGGGAGGAGAGGCTTGTATACAGGGCCACAAAGTGGAGTTGGCTTCATGGAGCTAAAGACATTTTATTATGAATTCGCAGAGAAAAACCCTGGCCAGGGAGAACGTAAAAAAGTCCTTCCTGATGTGGTAATGGAGTCGTCACCTGTCGGTTCTAGAGGTGACTAATGCAGTGTCTAATGACGACTACTAGTGTGTAAGGTAGTCATCGGGGCGCGTATGCGTGGGGAGGGGGCAGCATTTTCAAGTTCTGCTGCTCGGGCAGCAAGAGGCTTGAATCGGCCCTGGTAACCGGTATTAGAATATGGCAGTGCAAAGACTTTGTGCAAATTTTTTAATTCTTTGTCAGGGTTTAAGATATAAGAAAACGATGTTCGTAGAATTAGGGTTGTACTGCACATGAAGTCAGAAAAGCAAAGAATCTGAGTAAAACCATATATCATAGGGCACATTTACTATGGCAAAGCCATGTGCAGTGTGTACTATGTGCAGTATTGTGATGTATACTATGGTGCGTGTGTAACTATGCATTGTCCGTGTATAATGCGCTGTGCGGGGAGTCACTAAGATCGTGCGCCCAATATCCTGCATGTGTCGCTTCCCCGCTCAGGTCCCCGGAGTTCACCTTCTTCTTCCTGGTGCATGTAAGTGCATTGTCCGTGTATAATGCGCTGTGCGGGGAGTCACTAAGATCCTGCGCCCAATATCCTGCATGTGTCGCTTCCCCGCTCAGGTCCCCGGAGTTCACCTTCTTCTTCCTGGTGCATGTAAGTGCATTGTCTTGCGACACAATTTGAATCTTAAATCCCGTGATCAGTCCGAACCAGTCACATCATCCGAATTCAGGCCCCCCCCCCCATTTCTGTCGCGTAAAAGCTGTCGCACAATCAGACCACATGCGACACAATCCCAGCGCAAACCCCTGTTAAATACCTGTCAAACCTGCGCAAATCCCCAAAACCGTGAACAGTCCGACAAAAATGCGATCCGCGACCCTTAGTAAATAAGCCCCACAGAGTCCTAAGCTGAACCCCCAAGCTGTCAACTACCCACTGAGTGGTCCCACTCTAAGCGGTGGGCAGTTACTAGGAGCTGTTCCCTTTCGAGGTCACAGCGCAGACACTCAATAAGACTGACAAACACAGAAAGCGCGGTCACAGCGAGATAGCGGCTACAGTACAGAATAGAAGTCCAAGGGATCGTCCTTAGAACAAAACCCAGTTTAGAAAACCAGAGGAAGCAATAGGAAGCCCTAGCTGGGTATGGAGCTGAGATATGATAATATAACGTCTGATGGGACTGAGCCTGTGTATATCGAAGATCCTGGACCCCCAGCAGCAGCTGGACAGGCTGAACCGCAGAGAGCAGACAAAGTACAACAAAGGCTAAGTCACAGTTCACACACAGGAGCACAAATTAATTCCTTTATTTATATAGCGCAGAACCGCCAATTCAGTTCTTGTCCCAAATGGGGCTCACGATCTAATCAACCTACCAGTATGTTTTGGAGTGTGGGAGGAAACCGGAGGGCCTGGAGGAAACCCAAGCAAACACGGAGAGAATGTGCAAACTCTTTGCAGATGTTGACTTGGATGGGACTTGAACCCAGGAGCCCAGCTGTAGTGCTAATCACTGAGCCACCATGCTGCCCTAAATTAACGCCCACCTAACTGCGGATAGAGGGACGTTACAGTATCTGTGCTAAAAGCCTCATGATAAGTATTTAAAAACAAATATCTAACAATGAGAGAAAATAAGTCACCCCCGCGGGGGGGGGGGGGGGGGGGCAAAGCTACGTAGCAAGATAAAAATCATTGTCTGCAAAACATCAATATAGAAAAAGTAATGATCCCTTCCCCAAAGGTATAAAATAATGCTATATACAGCACCTCTACCAAATTTATTTTAGTCCTGCAATTTACCCCCTTGTCTAGTCATTACCTCATGGAAAGTCATGTCCTCACTCATTTGGTGCAAAATAGGCAACAAAAACATCGCCTACAATGTTAAAAAAAAATGCATTTACACATAGAGGAAACACTATGGAAAATCACCGTATAGTAAGTGATAAGTTTTGGGATGTGGACTCAATGGCCATCATATACACTCACCGGCCACTTTATTAGGTACACCATGCTAGTAACGGGTTGGACCCCCTTTAGCCTTCAGAACTGCCTCAATTCTTCGTGGCATAGATACAACAAGGTGCTGGAAGCTCCTCAGAGATTTTGGTCCATATTGACATGATGGCATCACACAGTTGCCGCAGATTTGTCGGCTGCACATCCATGATGCGAATCTCCCGTTCCACCACATCCCAAAGATGCTCTATTGGATTGAGATCTGGTGACTGTGGAGGCCATTTGAGTACAGTGAACTCATTGTCATGTTCAAGAAACCAGTCTGAGATGATTCCAGCTTTATGACATGGCGCATTATCCTGCTGAAAGTAGCCATCAGATGTTGGGTACATTGTGGTCATAAAGGGATGGACATGGTCAGCAACAATACTCAGGTAGGCTGTGGCGTTGCAACGATGCTCAATTGGTACCAAGGGGCCCAAAGAGTGCCAAGAAAATATTCCCCACACCATGACACCACCACCACCAGCCTGAACCGTTGATACAAGGCAGGATGGATCCATGCTTTCATGTTGTTGACGCCAAATTCTGACCCTACCATCCGAATGTCGCAGCAGAAATCGAGACTCATCAGACCAGGCAACGTTTTTCCAATCTTCTACTGTCCAATTTCAATGAGCTTGTGCAAATTGTAGCCTCAGTTTCCTGTTCTTAGCTGAAAGGAGTGGCACCCGGTGTGGTCTTCTGCTGCTGTAGCCCATCTGCCTCAAAGTTCGACGTACTGTGCGTTCAGAGATGCTCTTCTGCCTACCTTGGTTGTAACGGGTGGCGATTTGAGTCACTGTTGCCTTTCTATCAGCTCGAACCAGTCTGCCCATTCTCCTCTGACCTCTGGCATCAACAAGGCATTTCTGCCCACAGAACTGCCGCTCACTGGATGTTTTTTCTTTTTCGGACCATTCTCTGTAAACCCTAGAGATGGTTGTGCGTGAAAATCCCAGTAGATCAGCAGTTTCTGAAATACTCAGACCAGCCCTTCTGGCACCAACAACCATGCCACGTTCAAAGGCACTCAAATCACCTTTCTTCCCCATACTGATGCTCGGTTTTTTTTGACTCTGCAGGAGATTGTCTTGACCATGTCTACATGCCTAAATGCACACGAGTTGCCGCCATGTTATTGGCTGATAGAAATTAAGTGTTAACAAGCAGGAAGACAGGTTGTACCTAATAAAGTGGCCGGTGAGGATGGTAGAGTGCATGTGATCCCCTGAGCGATAATTGGGAAGCGAACACGATCAATAACGCAACAGCGTGGAGACTTTTTAAAAAATAGTTTCATAGTTTATAAAGTTGAAAAAAGACAATGTCCATCAAGTCCAAACCAAGGAAGGGAAGGGATTGGATTAGGAAGGGGATTCAGAGGGAAACAATTCTATATAACATAACCATCAATGTTATTTAGGTGGTAAAAAGGCATCTAGACCCTTCTTGAAGCATCTTGCTGTCCCTGCTGTGACCAGCGCCTAGGCAGGGCTATTCCACAGATGTACACGCGAATCACTAATATCCTCCATATACTGTATGTGAATGATATGAGCTCAAGTATCTGAATAGCTTAAAAAATATAAAGCTAAAAAGTAAAGTTCAAACCACTCCCTTTGTAACTACGGAAATAAAAATAAATTAAAACATATGTGGGTATCGCAAAAAATTCACCCCTGTGCATCAAAATAGAAAAAATTATTTCCATGCAGTGATTTCCCTAATGTAGCAAATTTTTGCCACACAAAATTACCAAAGAACTAATTTTCTGACCCCAAACATGTGAAATGTGCATAACAAGAAGGTAATGAAACCAAAAAGTCTTACAGTCTCCAAACTGGCAGCAATAATGTCAGGTCACCGACCAAACGATCTACACCAGCTACTGTACACAGCAATATGAAAAAGTTATTGGAGGGGATTTATAAACACAATTGCGCCACTTTAGAGCTTTTTTTGCCCACTTCTCAACTTCTCCTGATTAAGGTGACGTGACCTTCACGAGATGGTTGTGGCTCCTCAGAAAGGAGGAGTGACCTTTGGGAAATGGACGTGGTCTTTCTCAAGAAGGTGCATGGCTTGTGGGAAATGGTCCGTGCGCCACAAGTTCTTGTGCCACAGTTGTAAGACCAAATAAAAGTTGTGGTGTAAAGTAGGAACCGCAGTCTTATCCTGCATCAGAATTCTAATCACAGTGATAAATTTGGTGCAACAAAAAAACGTGTCTTCCAGCTAGAGACTTGTGGAACC
Organism: Engystomops pustulosus; assembly: GCA_019512145.1. Taxonomy (NCBI): domain Eukaryota; kingdom Metazoa; phylum Chordata; class Amphibia; order Anura; family Leptodactylidae; genus Engystomops; species Engystomops pustulosus. Next base: position 152,209 of record WNYA01000314.1, on the reverse strand, counting down.
TTAAACACGATTGGGGCACATTTACTTACACGGTCCGTCGCGATCCCCGGCGCGTTGTCCACGAGGAATCCGGGTCTGACGGGATTCACTAAGGTCCACTGCGTCTAATTTCCTGCAAGGTGTCGCTGCTGTGTCGGAGTTCACTTTCTTCTTCCTGGTGCATGTGAGTGCTAATCTTGCGACACATTTGGTTTTTAAATTCCACGTTTTTTCGAATTTCGTCAGATTGTCCTGGTGGCCACCCCCCGATTTCTGTTGCTTGCAAGCTGGCATCGATGCGCACAATCCGATCGCGATGCGCCAAAAAACCTGAGGCAATGCGGCGCAAAAGGAAATATTCGGGAAACCCGACGGAATCTGCGGTCGTGGACCTTAGTAATGTGCCCATATTGTAATTTACCCCCAATGTGTTATGATCAAGAGAGGGGTGTAGGCTCTAAACTTATCCACAACCCCAATTCCATTCAACTACCCGAGTGGTAAGGACTACGGTCGAGAATCCCTACTCTAAGCTCATAACAGAAATAGGATATAACAGAGAGAGAGATAAGTATAAAGTGTAGAATTAGATAATCAGCTCACCCAGTTCTGATGAAACAATATATATACATCCAAATTTGTAGATCACAGAGGGAGAAGGGAGGAAATTCACCAGCATCGGCTTCGTGCAAATGTAAACAATGGAAAGGAAATAATGTCCTCCAGACTCAATATGAGATTACAAGCAATTCCTTTTAAACACAGCGATGTCGATCTGAGATACATGTAAAGGACCAACGGTTTAGACCAGACCTTAATGTGAATTAGAAAGCTCTCACATTGTATCATTCACCCTACATTATATTACATCACGTCTGATCATTGAGGAGCACCTACGAGGTGACATATGTCATTTCCCCCATATATTCGGTCACTTTTTAACAAAATCACAGTAGAAAACGGCGCTTTTAAGGGATAAATAATTATAAACTAAGGTTTGTAAAATGTACATTAAATCTGTTTCTACTAGTTCTCCCTTTTAGGAATCTAGTATCTAATTCCAGGATCCAGAAATCCTCTCTACATCCTAAGATTTCGGACACAAATCGCCCCTCTGACTGGAGGAATCAGCCGTTCCATGATAGTGTGTAGATACATTACTCCTATGTTTGACAGAGTGGATACATTCCGTTTCACTTCAGTTCTGTTAAATGCATGGCTCAATAAAGTTTTTTCTTTTTTAGTAGCATCTGTAACAATTGCCCTCCCAAAGGACCTGAATGGACGCTTGGTCCTACCAAACCTACTGCAGCACGGCAACTTTCCCGAACAAATAAGATGACACCACAAACGTATATTTTGTAATTATTTGTATGCTACTTCCCTGTCCATGGGACAAACTTCTTAATTTTCTTTTCACACCCTTTTATTGTATTTAGTCTTTTCACTTGAGAAAGGGTTCTTTTCACCACAAACGCGTGATTGTAATTTGAAGACCCATGTATTTTAATAATAAAAAAATTGTAGCACACCACATTCTGAGTGCGCCGTTCAATTAGAGCACCACCCCAATAATAGCACCACACAAACTTAGTATTACAGTTAAAGGGCACCTACCACCACGACTACCTATAAAGGTAGATCGCGGTGGTAGGTGGTGATGTAATGGACGTGAGGGATAGCTCTGTTAAGCTATATGAAATTTAGTTATGTGGCTATCGTGGGGGACGTGGGTAGCACAGGGGCTACAGCGCAGCTATACGCCCGCAGTAGCCGTTACGCCTCCTACCTCTGTTCTGTGCAGCGCGCAGCTCCTCCGCGGCTGAGAAGCTACAGCTCCGAGGCCGGAGTACTGCGCATGCGCAGAACTCCGGCTTGTCGGACGCTGCGCGCCACACACAACATGGTAGGAGGAGTTAGTGGTACTGGGCATGGAATAGCCTGTGTGTAGCCTCGTGCCCGGCTACTCCACGCCCCCAGTAGTCGCATACTAAAATTACATATTAGGGGAATGATAAGTTTATTAAAAAAGTTAGGGGGGGCGTGAGGATTAGTGCTCTAAAAAGAGCATCTCCTCACATCCCTTACATCCCACCTACCACCCGATCTACCTTATTGATCCCCCAGAGCTGTGTGAAAGCACCCATACATCCTACTATTTTAAAACTGTTTGCTACATTTACCAATACAGTAGAACAAGCGACTGCTATGGAGCCCACAACAGTATGTGGAAAAGCCATTGTACATCTGTACTGGCAAAAAATAGAAATCAATGGTATCTGGTCTTTAAAGGAAATATGTCACTAGATTTTACAGCATTAAACTTCTGAGTTGTTGAAGAGTCATATTTTGCCACGGGATGAGTTGATTGGAGGCTGTATTGAGTGTGGTGTATAGCCCCTATCCCCAGTTTATAGAACCTAGAAATTGCATCTTGGCGTAATATCAATCTATTTGAATATTCAGATCCCATTAAGACTTGTGATTCTATGAGTACAGAACCAGAGATACTGACAGTTAAAGGCAGGAATTGCAGTTCCAATCTATGTCTTACTGCTTGTATCACCACATGTGACTACAATGGTCTGAAAGATGAATGATATTGGGACACATTTACTTATCTGTCCGAGTCGCGACCCCCGAGGTGATGTAGATCCGCGCCCAATATCCTTCAGGTTTCGCTTCCCTGCTGAGGTCCGCCTGAGTTCACCTTCTTCTTCTAGAGCATGTCCGACGGCTCGACCCCACCGATTTGTGTTGCATGAAACCGGCGCCGATGCAACAAAATATGATGTCGTGCTCCAAAATCCGGGGCAATTCAGCGCAAAAACGGAAATATCGGGAACCCGACGGAAGTGTGACGTTCGGACCTTAGTAAATGAGCCCCAATGTGTCTGAAAGATGAGATTAGTATCTTTAATTCTTTATCAAAATCACGTTTCTAGGAAGTACACATCTGAAGAGAGTCACGTAGTGATCCTCCGCTGCAGCTTTAAACATATCAGGTAATATGACTCTTCTCTGCACTTTATCATGTGTATTTTTTTTTATAGGTAACTGGGTGAGATTTCAAATATAAGAGGATATTGTATAAAGGACGTTCCATACCCGACACCCAACCTGAGGGGACTGGTAGTTTAATAAAATCTGGTGTTGAGTTCTCTTTAAGGAGCAAGATAGATTCCTCTCAGGTGTTAGGAAACATAGAGGAACAATTGAGCAGTGAGTCACATTAGTTTGGCTCTAACACAGGAGAGATGAGAACTGCTGGAACGTCAAAGTTTATACGGTTTGAAAACCAAATACTACAAGATACACAATGCCCCGAAACATTCCTCCCATACACGCCCTGGATTACCGACCCCATGGAGGTCATTGAATGACTTTACTAACTCTGCCACCTGCCCAAGATGTCGACTATTTTCTCTGCCCAAAAAAAAAAAGACAATCAGTGCCGACTTGTTTTCATCCGCCCAAAAAACTCTATGCAGTTTGTGTGCAGGCTAGAGATGAGCGACCCATTAAAATTCAGTTTTGGCTGAACTTGGAGGAGGGACCCCTGTTACCTCAACTCCTCCAGCAGCCAGGGGAGGAAGATGGGAAGATAAGATGGAGCTGCGAGGGGGTATGATACCATCTCAGACTGGTTTTCATCCGAAGTTTGAATATATATATGTATAACTGTAATGGTTGTTGGGTTGGGGAGAAATGTTGGCAAGATCCTATTTCAACTACTTAGGGGCGTAGACATTTGCGGTGATACTAGGATCCGATCTAACTCAAGATTTCTCCACTCTTGAGTTCCACAAAAACAACCTGGTCAATGATACATGCGGAAGGTAATCGTCTACATTTGTAATCCCGACCCCCCACCTATGTCTGTAAGAAATGAGCAGTTTGGGGTTTTCTAGGCTGCCAAATAACATTTCTGTGTTGATTGCTTAATTTGTTAGAAGAAGAACTTAGGAAGGGTAACATGAGGGTTCTCAAGGGCAGAGGTATTTTCAGAGAAACAACATCATATAGGTAGCCATCATGTCACACACCAGGACATCATGAATTAAGAGTAATCTTCATAAAGAGAGGAGGAAAGGGTAAAATTTGCATAGGGAAGTGGTGAGTAAACCGAGGCGCACAGCCGGGAGGATATATGATCGTTTGCAAAAGCTAGTTGAATTGCAGAGCAGGTAGCGGTGTTGATGAGGGATGATAGGCGGGGAGAATTTGTGATTAACACTTGTCGAGGTACCAAGAGCTTACAGAACTGCTCGATGATGACAAAGGGTTAGTAATCAGAATGATAATGTCATCAGCACATTTATGGAGAATAGAACCTATTCCAGTTTCCTCTTATATCAGAAGCCGGCTCCGATGGCCTGGTAGGGGTTCAATAGAGAGGTTCAGAATCTAGGGTATGGGGGGACAGCCCTGTCTGTTTCCATTAGACAGGATCAATGATGAGGAGATGCCACCTAGTGAATATGTAGACATTATTGCTCAATTAGAGGGCAGGTACAACCAGTTGTCTCAATCAAAGTAGTAGTGGGATCGATAATGCACTCTGGGGCCTGATCAGGAGCCGGTCTTCCCCTAGTAAAATCACATTAGTTTGGTCCTTAATTAATTTGGTGTCACCTTACATAAGTCTTGGAATTAGATGTTTTACCATCTCTATTGATGGAGCCAGATTGGGACTTATACATTGGTAGGTTTCATTCAGGGGCGAGTTAGGGGGCGGCCAAAACGAGCATTTGCCTAGGGTCCCTGCCCTAAGGAGTCCCTGCATATGGGATTTTTGGGGCAGGTGATGTATTGGCCTTTTAATAACCCTTGGGTTTGATCGAGCCCGGGTAACGATCTATATCTATCTATCGATCTATCGATCGCATGCGAGCTATGCGCCTATCGATCTAGCAGTATCGAGTCGAGCGCCGAGCGAGCGAGCAGGATCAATCTAATCTACGAGCTAGTCTATCTATTCGATCGATCTCAATTAACACCGATTGATCTAACTCAGTGGAAGAGTCGCACCTATCTATCTATCTATCTATCTCCTAACTATCTATCTATCTGCAACATCCCCCACCGGGGCCTAGCCTTTTCTTGGGGCCTGGAGTCAGCCGGGGCCCGCAGTACCTGAGTGGCTGGCGGTTGCGGCCTAGGCACGCTAGTGTCACGGTGCTTGGTATGGGGACCGGAGGGCTGTCCTACAGCCTGGCAGGTCTCCAGCAGGGTGGTGTTGGCAAGAAATGATGAGGGAGAGGCTGCTATAGCGGTTCTCCTTGGGGCAACCCTTTGGTGTCTGGAGTATGAATCCCAGCGTAGTGTATAGGGTGCCCGTGATGGTGACAGCCGTAGTAGCAGGGACCAGACGGAGGCAGACGTTGAACAAAAACAACTTACAGTTCTTTATTGGAACCGACAGGAACCGTAGCAACGTGTCTTAACAGAATGGTGGATTGCTGAGATGCAGTTGGAGGGAGCCACAGGATGTAGATCACCAGCCTGGATGCAAGGGGCAGGCTGGGAGGTAGCTGTGTCCTAGAAGGATGCTTCAGCTTGTCCTGGGTGGCTTCAGATATCACCCTTAAAGGTAGGATGATACCCATTTCCTCACTACTAGCTATTAGCTCCACTCTTCAGGCAGGGAGCTGGCTCACCTGCTCTTGGTCTGGTGTGCTAGCTGCACAGACTCCTCTGAGTCCCTACTGGATTAACTCCAGTCTGCTTCTGAGCTACTGCTCAGCTAACTACTCTCTTCTGAGAGAGAACTGACTTCTTCTCCCCCTAGAAGTTTCCTGACCAGCATTTTTGTTACTCCCACTGGTCAGATGGTGGCTACTCCTCCAATTACATCTCAGCTCACAGAGACAGAGTGTAACACATGTGATTGGTTGACACATATGATATCACACAAAACACTTAACTCCTGCCTTACCAGGCAGGTCCTACCACTGCAGTGTTCATCTGTGTGATCTAGTATTATGTAGTGACATGCTGTGGGGCTAGTCAGACCCTACACAGGCTGCAAGCTACATGGTGGGACGTATTCGCAACCACAGCTCTGCCTTGCATCGGCGAGGGTGTTGCATATCTATCTATCTATCTATCTATCTATCTATCTCCTATCTATCTATCTATCTATCTTCTATCTATCTATCTATCTATCTATCTATCTATCTATCTATCTATCTATATATCATCTATCTATATATCTGTTTGTTTGTCTATCTATCTCCTATCTATCTTAATTAATTAATTAATTCCAAGTCACAATAGTTTCGGTAGATATGTATCCACACTATCTGTCAAAATTATAGGTCTGTATCTATGTGACGGTAGCTTGAAAAGGGGCAACCATTTTAATCATATTGGTGGGTGAGGTCAATTGGTGCAGGATTGTTATCATGGGTGTGTAGTTACACACCATAAATAAGAGCTAGCTTTGAGCGCGGCACAGCTATAACATAATGGGGCACATTTACTAAGAATGTAGGAAACAGAACTAAAGGGTGCAAAAGATTGATTAGGAACATGTGCCAGAAATCATGAATCTGTTGTTTCCCTGCACTGGCCCGACAGAGCTCACCAACGTTTTTGTGGTGCCCCTTAAACAAAGGGTGTGCAACAGACTTTGCATGTTAAATCTGGCGCAGGGTCTGACTGAGTGCCGGAACGCCTCCTAATTTGTGACGCGTAATGACTAGTGCAGCCGCGATACAACACGGTTGCCTGCGACACATTTGTGGTATGGACACTTCTAAAATATCTGCACAAGCAGTTTACACCTAAAAGGACGTGCAAAGCTCATCAGAAAACTGGCGCAAAGCCCTTAGTAAATGTGCACCCTTGTGACATGCGGCCACCAATGTTTTTAATGTTTATTACATATCCTGATGGCTAAAACTTTAACCTCTGATGGCTGCAGCGAAATACGTATAGGATCATATTTAGGGTTATAGGGCTGTGTGAATGATCCTTAATTGGTAAAAACAGGAAACAAGAATGTGGGGAATAAAGACTTTAAGACTAAAGGAATTACCCTCCTAGAGAACCTGTTATGCAGGTTTAGCTCAGGCTTTACTTAAAAAGTCTCGAGATTTTCGAAACTGGAAAATATCTGAAGCAAGACTGTGTACACACCATGAATTTATGAGTGTTTGTTCTGTTGTACATTTATGCGAGTTCTTTTAACGATGATAATAAAACCTATGGTTTAGTTCAGATGATTGTACCTCTTCTTGCCCATAGGGTTGGAGAATTGATCCAGACCCTATGTAAAGGCTTGCAAGGCGATGGCAGGAGAGATGGGTCTGTTAATGCTGTGGTGGTATGGAGCTCTTGCCACATGTGGCCATCTTTCCACGCTGCCCCCAGACCTGAACTTCTAAAGAACCTGATATGCACCTGAACTTTGCTGTTCGGGTCTGTTTATCACGAAATGCATGTTTTTCAGTATTCCATCTGTAACATACAATACTAATGCTTTTAATAATGTCATTTCTTTCAGTTTCTTCTGTAATGGCCCGCTGGACTGGTCATTCCTAAAATTTGACTTTCGTTAGCTTCCAGGTTACCTGGAATCGTGAGGTAACCCGACGAAAATGTGGTCCACGGACCCTTAGTAAATGAGTCCCGATGTGTTGAGTGCACGCTGAAGGATATGGGGGTCGGTAGTGGCATGGTGGATGCCACTGATGACACAGTAGTTGTGGGTAGATCAGGAAGGGTTGTAGATGCAGTCGAGGAATATGTAAATTTTATGTATATGTAATTTTGTTGAGTGGCAAAGGGATTTGGCTTGTTTTAACAAAACAAGGGAAATGGTGGTCAGCAATAGAAATAGGCTCAGGCTATCCCCGATAGAGATCAGAGATTCATGTGTGGCACACGTACCACACTACAAATATTTGGGCGTCTATCTTAAAGAGAAACTTCACTGGAAGTTAAACACAGAGAAATTGTATGTTAAATATGAGTGGCGGTTATTTTTTCTGCGTAGACTTTGCTCTTTTAATCTTTTTAAAGTAGAAAACCTCTAAATATGTTTTATGATGCTACAGTGGCCGGGAGTCTGTTTTATGGAATAGCTTGCTTTTGGTCGGACATGTCAAAGAGGGACATTGGATCACGTTAGAAAGAAAGCTAGAGACGACTGAACAGAGAATTCTAGACAAATTCAGGTCATCACATTCGCTCTATGAATTAGTAACTGAAAGAAGAAATGTTTTCACTTGTCGGTTTTGACAGTTTAGAATAAAAAACAAATAAGTTTAGAAATTTGCTTCTCCCAACTGTGATTAATTTATTTAAAGGGGTATTCCAGGAATCAGCATAAATCATATACAAGTGGGCACTCAAAATATAAGCTAATGTGTAATTAGTTGTTATTTAAAATGTTGCTCCCCTTAGCAGAAAATGCTGATGACATTCACTGTAATGAAGAATTAATATGCTACTGACCCTTTAATCAGTCCGTTAATTTCCTCCGCGTGGTCCGTTGCAGGGCAGAAGATGGCCGCTGGTCACATGTCCACATCACATGTCCTGTACCTGCCTGGGCAGGTCATGTGACTACCACTATTTTGGCTGTAGTCGGTTGGTTGCAGTGCATCCAGTATGGTCAGTGTGGTGTGGTGATGGCAGTTACACATCATTACTATGGTAACAGAGCAAGAAAACCTGTTAGATCATCACTGGGAGCAGAGCATAAGAGGGAGGAGGAGTTACTGAGAACTAAAGGATCATGGAACTTGTAGTTTCCAGTGGCGGCCATCTTAGTGATAACTCCACCTACTTTAAAGAGGCCATAAATTTTGTAAATCATAAAATCAAATTATTTTAGCTCCGTTTTGTGACTAATGACATTGAGTATTGTTGTATTCATTTATTTATATCATCATGGGTTTTTGTGTCAGACGTTCATATTCCTGGAATACCCCTTTAATGCAGTCGAGAGTGGTAGGTAGTTCTTCCCTGTCCTCCTCTAAAAACATATTTATTGTTGATGTTTTAAGAGACTGTGATGCTTTTTTTTATCATTTGTTGTAATTTATTATATTATCAGTTCTATGTATGTATGTGGTATTTTTAATTTTTGGGGGGATTTTTAAAATGTTATCATATTGTATCGTAATGTACCGTATATACTGTAGTATAAGCCAAGTTTTACAGCATAAAAATTGTGCTGAAAAAACTCGGCTTACACTCGAGTCAATAAAAAAAATTAACACTGTACTCACCTATCCAACGGCCCCCGCTGGTCTTCTTCTTGCTTCCGATGCACCAATGCCTCTTCGGGTCCTCTACGGTCCTTCTGCTCCTCTTCAGGTCCCCTCACGATGTCGGCAGATCACAAACAATGACGTCACCAAGCAGCTGATGTCATTGTCTGTGCCAGCCAAACGACCGGAAGAGGACCCGAAGGACCCGAAGAGGCACCGGAACATCTGAAGCATGAAGTGGACCTGCACCAGGGCGTCGGAAAGGTGAGTACAGTGTTAATTTTTTTAATTAAAGGCTTGGCATACTTGGGGCAGGGGCTGGCTGGTTATATACTGGGGGGTATGGGCTTGTTATATGCTGGGTGGGGCTGGCAGCTATATACTATGGGGACTGGCAGGCTATATACTGGGGTGCAGGGGCTGGCAGGCTATATACTACAGGGGCTGGCAGGCTATATATATATATATATATATATCGGGGAGCAGAGGCTGGCAGGCTATATACTGCGGGGGGCAGGGGCTGGCAGGCTATATACTGGAGGACAGGGGCTGGCAGGCTATAAAATACAGGGGCTGGCAGGCTATATACTGCAGGGGGCAGAGACTGGAAGGCTATATACTAGGGGACAGTGGCTGGCTGGCTATATACTGTAGGGGCTGGCAGGCTATATACTGGCTGGGGAAGGGACTTTCAGGCTATATACTAGGGGGCAGAGGCTGGCAGTGTATATGCTGGGAGGTATGGGCTGGTCAGCTTTATACTGGCTGGAGGCTGTGCCCAATGCATTTCTCCCCCTAGGCTTATACTTGAGTCAGTAGGTTGTCCCAGTTTTTGTGTTAAAATTAGGTACCTTGGCTTATACTCAGGTCGGCTTATACTCGAGTATATGCGTGTATCTGTATCTAACACTGGGTTAAAACTGTTGACAGATTCCCTTTAACTAGATGCCGATCTTCCACTGACAAAAATGAATGCCAGCTGGTGCAGAACTGGAGTTTTTGGATGTTTAAGCAATTTCTCCTGCTGGCATGGTTTATTACCTCTTCTGCCTTTCCCTTTCTTGTAGTAGCGGTAATCAGGATCTATAGACCTGACGGCCATGTGCAGAGGTTAATCAAAGCTGCTGGATGTGATCAGACCCAGTACAGTTCCGATCGACATCAGTCGGTTGTTTCCCCCTGTATTTGGGTCTGTTAGAGATGCCCCAGTTAAAGGGAGACTTCGGAGGCTGAGTTCTTAAGTTGGAGACTACCTGTACTTTTCTATGAATTTATTATCAGGATTCTCTGATACCTTTGATGAAACTGCAGTGTCTCCTGCTCCTACACTAATTCTGGGAGCAGGAAGGGGTCTCTAAGTGTCAGTCACAGCCAGAGACCCTAGGGAGAAGGCAGGAGTGGTTTATTACCGCGTTTGCCTTCTCCTTCCGTGAATTAGCACTAAGCAGGCTCTACAAACCTGGCAGACATATGCAGCTTCACAAATTATTAATACTCAACACTTTGATTTCTTCAATAATATTTATTTTTCCAGTTGTTCAAGATCATAAATATTGAAGTGCAATTAATCTTAAATGGTCCAAAACATAGATATTAATCATCCACGTATTGGATAAACCAGATGTCCCAGTATAATAATCAAGCAGAATCCAGGTTTTAAGGGATTTTTTTTCCATGTTCACGTGTTGACGCTCCTAGTAGTCTGTTGACGCCCCTGCCTGTGCTCCGAGTATTGACAGTCATGCAGTCAATCAATGTAAAGGTAACATACATGTCAATCCATTTTGGAATTGTTGGGGTGCTCTAGTAGGGTGCCAACCCATCAATATATATGTAAAGAATAACTCATGCAACGTTTCGTTCCTCAGGGGACCTTCATCAGACACTGTGAATTTCTAAACAAGAAATAATCCAAATAATGTACATCTACAAGTGCGAGTACAACTGTAGCACACAAAATAAATCAAGTGTGTCCGTAAATAGTGTGAAAAATAAAGTTTAGCAATTCAGTGTCTGATGAAGGTCCCCTGAGGACCGAACTATTGCATAATTTCTGGATCTCTATTTTTTAACGGCAGCTTCTTTGCAATAGTTATTCTTAACATGCCGCCAATCAATGACTCCTCCCAATGTGAATTGGTGACATCACCAGGGTGCACTGAGCCCATTGAGTAGGCTGCAGCAACCCTATGGCTACCAGTACTTCCGCCTGGCTAGGAGTGTCAACTTACCAACCAGAAACCACAATGTGGAGCCAGAATACAGTAAGTAAATGATATTTTTTTATCAAGTAAAAAGAGAAAAAATTTTCAGCTCACCGACCGTTGCGTGGCAAATGTGCAGATTGCTGCTCCGGGGCCGTAGAGACTTTGGCTGAGGGAGTATAAAAAAAACTTGCACTCCTCACCAGATGTGGTTTAATACATAGTTCGTCTTTATTGATCATTCATGTTAAAAATTCAATTTCCGGCACATGTCGACCAACATAGGTAAAAAAAATATTGACAGCACTTAGCCAACGCGTTTCAGGCATATAAAGCGCATCCTGGGGTTAGTGGTGAGTCAATGGTATGTCCTTTGACTAATATTTCACTAGTTATGGCAGATTGTGCATCAACCTATAAGCTTTCATGATTACACATTTGTGGTGCTTTCAGCATATTTTGAAAAATTGTGATGTCAAACCCCCCCCCCCCCGTTTACAGATAAGTGAGATGCGGGATGAAGTAGCAATATATACTAATGTCCCAGTGACACATAAACCAGACATGAGTTAAGGGCGTTTTACACGCCTGAAACGCGTTGGCCAAATGCGTTTTACCTAAGTTGGTCAACATGTGCCGGAATTAAATTTTTGGTCAATAATGGTCAAAAAAGACGAAGTATGTTTTACACCACATCTGGTGCGGGATGCAAGCTCTTTTTCTATATTTTGTTATCCCTGCACTAACTGACCCGAAAAACTCCTTTACATTTCTGAATCGCAAATGCATTGTATGTGACCCTTCATGTTCTGCTGGATAATAATAGAAAATTAATAGAAAAGGCTCAATAAAGCCAAAGCAAAAATTCCTGAAAAATAAGCTTTTTGCTTGGAGGAACCATCTGTACAGATAAACTCCACATTGGCCCGGACGCCTCCCGCTTCTATCCTATGGACGCCGTAGTCACAGAGGCTTCTTGTAGCGCATCCACGTAAAGCAGTTTGCAGAGATATGATGCCTGAAGAACAGACACAGATTTCAGTTATATTTTCCAAAAAGGAACAGCTGGGTATACAAAATCCCCCAAAAAATGAAGTCCTATTAATGCATCACCGGAAATACCTGGTTTTGGTAAAAAATGGACTAGACCTTGGACTTAATAGATTTGTTCGGAGTTGAAATGGGGGAAAAAAGGTGAGTCCACAGGGGCTTCCCAGAAAACAAATATTGGGGTCATCTATTATAGTGAGGTCACCTTGTTTCAGTTTCTTTTCTTTTGGGTTTTGTGCTGTGCTTATTTTTCATACAGGTTTTTTTTTTTGCTATAATAAATGTGTGCTCTCTCTTTTTTGGTTTTATTTTTCGGGTGTTGAAATTGTAACTTTTACATAAGACATCTGATCAAAAAGTCAGATTTGCATATATTTTGCACTTTTTTCCCCTCTCATGAAAGAATCGTTCTAAGTACTTTGCTATCATAGATTTGTACATGTTTTTGGCACAATTTAACCACGTGCTGCTGCACCCTTCCGTTGTCAAACCACAGCTCATCATCTCTTTATCCCCCCACGGTTCTGTTTCACAAAGGCTGTCTGTGCCGAAACATAACACAAAAAACCTTCTACTTAAAGGAGCGCTTCCAATTTTGCTACTTCTCATATCGGGGTACAGTGTCGGACTGGCCCACCAGAGTACAAGAGGATCCTCCGGTGGGCCCTGGTTCAACACTACTGAATACTGAACCCCAGAGGTCCAACAGAAAGGAACCCAGTTTGGAAGCAGCTAGAATCTATTTCCTGGCGGATAATGAAGAGTGGGCCCCAGAATAATTTACTCTGGTGGGCCTAAGACAACCCAGTCCGACAAGTGTCGGGGTAGGATCCCTAGCGGTGAGCACCCACAACCGTTGTATAGCTTTGTGCCAAAAACAGTCACAAATCAAACAAGCACATCTGCCCTGATGACATAAAAAGAGCAAACATAGCGCAGGAAAAAAACTTCTTCAACTCTGTACAACCATTGGAATAGGCGCAGAAAAGGCAAAATCTCTTAATGGAAGAAAATGGAAAGAATAACAACAGATATGATAAATGAGCCCCAATGTTTGGTGGGTCCCAATGCCAACCATGCAACCCTTCAATTTTCATTAGCTGCTAGATAGAGAATTGAACAGGGGCCAAATAGCGCCCCTTCAGTGTAGTGGTCAGATAAGGTTACTGATGATTCCATCATTGAATTGGGAGCTCCTCTAAGCTGATCTGTGGTACTTTGGACTCCCACCAATCTGATGTTGAGGATAGGTCATGAATATTTATAGCCTGGAAAGTTCCTTTAAGTGGAAAGGCAGAAAAGTTGATTGACAACACACTTGCCTGATATTTTAGTGGTTTGCAGCATACACATCGTCTCATTCCCGGAGCATTCGATAGTATCGCTAGTGTAACACCAGTCGGAATTTGCTGTTACACAGGAGCGGCAAACTTTTCCATTTTTTTGGTGATTTTTATCTGGAACTTCAATTGGAAAAAAATCAGTGCAGAGAACCTTGATAAGCTAAATGCAATAGTGGATTATAATAAAAGCAGTTTGGGAGGTAGCCCAGGGCCCAAAGCCGCTCAAACCACACACACAAAGGACCTTCACCCAAGAAATCCTGGTACAGATCAGGACCCCAGGGCTGCCTGCCAGCAGTGCCTGTATGTTGGCGTCTGTGACGTCATCTTTAAGGCACAGTGTCAGCCTATGCATCAATATTGTAGAGTATTATCATGAACAAGCAATCAGAGGTCCCATGGTGGAAATGGGTAAAAAAAAAAAGTTATTAAAAAATAAATAAATTAATAAATCAATAAAAATGCCCATAAGCCCCAAAACATATAAAGAGACATATAATGAACAAAAAAGTCTAAATCATAGCAAAAACCCCACATATATAGTATCACCGCGTCCGTAACAACCTGTAGAATTAAATTAATTATTGAACCATCACGATGAACACCTCCAAAATTATGATTTTTTTAACTATTTAATCTGGCAAAAAATGCAATAAAAAGTGATAAAAAAAACATATGTACTCCAGAATGGTACTGTTGCAAATTACAACATGTTCTGCAAAAAACAAGCCATCAACCCGCCACCCATCAACCAGCTCCGTAGCCAAAAAAATTTAAAAATGTTATGCCACTTGGAAGAGGCGAAGCAAAAATGATAGATTTTTCCCCTCATTAGGGTTTTATTTGGCAAATTTAGTAGAACATACGAAAAAAATATTCATATATTGTATCCCCATAATCGTATTGATCCATAGAATAAAGATAACATGATTATTCGGCTAAACGGTGAACACCAAAAAAAAAAAAGTAAAAAATCCGGTACAGAATTGATGCTTTTCTACTCCTGACCTAAAAAAAAAAGTTCATAAATTTTTAACAATACTAGATACCAACCCCAAAATGGTAACACTGGAAAAAGCATCTCATCCCGCAAAAAAAAATGCCATCACATGGCCCCAATAATGAAAAAGCAAAAATTTTATAGCCCACAAAAGGGGCCAATGAGGAAACTAAATTCCTGGCAGCTGCAGGTCCCTCCTTCCCTCCTGGGCCTCGCTGTGCGCCCATGAAACAAGTAACTGCCACATGTGGGGGGTCTCTGTACTCGGGAGAAATATTTTTATCTTTTGGAAATGTGTAAATTTAAGGGATAAATGAACGTATAACCGACACAATTTGCCCATTCAAAATTTCACCTCCATTTTGATTCAATTACTATGAAGATCTCAAGGGGTTAACAATCTTTGTAAAAGCTATTTCTGATAGTTTGAGGGCTGCAGATTTAAAAATGGGTTGGTTAAATAGGGGGTTTGATGCTAAATATTTAAAATTTCATTCAAAACAGTATTTATCCCCAAAATAGTCAATTCTGAAAATCCGGAAAATCAATGTTCGATTTGTAAGCCGCGTGACATCAAAATAAATTATCCAGACATTTCCAAAATTATGAAAGTGTAAAGTAGACAAATGGGAAATGTTATTCAGCAACTTATTTAGGTGGTAAATCTATCTGCCTGAAAACGCGATAATTTTGAATTTCAAAAATGGAAAATTTTTCAAAAAGTTCATCATCTTTTATTTCTTTTTTTGTAAATAAACTCCAAACTTATCTGCCAACATTTACCAGTAAAATGAAGTACAACATGTGGGGGAAAAAAAATTCTCATTATCGCTTTGACATGTAACAGTGTTCAAAAGTTATAAACATATAAAGCAACTAGAGATGAGTGAGCACTAAAATGCTCGGGTGCTCGTTACTCGGGTAGAACTTTTCCCGATGCTCGAGTGCTCGTCTCGAATAACGAACCCCATTAAAGTCAATGGGAGACTCGAGCATTTTTCACTGAAAGAACACATTGAAAGAAGAACACTGAAGAAGAACAAATTACAGATGTTTTCACTGAAAGAACACATTGAAGAACACAGTGAAGAACACATTGCAGATGTTTCCATACATCTGTAATTTGATTCTTCACACATATTGTTCTTCACATACTATTGTGAAGAACACCGTTCGGTGCTCGTGTCTTCGGATAAGTTAGCAGATATACGGAACATCTGCAATGTGTTCTTCACTGTGTTCTTCACTTAAATGATCCTGTGTTCACTGTTTTCATTGTATTCTTCACTGTTCTTCACTGTGTCTCAAACTCGAGCCGCCGAGATACTCGTCCGAGCAACAAGCTGTTTCGAATACGCTAATACTCGAACGAGCATCAACCCCGGACTAGTATACTCGCTCATCTCTAAATCAATGCAAGTCCAAAAAATTTGGCTGAGCCTTAAGCTATAAAATGGCTGGAGTGACGTGAGATACTCACATGTGAGTGCAGGTGGATCACAATTATCAGTGTTACAGCAGGAGACGGTGGTCTTCACGCTTGCGTCTGCTAGTGTGAGGCTCCCAGTTGTATTACACTGATCCTTCTCTATACACGATCTCCGGAAAACATCTGCTTGTTTGGTTGATAAGGCTGATAGGAGAAGACATTGATGTTAAGATACAGGATAAGAATATATTCTTTGTAAAAGCTGAATATCTTAATAGTAGGAGGAGCATTGTCTGTGAGCAGAGCTCCCTGGGATATGAATGGGAGCTGTGGCTTCAGGTCTGTTGATCCGTTAGTTACACTATGGGCAAAGATTTCTGCTCCATCCCTAGTGTATTGGCTGGATGACACCACAGAGAGAATGATGTTTGGCAGGGGTGCCATTTTTCACACCCCCAACCAATCAGCTACCCAATACTTATCATATGCATAGGTCATTTGTAGTGTTTGGGGGGTATTTATCAGGGTCTCTGCACCATTGCAGTGGCATAGAAGCCCTGAAATAATAATAATTGTAAATTACTTACCCCTTTCCCTGGGGTGGGGGGGATGCTGCACAGGCCCTGCCGGATACATCAAGAGGCCGGAGCCTGTGTAGCATAGGATAAATAACCCTCTTTGGGGCTTATTTACTAAGGGTCCGGGGATCGCACTTTCGTTGTTTTTTCCGACGTTTTCTGGATTTGTGCCACTAGGACAGGTATTTAACTGGTGATTGCGTCGCACGCGATTGGATTTTGTCGCAGCTGTGCTGCTTTCATGCAACAGAAATTGGGGGGCCGGCAGTCGGACGTTCCGCCTAATTCGGACTTACCGAGGGATTTAAGATTCAGACCTGAGCGGGGAAGCGGATATCGGGCACACGATCTTAGTGACTCCCCGCACAGCCCATTATACACGGACAATGCACTTACATGCACCAGGAAGAAGAAGGTGAACTCCGGGGACCTGAGCGGGGAAGCAGCTGAGGTGTGTATGATGATGTTCTGCAGCAGCTGAGGTGTGTATGATGATGTTCTGCAGCAGCTGAGGTGTGTATGTCTTCCAGGCTGACCCTTAGTGTGATCAGGGCCTGAGTAGGAAGCATTGGGGTGTGTGAGGAGTCATCGCTGAGGAAGAAGTGGCTTTGCTGGATGCCAGACATTCCTGCTGGGCTGATGTCAGACGCACATATTTCCCAGGCTGTGGTCAGACACGGGCGGCGCAGACACTTCTGCTGATCACTTACATGCAGGCATGAGGACATACCTCTCCACTGTGCCCATTACGAAGGGACTACCCCACCTCTGACCCAAATTCTTCTGTCTCTCTTCTTATGGGTCAGAAATAGAACAGTGACCCAGCCTGGTGGAGAAGGTTCCGGATAGTCCTTAGCTTTTTGGGGGAACATTTATCAGGGCCTGTGCAACACGGACACACGACCAGGAACTGCGATTACTTTCCCCTTACTTTGGCCCTGTCGCCAAGTGGGTGGCAAGGGAGCGATGTGGGCCGGCACAGGACATTCCCTTGTTGAGCCTGTGCATTCGCCGGCGCTAGGAAATGGCACAACCACTGGGATTTCATTGCAGTGGTTGTGGTTTATGACATGCGCCGTGTATGATACATCCCCCCGATGTGTTACTGTTTTGCACCCAGAAAAATGTGTGCAAATAGACTCCAGTCCGCACCAGGCGTAGGCGGCTGTTTTGTACAGGTTACACCAAAAATTGTGCACATTACTGAAATTGGGCCACATTTACTAAGATCCGTGCAGTGTGTACTATGTGCAGTGTCCTGTGTAGTCTGCAGGGGGCACCAGATTCTGGATTTCTGGTGCACGTTCTGCATGAATCTGGTGCCCCCTGTACTGCTCCGAAAGAGTGCACCAACTTATTTTTTGGTGCAACTTTAACATATAACAATCCACACTTCTGTCGGACTATGCATGACAAATCTGGCGCACGGTCCGACTGAGCACCGGAACGACCCCTAATTATTGTCACATATTGACTAGTGCAGCCGCGCCCCAAAAGGATTGAGTGTGACACAAATGTGGTGCAGACACTTCTTTATATACCTGTACAAGGAGTTTACACAAGTCCGTGAGAAAACTGACGCAAGCAAATTAGTAAAATTTGCACAAAAAAAACCCACAATGAGGCACATTTACTTACCCGTCCTGTCGTGTTCCAAGAAAGTGTATTGTCCTACCGATTCACTAAGATCGTGCACCCGATATCCTGCATGTGTCACTTCCCCGATCAGGTCCCCGGATTTCACCTTCTTATTCCTGGTGCATGTAAGAGCATTGTATGTGACGCAATCTGAATGTTAAATCCCGCGCTCAGTTCGAATCAGTCTGATCGTCTGACGGCCCACCCCCCGATTTCTGTCGCATGAAAGCAGCGCAGCTGCGCCACAATCCGAATCATGGCACAGCGCATTATATACAGACAATGCACTTACATGCACCAGGAAGAAGAAGGTGAACTCCGGGGACCTGAGCGGGAAAGCGACACATGCAGGATATCGGGTGCACGATCTTAGTGACTCCCCGCACAGCGCATTATACACGGACAATGCACTTACATGCACCAGGAAGAAGAAGGTGAACTCCAGGGACCTGAGCGGGGAAGTGACACATGCAGGATATCGGGTGCACGATCTTAGTGACTCCCCGCACAGAGCCTTATACCCCGGACATCACTTACATGCACTCAGGAAGAAGAACGGTGGACTCCGGACCTGAGCGGGGAAGTGACCACATCATGATAATCGGGGTGCACAATCTTAGTGACTCCCCGCACAGCGCATTATACAACGGACAATGCACTTACAATGCACCAGGAGAATAAGGGAACTCCGGGTACCGAGCGGGGAAGCGACACATGCAGGATATCGGGCGCAGGATCTTAAGTGACTCCCCGCACATGCGCATTTATACACGACAATGCACTAAATTGCACCGTGACGAAGAAGGTTGACTCCAGGAACCTGAGCGGTAAGAAAGTGACCATGCAGATTTCGGGTGCACTATCTTCTGCGACTCCCCTCACAGCACTTATAACAACACGGACAATGCACGTCATGCCCCAGGAAGAAGAAAACTTAACTCCCGGGACCTGAGCGGAAGCAACACATGCAGGATATCGAGCGCACCCCATCTTATAGTGACTCCCCAGCTTACACACCACACATGCCACTCCAAGAATAAGCAAACCAGGAAGAAGATCGGGGGAACTCCGGGCCCTGAGCGGGGAGCGACACTTGCAGATACAATCGGGTGAGCAGGATACTTCTTGAATCGGGCACAAGCCGGCGCATCATACACGGACATGCCATTACACACAACAAACCAGGAAGAAGAAGGTGACTACTCCCGGAGATCCCTGAGCGGTGGAAGTGAACCATGCAGGTAGTCAGGGCCGCACAGGATTTTAGTGACTCCCTGCACAGCGTCATTTAATAAACCACGGACAATGCACTTACGCATGCAGCAGGAATAAGACACGTGAACTCCGGGAACCTTAGCGGGGGGGGAAGTACACAGCAGGATATAATCGGGCGCAGGATCTTATTGACGTCCCGCATCCAGCGCTTATCACACGGACAATCACGTACATGCACCAAGGAAGACGAGGTGAACACTCCGGGACCTGAGCGGGGAATGAAAACAACTTAGGCAGGAATCTATCGGGAGCCAATCTTAGTGTCCATCCCCGCAGAACACAACACGCAGCATTAACACTGACATGCCAATTATAATGCAAACCAAAACGTACAGCAGCACCAGAAAGTAATGGTGAAACTCCGGGACCATGAGGCGTAAGGGAAGCAGATAAATGCAAGGAAATTAGGCGTCAAGAAGGATCGTTATGGGACATTCCCCCGCAAGCGCGCATTATACCGGACAATGCAACTTAACAGCATCCAAAGGACCAGTGAAGAAGAAGGTGAACTCCGATTGTTGAACCATGAGCGAAAGTAAGCGGGACACATAGCGCAAGGATAATCGGTTGTCAGGAATCTTCGTGAATCGCCGGGGCACAGAGTTACCACATAAAGAGAAAAAACACGCTATACAGAAAAGCGGCATCAATACACGACAGATATGCAAATTTACATTCACCAGGATACTAAGGTAACTAAACCGGACCCTGAGAAGGAGACAGGAGTGGACAAGTCCGCACAATGCAGAATATCGGACGGATGCATGGATCTCTTCGTAAATAATCGCGGCACCCAGGATCAAGGATTGCTCTGCGCATCAAATACCGGAACAATGCAATAAATACATGAATAACAATGCATACCAGGAAGAAGAAGTGCTGTGATCTCCATCTCAACTCCAACTCCGGGACTTGATATATCAGGAGGAAGTGACCAACAACGGAGATACGGAGAAGGATGCGGCATATCATAGTATCACAGGCGCAGATTTTAGTGACTTATCCCCACAGACCATAGCCGTTATACAACACAGAGAACAGGAAAGAGACGATGCAGATATGCCCCTGATAAACAAATGCACCAGGATAAGAAACGGTGAACGATAGAACTTCCTGGGACCCTGATTTGAACATAAAAAATTCGACAGAACTTAGAGCATATCACTTGGATTCTGTGTCTATCTTATCTGCATGGAGATGAAATCGGGTGATCAGGAATGAATATTATTCTGTATTTACAGAGTCACTCCGTCACAGATGTCGCATTAATACCCGTACAATGCACTTACATGCATCAGGAAGCTAGAACGTGAACTCCGGGGGTACCTGAGGCGGGAAGTTGAACACATGCAGGTATCGGGCGCGGGGACTGATCTTAGTGCTTCCAGAACAGCACATTATACACCGACAATGCACTTACATTCGCAGGAAGAAGAACTTGACTCCGGGACCTGTACGGGGAAGGTGACACATGCAGGATATCGGGCGTCATGATCTTAGTGACTCCCCGCACAGCGCCTATACACTGACAATGCACTTACATGCAACCAGGAAGAAGAAGGTGAACCTCCTGACCAGAGCGGGGAATGTAAACACATGCAAGGATATCGGGAGCACAATCTTAGTGACTCCCTGCACAAGCGGCATTAATCAACACTGACAATGCAACTTACTGCACCAGGAAGAAGAAGAGTGAACTCCGGGACCTGAGCGGAAGCGACACCTGGCAGGAATATCGGTGCGCAAGAAGGGGCGCCGATCTTAGTGGAATCATTGCACATTGCATGGGCGTCGTCGACAATTCACTTTCGTGTGGAACATGACTGCGGTAAATTCCCCAATTTATCTATAGGAGAACTCCCATAGATAAAAACAAAAAAAAAAATCACTGGCGCCACGACAATACAATCTTTTCTCCCCCTCATAGGGTGACATTTTCGTTTTCACGCGATGTCAGGTGAATTTCCTTGGTTGTAGAAAATCCCGGCGGGTACACTAATGGCCGAGCAGGGAGGGAGTCAGCGGCTGTTTCTACCCCCTGCGCAGGCGACTTGTTCACACCCAGGATGAGGGCAAACCCGCACCAGATCCCCCGGAAAGCGAGAAGACTGAGCGCGGCTCTGTGTGTAAGAGGCCCCAGCTGCGCATTTTGTTAGTCCCGCCCCATCCAGCAGACCGCACAACGGGCGCTGCACCTCACCATATTGGAATTTTATCCAAGGAGACACCAAATGGGACCCTGGATTTTGGAATTTTTCAGAATTTTTTCAAAGTTCAATTTGATATATATGTCTTTTCTGTCTTTTTGTCGATTGGAGAGTTATGTTCTACAAAAATAATTTCTTTCATCCTCGACTTCGGTCACTATAATTCAAGTACGATTTCCCTACTTCGCCTAACCCGGCTGTGTCTATAGAGGCGCTTGTGATAGATTTTTCTGTTACCCCGGCGTCATACAATGTCATTCTGTCAGTGAATGAACAGCAGAACGTTTCTTGTTCGCTGGAACCCTTGTAAATACTTTATCACAGCTGAGGTTTTGGGCTACAAACAAGTGTGTACACTGTAAATCATTCTCTGTGTTGTAAACACGCTCTGGGTGGGTGGCAGTCCTGCGGCAATATTTCCCAGATGCATCACAATTTTAATAGTGTCTCATACCTACCGCAGTCCTGCATTGTCCCCTGAGAGATGTGTATAATCATATATGTTGTTAGTAGCAGCAGGACTGTAATATGGTTTATTTCCAGGACTGGACTAAGGGCGGATCTCTACAGCTCTGTGCTCTCTGCAACCTCTGCTGTAGTCCGTGGAGAGATGTTATCAGACCTTTGTGTATGTTGTTACTAGCAGCAGGAGGTTAAATAAGGATTTCTATTCCAGAAACAGGGTAGCTGGACTTTGGCGCAGGCTGTGAGACCGATGTGTGAGATCTAGTATGAGGGGTGCCTGTACATTGCTAATACATGGATACACAATAATATAATTTATATAGCCTTGTTGTATGTTGGTTC
Source organism: Engystomops pustulosus (assembly GCA_019512145.1). Lineage (NCBI taxonomy): Eukaryota > Metazoa > Chordata > Amphibia > Anura > Leptodactylidae > Engystomops > Engystomops pustulosus. The sequence continues at coordinate 129,475 of WNYA01000314.1, read as the reverse complement.
AGCGACAGAAGAAGGTACTAGGATATTTGGATTTGTATTCCAAGTTGTAGAGTCACACACCGGAGTCGTTGTCCTCACACTGCTGTCTCTGGCACTGCTGCAGCCCGTGTGTTCTAATGATTCCCGGTGAGAGATAATAGTAATAATTCCCTTTAGTTATAGCACAGATCATGCAGCGCTACTCACAAGTTTGCTAAACATTCAGTCCATCGTTTCCCAATGGGTCTCACAATTTTAACTCACCTCTAGCTAACCAATACTTGTTTTTGTGAGTGTGTGAGCGATGTGGTAATCAGACCATCTGTTATGTGTTTAGTAGCACCGGACTGTGAAATATTTGAGTTTTATATATTCCAGGATTGTACTAGGACCATAGTCCTCGTCGCCATATCTCCTGCTGTGCGTCTAAGATCTGCTCTGCATGCTATTGTTAATAAATCGAAATCCCCTTGGAGAGTGTGTAATCGTACGCTTTAAGATATGATGTATGTTGTCATATCAGCAAGGGACTATGTGATATATGGATTTATAATTCCAAGAATTTGTGGTAGATTCTTCTTTCAAAGTGCGACTCAGGAAGGGGTTTGTCCTGACACTAAAGGAAGGGACACTTGAGTACTCCTTACTAAGACTGTTCGTTCTGTAGCGACAACTGTTGCTCTGCCTGCAAGCCGTCGTTAGTGATATCTGTTCTTCACCCATGTTTTCACCTGGGCGAGATGTGTGAATTCACAGACACACCCAGGAATCACCATTATCTATTTCTATAATTTAGGTAGACCATAAGCTGGACTTGTTTATTCTGTGAAATATGGATCTATTATTCTCACGGATGTAGCTGGACTTTCGAGGCATTGGTGCTGCCCGGAGTGCGTGAGACAATCTATTATAATTGAGCTAAGCCCAGACTTGGTAATGTGGAAGCCTAAAACTAGACCCCATGAAACCCTCTTAATCGTGTGTGCTAGTTTTTTGGTCTCTGCACAGTCGTGTTTCCAGTTTTTGCTGGTTCCTATTAAGAGGATCCTCTAGCATTGCTATGTATGGTCACATGAATACATAATGTATAAAAATGTTATACATAGTGAGAGGAAGCGCTCGCAACGATACAAACGTTACTGTCTCGTGTGCGTCTGTCAAGAGAAAGCAAAGGCAGGGGGGTTAAATCCTGGACCTGGAGCCCACGCTTGGGGCCAATTTGGCTACATCGTCACTTCTTCCCCTATCAGTAGCATAAAAATGCAAGTTTATAATGAATGACTTAACAAAAGTGTAGGTCGATACGTGAATTGACGGTAAGTAAAAACTAAAGAAAAAACGTGCTGCTCAGTTAGAATTCAGGCCAAATAACAAAAAAAAACAGACGGTTTTGCTACATGGTAATAATTGGAATATTACGAGAATTAAACCAGGAAATGTAATCAAAGCTCATGTTGACGCTCAGGTCATGACAAAACAATCTCATCAGCCCAACAGCACAGTCCAGAAGAGTTCTCCGGTAGATCATTGAAATCGGCCGAGGGCTCATTCGACGTGGCAGGGTTGTCATCACAGGGGAAGAATTTTCACAATTGCTTCATTGAAAATATATATACGTTCAAATTAAAACTTCGTACGCAGACGTAGGGAAATAGCAATTCGAGACAGATGCATGGCTAAAACAATTCTCATCAGAGAATCAAGAACAGGACACGAGATCACATCACCGCCTTAGTGATCTGGATTTTTTTTTTAATTGTTTGGTCTTGCTTTTTTTTTTTTTTTTTTGGTTTTTTTTCTTCCTGCGGGGAGTACATCTAATTGTTGCGCTACCTAACTAGGGTGACTCTTGTCTTCGGAGGATTCGACTGAATCCGGGATAATAAGAACCCTCGCAAAAAAAAAAAAATAAGGTCATGTAAAACGACTAACGAACGACGAATATAATAGAGAAGCTGACGAAGATAAAACTGAACGCACGCTTCTTTATCCGTAATCCTCCTTTTTAGTAATTCACAGGGAGATCCATCACAAACGGGAAATGCGGCGGAAGGCCATGTGTGTCGTTGCAACCAGGCGTAAAATGAGCGGGAAAACATAGAGAGTATAAACCCCAGGCCTCCCAACCCTCTCCTATATGGGCGTGGAGTCATAACCGCCCAACCTTCTGCAGACATAAAATTCACTGCCGATATATACACCAGGAACAACATAGACCAGTTGAGGGGGATTTATCAGAAGTGGCTGAGAGCGAATGTTCGAGGTGGCCATGGGCAGCCAATCAATAGCGGCAGCTTTCAATTTCACACAGCTGTTATAAAATGAGAACTTGAACTCTGATTTGGTTTTCCATGGGCCACTAAAACCGTTTGAAACCCCATACAGAGCTTCTGATAATCCCCGCCCGAACTGAAGACAGTCGTAGTGTCCCCATAATAGAGGAACAGTCTACGTGTCCCAATACATGAGGACAGCCATAGTGTCCCTCCCATAATATGACAACGTAGTCCCCATACTAAGAGCAGTCGTAGTGTCCCCATATAACAGATGACAAAGTGATACCCACTAATGTGAAGCCAGTCGTAGTGTCCAAGAAAACAGACCATTAAGGGAAAGAATCAAACATGGCAAAAAATTTAGCCCCATCGTGAACGACAGCTGTAGTGGTCCCCCCTAATACGGGGACCTTCATAGTGTCCCGCCTTTCTTCCATAGTTTTTCTGCTTTGTAATATTACATGTCTAATAGAGATGAGCGAACATGCTCGTCCGAGCTTGATGCTCGTTCGAGCATTAAGGTACTCGAGACGGCTCGTTGCTCGGACGAGTATTTCCCCTGCTCGAGATCGAGCATTTAATTAAAAAAACACAGTGAAGAACAATGAAGAATAGAATAAAAACAGTGAACACAGTGAACACAGGATCATTTAAGTGAAAAACACAGTGAAGAACACAGTGAAGAATAGATTACAGATGTTCGGCACATCTGCTTACTTGTCGGAAGATACGCGCGGAACGGTGCGAACAAAATAGTATGTGAAGAACAATATATATGTGTGAAGAACACATTGCAGAACACGGTGAGCAGGACAGAGACAACGAGGAGCAGCACAGAGACACCGGGGAGCAGCACAGAGACACCGGGGAGCAGCACGAAGACATGGGGCAGCAGCACGGAGACATCAGGCAGCGGCACGGAGTGGCACGGAGACATCAGGCAGCGGCACGGAGACATCGGGGCACGGAGAGAGCGGGGCACGGAGACCAAGATCCCCTTTAAGGTTGGAAAAGTCATTCAGAGATTGGGTTTAAACCATCAAGGTATAGATAAAAAAAAAAAAAAAAACTGAATCCAGACAACCCCCTTTAAGAAGATATTACACATTCCTTGTTATTTCCTCTTCCGTTACTTAGACTGTAAGCGTGACACCGCAAGTTTGGGGGGCAATTACACGATTTCATCTTTGGCAATATAAAAGTGATTGCTCTAAGAGGAATCAAAGCGATTAATGAAGAAAAAAAAATCTTTAAAAAATCAGGACAAAAAATCGCCCAACCGACACACAAATACCAAAGCGAATTAAGCCGGGAAGCCTTCAGGGCAGAGCCTGACATTTCAACCGCCGGGAGATTGGATCTTCACACTCATTAATACGGCAAACACTCCGAGTCACTCCATTATAATAAAGGGAGAGAGGTTATAAAACATATTACAAAGTGCCAGCGCTTCTACCTTGCAGCAGCTTTGTTTATAGAAAATATGCTATTATGCGTCGGATAAATAATAGTAATATATTAATATAATCTACTAATGATTATATGAGAACATGATAAATATTGGATTCCGATATTTAAAGGGACGGCGTACGCTGAAAAATAAAGTCCATGGAAGCCAAGGGTATGAAAAACAATACACACCACATCTCACAAAGCTCCTTTATTAAAAAAAACAAGTTTCAATGTATCTGCATTTTATCGGTTTTTCTATCTTTGAGGTCTGTATTCCCTATACCGAATATAACTCAAGAAAAGCCGAGACCCCTAATTTCAACACAAAATATGGGAAAAACTATTGACTCGAGTATAAGCCCTTTACTATATAGTTCTGCCAGCCCGACTATATGTTATGTTTCTGCCAGCCCCTGTACTATATAGTCTTGCCAGCCCGTAGCAATATCCTGCCCAGCCCTGTAGTATGCGCCTGCCAGACCCTGTAGTATTACAGGCCTGCCCAGCCCTTGTAGATACAGCCTGGCCCGCGCCCTGTAATTTATAGCAAGCACGCCCTGTAGTATCAGCTGCCCAGCCCCTGCAGTATACAGCATGAACCTTCAGCCCTTGTGTATACCAGCCGCCCAGCCACCGTAGTATTACCGGCTCGCCCAGCCCCGTAGTATGCAGCCGCCAGACCTGTAGTGTACAGCCTGCCCAGCCCTGTGTAAAGACGCCCCGCACCTGTTAGTATACAGCCTGCCCAGGCCCTGTAATTTTATAGCCAGCCAGCCCCTGTAGTATACAAGCCTGCCAGCCCTGTAGTTATACCAGCCAATGCCCGACCCTCTGAGGATACAGCCTGCCACAGCCTGTAGTTATACAGCTGCCCAGCCCCTGTTAGTATACAGCCTGCATAGCACTGAGTATGCAGTCTGGCCAAGACCTGTAGTATACAGATGCCCAGCCCTGTGGTATACAGCCTGCCAGCCGCTGTAGTCTGCAGCCTGCGCCCAGGCCCCTGTAGCTATTTACAGCAGCCCCGCCCCGGTAAGTATACAGCTGCCAGCCCCCGTAGTGAACAGCCTGCTCAGCCCCCTGTAGTATACAGCCTGCCCACCCCTGTAGTATACAGACTGCCCAGCCACTGTAGTATAAGCCTGACTAGACCCGTAGTATGCAGTCTGCCCAGCCCATGTAGATTTACAGCATGCCCGCCCCGGTAGTATACAAGCTCCTGCCTAGCCCTGTAGTATGCAGTCTGCCCGCCCTGTAGTATACAGCCGCCCCCGCCCTGTAGATACAGCCTGCCCAGCCCCTGTAGTATGCAGCCTGCCCAGCCTGTAGTATTACAGCATGCCCAGCCCTGTAGTATACAGCTGCCCAGCCCCTGTAGATACAGCTGCCCAGCCCGGTAGTATAAGCCTGCCCAGCCCTTGTAGTATTACAGCCTGCCCAGGCTCTGTAGTAGGGAAAAAGGAGCCGAAGAGCGTGTTGAGGAGGAAGAAACACGAGAGAGGAAGTAGACAAAAGCAACCGAGCCTACTTAACCTCGCCCGGTTTCGGCACCGGAGGACGAGACAGAAGAGGAACCTACGCCGGGCTTGGTGACATCAGAAAGGTGAGTTGTGAAGTGAAGTTTTTTTTAGTTTTGAAGAGAGTTATAAGCTGAGGTAGAGTTTTGAGCATAAATCTGTGTGCTGAAAACCACAAGTATAGATGGTATATATGTTCACCTGTCTGGACCAGGCTCTTTAATCGTTACGGTTTTTTGCTTTTTGCATTTCTAAAAAAGCCAACTGTTTTTGATTTTTTCCAGTCACAAAGTGTATGAGGGATTGTTTTCTGTGGGGACATTGCAGTTTCTATTGCCATTATTATTATGCCCAAACTGGCGAAAAAAAATTCTACAATTGCAATTGCTGATTTTACTTTTACTCTTTACTTCTGGTAAAGGAAATCTATTACCTGGATCAAGATTGTAAACCAAACAAACTTACATGGGGTTGTCTTTGGTGTGCCCACTCAGTCAGGGTCTTCTTCTCATCTTGTTTGTCAAAAATAGGCTTTAAAAAAGCTATCCAAAGAGCTTAGAGGCTCTAAGGGCACTTACCAGAGCCCTAAAGGCCTACCAATATTGTTAATTATGCGCACCTCTGTTCGCCTCCTCACCGGGACCTGCCCAGTTGGTGACGTCTCCAGGTCCATCGATCCCGAGATAGTGGTCATGTCAGCATTGGGCAACCCAGATGCTCCTCAGTTGGGCGTATACAAGTGAAACTTGGAAGAGAGAGAATTCACTACAGAGGATTTTGTCACGGCCTTTTGCTTCAACGGGGTCTTTAGGATTTATAACTTTGCTCTGGGGATCATTATAGCTGCTCCTAGGGGTCTCCCGATTAAGATTTGCTAAAGGGGGATCTTTTCAGTATATAAATTTGCTCTGTGGGGTCCTCCGTATTATAGGTTGCCTCTGGGGCTCATTCTAGGTCGCCCTAGGGGCAGTGTCGGACTGGCCCCACAGAGTACCAGAGGATCCTCGGTGGGCCCTGGCTCAACCCATATGAACCCAGAGGTCCATCGAAAACAATTTGGGAGACTGCATAGAGTATCTCTTGGGTCGGACCCCAGTCGGACACTGCTAGGGGAGCCTTGATGGGGTCTATTAGTTTTGGCCAAAGCAGTACATTCTGGGAGTGGCATTTTGTCCTCTTTGGCCGCTAGTGTGCCCGGTTTCCGCGTGCGCCTTGCCGTGCCCCGTCCGCCCATGTGGCCTTGGCCCCTCACGGTTGTTGCACCTTGCTCAGCGCCTCCCTCGGCCCGCCCTGGTCTTCCTAGCGCCCTCCCCTCTCTGCCTTCTGGTTCCCGGTTCTCAGTCTGTGGGTTCTTCTCCCGCGTCGTCCTTGCCTGCCTGCTACGCGGTGCTCTGCGTGTCCCTTGCCCCGTCTCTCCTCTGAATTTTCACTGTTTCACCCCCCACCCCTTTTTTTGCGCACGACCGCTATTATCTTCCCCTTCGCCTCTGTCTGCCTTTCTAGTGCATTGTCCGTGTATAATGTGCTGTGCGGGGAGTCACTAAGATCGTGCGCCCAATATCCTGCATGTGTCGCTTCCCCGCTCAGGTCCCCGGAGTTCACCTTCTTCTTCCCGGTGCATGTAAGTGCATTGTCCGTGTATAATGCGCTGTGCGGGGAGTCACTAAGATCGTGCCCCGATATCCTGCATGTGTTGCTTCCCTGCTCAGGTCCCCAGAGTTCACCTTCTTCTTCCTGGTGCATGTAAGTGCATTGTCCGTTTATAATGCGCTGTGCGGGGAATCACTAAGATCGTGCGCCCGATATCCTGCATGTGTCGCTTCCCCGCTCACTGCCCTAGGTGTATAGCCGTTGGGCTAATGAGTGCTCAAAGGTGCCACATCTGGCACCTGTGCCATAGGTTCGCCACCACTGCCCTAGGTGCCACATCTGGCACCTGTGCCATAGGTTCGCCACCACTGCCCTAGGCGCATAGCCGTTGGGCTAATGAGTGCTCAAAGGTGGCTAGCAGTCAGAATACAGTAAAAGGTATATGGCCCCTTTAATTGGAGGTTGCTCTTCCCTCTCTCATCTTCATGCATGGCTAATGGTGAGCACCCAATTTGGGACTTTCTTTACATTCACTAATTGCCTTACGATATCACCCGAGGCGCCGCCCTCCGTTGTCTCTGTTTTTTGTCTTTATTTTTTTTTACATGATCTTAGTGGCTCCCCGCACAGCGCATTATACACGGACAATGCACTTACATGCACCAGGAAGAAGAAGGTGAACTCCGGTGGACCTGAGTGGGGAAGCGACACATGCAGGATATCGGGTGCACGATCTTAGTGACTCCCCGCACAGCGCATTATACACGGACAATGCACTTTTGGTAAACTCCTCCGGACGGGTAAGTAAATGTGCCCCATTAAATTGACTGGGTGACATGTAATACCACATTTCTCCTGCAGAGGCCACTGTAGCTTCAGTTCCCCCAACCGAACCTGTGACGATCATTTGAGCACCAGCGGCTCCTCCCCCTTGTACATTACCAGTGTTTAGGCCTCACATCACACATATGAGATGCTACTGCCTCCCTTCAATGTGATTAACTTTTCCTCCGTTATAATATTAGTTGTGATGATTTTGGAAGCAAATCTATTGGTACCGCTTGATATCTTGGTGACCACAAGGTCCATCTCCTCACAGTCCCTTGGATTCTCCGCCCCGATCCTTCTAAAGACACTAAAAAAACCATTCAGATGAAAATGGGCCAATAATAATAATAATAATAATACATTTTCTGATGACACAATAGGATAAGAGGCTGCACAATTTTTTGTTCAATTATGAACTATAAAAATGGATTTACATTCCTAGACTGTAGGTTCCTCAAATGCACAAGGGGAAATATGTCCTCACACTGCTGTGCTCTGTGCTCTCTGCATTAAGCGTCTCCACAGCCGCTTCCCACTACTCTGAGTGACTGCTGTAGTGTTTAACCAAAGGTCCTTAACACTGGCTGCTGTCCTGCACGGTCACAGCTGCTGACAGGTTCCCTTTAACACACACACTGTTTAGATGAGAAAAGAATTGATACTTTCATGTATCCGTTTCATTTGCAGATAATCCAAACACTTTGGTTCTTTACACTTGAGGCTTTGTAGATGTACAGTGAATGTATCACAAGGTCCTCCCTCCTGTCACACGGCGGAGACGACTCGTTTTCTTGTTTAGTAAGAGTTTTTATTCGGCCATTCCTCTTCGGCTTCTCTAATCTATGAATTTTATTGGCAGCGACGTCTCGATATTGATAAGTTTGTGGCGTCCGGCCGCTGCACAAGATGATGAGATCAGCAGGTGCCTCCGTACACTCACTAGTTATTACTACCGCGGCCTTGGACGCGTCACACGTACAACACGGAGGGGCCCTCCCCCGCCTGATGGATGAGCGTTTGTAGATTTATAACATTGATAACAGAAGAGGAAGAGGAAAGGAAGGTGATCGGACGCCAGCGACGCGCGGTATATACATGGATTTATATTAATAGATAGAGAATTTACATACGGACAAAATTTATGACTCATTTGTATATTAAAAAATTGAATTTTGAACTATTCCATGTTATTTAGAAAAAAAATAAAATAATTCACAACAAACTGGAAGCAAATCTACAAAGGAAATCTCCCATCAGAATCCATCCTGACAAACCCAGGACCAGGACTGTGGTGATCGTCTTATATCCGTTATCCATGGCCTCCTTCCTTCTAAAAATCAACTTTTTAATTATGCTAATGAGCCACAAGGGCTGTGGGTTCGTTACCAGGGCCCCTCTGTGCTGTAGCTTGACAGGCTGTTACACCTGTCTCATCCTCGCCCAAGTTCCCTCAGCACTTTCACCCTCCTTCTGCCTGGTGTAATCTCACACAGTTTTAGGGGTGAAGTGCTCCTGCACAGTGTAACAGCCGGTGAAGCTACAGCACGGTGAAGAGCTGGTAACACCCCTCCTAAAGTGCTCCTGAGCCCTAGTTCATTAGCATAATTATGAAAGGTGATTTTAGAAGGAAGGAGGTCATGGATGACAAATATAAGAAGATACCACAGTCCCGGTGCCTGGATCTATGAGTAATGTCTCTGGGTTATCAGGATGGATTGTGATGGGAGATTTCCCACAATATCCCTGCAGCGCCCCCCACAGGAGATGCAAAGAATTACACATTGTCCATTTAAAGGGCATCTACCACCAGGATGAAGAACTGTATGCAAATGAGCCTGAGGAACTCCAGGCTCCAAAGGTGTTAATGCAGCCTGGAGCCCCTTAGGCTCATTTGCATACAGTTCTTCATCCTGGTTGTAGATGTCCTATAAATTAAACGGAACCCCTATACAAAATATGGATGTGCAAAGTCTTCCAGAGCACCAAAAATATCTGGATGTACAAAAAGCTGTGAGCGGGGAAAAAAAATGTAATTAAAAAAAAATTAAAAATCTAAATAATACATTTTATTTGGTATTATGAATTTTTACAAGGTTTTATTTTTGTTATTATGTAGAGGTTCTGTCACATCCCCAGACATCAGGTGCCAACAACCTTCAAAGCTCCAGCAACTACAACTCCCAGCAGGCACCCGCCTCATCCGTTTTCACAGAACTTCCACAGAATTACAATTTTTTAGTGCGTTTTGGCTAAAAATGCCTTATTGTTATAATTCTTTATTCTATATCCATATGGATTCCATATCACAGTACAAACGCTATGGGTTTTGTTGCATATTACAACTCATAAAACAGTTTTTAAGAAAAATGCAAGAAAAAAAATTCTAAAAAAAAAATTAAAAAATTATAAAAAATTTAAAATAATTACCTAAAAATTCTTTCTAAATATAATGTATTTTTCTGGTCCCTCCTGTGCTACATGACAAGGGCAATAAGAAACTCTGATAAATGGGTAGAAAATAATCCCACAGCAGATAATAATAAGACATAACGAGCCGATAACAGATGAAGAAGATGAATGAGAAGGTGCAGCCCATGTATTACAGCCGGAGCTGTGCCCCATGTGACCTCTTAGTCCGTGATCAATATCCAATCCATTGTGGAATACGGTCACACTACATTAGGATTTTTCAATATGATCCGCTCCATTATTAGCCTCCTGCTGCAGGGACTGAACTATTACCCCTGTGGGGGGGGGGGGGGGGGGGTACAACACCCCTATCAGAGACTAGGAGGCCCTCAATGGGCTCCAAGCCTTACCCCAACATTTTAGAAGGGTGCCAGTGACCTTTAAGACCCCCTGCAAAGTCAAGTTGAGAAATTTGAGCATCAGAGTGAAAATACATATAACTTATTTCTCTTGAACAATTAAAGGGATGGTCCAGGGGTTAAAAAAACATGGCTGCATTCTTCCATAAACAGCTCCACACCTGACCACTCCATTCATCTCTATATAGCCAGGGTGCAATACAAACCATGATCAGGTGTGGCGCTGTTTGCAGTGATGTTTTTGCAACCTCTGGACAACCCCTTTAAGACTTTAGGGGGGACTGTGCGGAAAATGATCTAATAATACCCTATCAGTATGTTGTGAAGCAGATGCCCCAGTGCGGTGCATCATCCAGAAAAATCAACCTTAAAGTGAGATTAAGTGGAAGGTATAAAGTCACAGAGGTGGAGAGTCCATTGCTGAAGTCAAGCTCTCCCTGCGCCTCAGAACGTCCCCCACAATACACAAGACTTCTGTAGAGCCGGTTAGTTATGTCCCTGGACGCAGAACCATCAATTACAGTGAAGGAGAACCTTCAGAGGCGAGGAGAGCTGGACTTCAGTGCCGAAGTCTCCGCCTCTATGACAAAGTGGATTTTCTGGATGATCTTATCCCACACATTAAAAACAAGAGGCAGAACCTTGGATTACGGAAAGAACATGTTACATTTTGTATCTACCCCCCCAAACCCTGTGGGTTTAACACTGAACTTCATGAAACTTCTCTCAATGATTCTCAAATATTTTGGGTTTTTACATATGAAAAATTATGATCTTTATTTGAAATTTTGCAGTTAATGTCAGTTATGAATTATAAATTCTGTAAATAAAATGTTCTGTAATTTGTAACATCTGTCTGCAACGCAAACACTGTATCCAACAACTCCCAATGAGCCCAGACGTGCATTTACACCCCCGGTAAGATGGTATCACCCTAAGGGCGCGGTCACATGGTGCCTTCTTGGTCTGTTTTTTCATGTTTACCCTGTGTTTGGCTGTTTTGAATCGGTTTTTCTTATTTTGTGGAATTTTAAGCAGCTGTGAACATGTTAATACAGGATTCAAACCCGCTGAAGGCAAGGAAAACATGAAAAAACGGACCAAGAACGCACCCGTGACCGCACCCTTAAAGGGGAGGTAGAAGCTTTGATGGATGCAGAGAATGGACATTTTTTTCTTTTTTTTCGTTTTAAAATATTCAATAACCTAAACCTATCCGTGGCGACTTATCAATCTGTATATACATTTTTAGTTTCATTTAAAAAAAAAAAAATTTAAATTACATTAAAAACAAAATATTTTGGCTTTACCTGTTTATTTTTAAAAATTCAATAACAAAAAAAAAAAATTCTCCACCAAATTATTTTTTCCTTTAAAAAAAAATATATATATAATTTATTGGTCCTTGTAAAAATATACAAAAACTTTATTTATTTTTTTTTTAAGAGAAAAAAAACAACCACTAAGAGATTTTTTTCTTGCTTTTTCCATCCACATTATCCCACAGGTGGATGATGTTGAAGTAGAAGAAGAACATTAGGAAGTGAAGGCAGGAGACGGCAGATATCAGGACCGGGAAGAGGTCCGGGAGTCCAGGGGGCGGAGTCAGGGCGCAGCTTGCGGTGGTCAGCGCTGCCATGGCTAATATGGAGACGCAGAACTGTAAGGAGAGAGGGGTGGCGGGAGGGAAGGGGTTAATGCGGAGGCAGATTTCGCATCTCCAGTGACCTCCGAGAATTCACACATCATCCTAGAAGCCGGATGATTTACGGCCTCCTCTCGTGGGATCACTGGATCTTACGCACCGATGGAAGGTTTTAAAATACAAAAAGCAAAAAAAAAAAAAAAAAAGACAATGCACTTACATGCACCAGGAAGAACAAGGTGAACTCCGGGACCTGAGCAGGGAAGCGGCACATGCAGGATATCGGGAGCAGGATCTCAGTGACTCCCCGCACAGTGCATTATACACAGACAATGCACTTACATGCACCAGGAAGAACAAGGTGAACTCCGGGACCTGAGCAGGGAAGCGACACATGCAGGATATCGGGTGCACGATCTTAGTGAATCTAGGCACAGTGCATTATACACGGACATTGCACTTTTATGCGCCAGGAAGAAGAAGGTGAACTCCAGGACCTGAGCGGGGAAGCGACACATGCAGGATATCGGGCGCGTGATCTTAGTGACTCCCCGCACAGCGCATTATACACGGACAATGCACTTTTATGCGCCAGGAAGAAGAAGGTGAACTCCGGGGACCTTTGTGTCCATAAAACCCCTTGAAATACTTGAGTGATTTGTTTCTCTTACCTTATATCAGTGTATGTGATAGAAGTGCTTAGTGAAATACTCAATTCTGATTCCTCAGCAAAGCTTCACATGTGCATCTACACACAGTAGCCTCTTTGCTTGCTGTGAAGACCACATTTAATAAGAGCCGTGTGCCAGTTTTCTGTCGGACTTTGCACATTCTTTTCAGTGCAAACTGCTTGTCCAGATATTTAAAAAGTGTCTGAGACACATTTTTGGTGCACACAATACATTAGTGGCATACCCACTATATACTTTATGTGACACCAGTGACTAACATATGAAGAATATATAATTGAACAATTTTAGCGACAATTATAAAAACTAACAAAATGTAACGTGTTTCATGGTTCGTTGTCCGGATTGGCTGATGAATCAGTGACGTGTCCACATGTACATATAAATTATCGGGCACGATACAAGTATATAAAACCCCCCTGAGGAAGAGTCCATTACAGACATGAAATGCGTATCGCAGTCATTTGTTTTAAGATCAATATAGCCAGTTTCACAAATAAGAATACATTTGATGCGTCCGGTGCTGTTGTATAAGGATCCACAACCTGACGGGGAGCTCCGGAACACAGACTATTTCGCGGTCAAATTCCAATATTGGACTTAGACTCATCCATCCTAGACAGCAGGGGACCACCAATAAAGGATGCATGTGATTTTGGTGTTGTATCAAAAAACTGATAGCACATTCATGAACATACCAACAACAAAATACCCACAGCGAACACATCCACATTCCTCACCATTTCACCAGCGCCTAATTTGAAAGCCCCTAGGCCAGTGATGGCGAGCCTTTTACAGACTGAGTTCCCTAAATTACAACCCACTCTTTTGCACACATTGCTGACAGAGTAGTAACTACTTTCATTCATGCTGGCAACATGTGGACATCATTACCATTGAAAGAAGGAGGAGAAATTTGCATGATTAGCGTAGCATCTCTCCGGATTTCCCCTGTAAAGGAAGAATGGTAGAGCCCAGAGAAGAAGCTCCAATGAAGATCTGGTGCTCCCTACACTTCCTTCTATTCCTGCACATCCTATCAAGCAAACCCTGAGCTGGGGCAATGGCCCTGGTGCCTACAGAGAGGGCTCTGGGTGCCACATCTGGCACCTGTGCCATAGGTTCACCACCACTGCCCTAGGTGTATAGCCGTTGGGCTAATGAGTGCTCAAAGGTGCCACATCTGGCACCTGTGCCATAGGTTCGCCACCACTGCCCTAGGTGTATAGCCGTTGGGCTAATGAGTGCTCAAACACTGCCCTAGGTGTATAGCCGTTGGGCTAATGAGTGCTCAAAGGTGCCACATCTGGCACCTGTGCCATAGGTTCGCCACCACTGCCCTAGGTGCCACATCTGGCACCTGTGCCATAGGTTCGCCACCACTGCCCTAGGTGTATAGCCGTTGGGCTAATGAGTGCTCAAAGGTGGCTAGCAGTCAGAATACAGTAAAAGGTATTTGGCCCCTTTAATTGGAGGTTGCTCTTCCCTCTCTCATCTTCATGCATGGCCCCTTTAATTGGAGGTTGCTCTTCCCTCTCTCATCTTCATGCATGAGAGGGACATGTGCTGGGGGTGTGGCTAGTAACGTGGGCGGTACAGGAGGTGGGCACATGCTTAAATACTCTGAACACCCTCTTCTTCAATGGTTTTCCCTCCCCATTTTTTATATACTTTTTTAGTGTATTTTTGTCACAGCGAGAGGTAAAACTGCCATAAATGCCCTTAGATAAGGCGGTGTTATCTGGTGTTATGTAAGGTGGAATGGTTAAAAGTGTGTATATATTCACATAAAGAAACGGTTAAATTATTAATTGTTTCAATAAAGCTGTGGCCGACCCCGACTAAACCCACAATTGAGAATGGTTAAGCAATGGTTTCTGTGTGGTTATTTATATTTGGACTATGCAGTATTAAATGGACCAATCCGGCTCCGGGTCAGTAAGTGTTTATCTTTTGAGCAGTCATCACCACATCGTTGTCCAATACCACCAGGAACTTTTTGATAGGATAAAAAAGATTTGTGAAAGAGAAGAACATTTCACTACGAACTTCCACTAAATGAAACCATTAATGCTCAGAATAAGCATCATAACATTTTTTACATTTTCCTCCCACGAAGACAAGTTTCTTATATGTCTTCAGGATAATAAAATAACACATTCTCTAATTCACTGTTATTAACAAAAATACAGCATCTCACAGATATAAGTCCAACCTGTCTCTATCAATCCTGCTGTACACAATTTCAGTTTCCCCTAAATCCGACCCTGTAACTTCTGACTTAGGGTCGGGCGCCATCTTGGATTCCTGTGTGAGATCTTGCAGATGAGGTTTCTGTGTCTTGTGCCTGCAGCCACGCCCCCTGCAGTCCTAGCACCGGAGCTCAGAGACACAGACACTGATTCACTTCCTGGGAGGAGATGGTGAGCAGAGAGAGAGGCTGCAAACTAAAAGCTACATGGAGATAAGTGATCCGGGGAAAGGGGGAGGCAGGCCAATATATGTGAGATGTAGCAGGGCTCACAGTGTAACAGTGTAATGGTCTATCAGCCTCTGTGTAATATTCTCATGCATCTCTGTTCTGTCTCATCTATCCTTCTATGTGTCAGTGTGTTAGTACAATGTCAGAAGCCAGATGAAAGTGTATATACACCTTGTACCCTGATAAACTAACCACATAGTGTCCCCACAGAACTAGATGAATCATAATGTGTCTGCTTTGAGAGACCCAGGCCATACCCTGGGATTTTGCACTGAGCAGCCTAGAGAGTGATAGGAGCTAAAACAGCAATAAAACTGAGTAAAATTGTAAAATAAGGGGTTAAAATGATGTTTGTTAACATGTTAACATCACTAGGGGATTGAAATGTGAGAATTTTTTTTTGTGGGAAACCCCTTTTAAGTGTCTACCCTATTACACCTTCAGGTAGAACAGATCCAACAAGAGATAATAAAGAGACGTCCATTATTATCGACAGCTCCATCAATAATACTGCCTAGTTCTAATTTTGGAACCAATAAAACTAAATATGCATTTTATTAGAGAAATCAAAGGAAATGACAAAAGTCATAAGAATATTGATAAATTTACCAAGAACCTCTAGTGTACCTTATATGCTTGGCTTACTATAAATGGTAGAAAACATATTTCTGATTTCTTTGTTAATCGTTTTTATATTTGTCTTTGTTTGAGGGTTGTTGTTCAAATTGCTACAGTTGACGACAGGATGCCGTTTCCCACTGAGGAAACCCATATACTTCCACCCTAGTCTGCAGCTGCAGAAATAAAGATGTAAAGAACATTGAAGAGGCGACGCACTAAGAATTGTTCTGCGCATGATGAGAGGAGAATGGCCCCCTCCATCGAGTGTACTGGACAGCACCCTAGAAACTTATAAACTGTTGTGGTTGGATAATATCTGCTGTGCTGTGACGGGGGAAACCATGATAGGCTTATGTTTATTATAAGACGCACTGTATAAAGGAAGTAGGCACTCTTCTGGTTATTGAGGTTCCAGGTGCACACAGACACGTAACATAATTTGATCTCCCACACTGAGAGGATAGGTCATACTTCTGACCTGGTCACAGTCATTTTTTTATTCTTCACCCAGAAACATGTAGTAATTAGAGTTGAGCGAGTATACTCGTTGGAGTATTAGGGTACTCGAAACGGCTCGTTGCTCGGACGAGTATTTTGCCCGCTCGAGAACTGCTCGAGTCAATTTAAATTGTCATCTGATAAGTTAGCAGATGTATGGAAACATCTGCAATGTGTTCTTCACACATATTGTTCTTCACATACTATTGTGAAGAACACCTTTCTGCACTCGTGTTTTCTGATAAGTTAGCAGATGAACCCAAACATCTGCAATGTGTTCTTCAGTGAAGAAGAGATTGCAGATGTTTCCATACATCTGCTAACTTATCAGAAGACATTGGGGCAGATTTATTTACCCAGTCCTGACGCAATCCAGCGGCGCCTTCTCTGCGGCGGATGGGTTCTGCCGGGATTCACTAAGACAGTTCCTCCGATGTCCACCAGGTGTCGCTGCTGTGCTGAATGCACTGAAGTTCACCGTCCTATCGTGGGTGGAGGTAAGCGCTTGTCAAGCGACGGCGTTTTTTCTGAATCCATCGGGTTTTCGTGCGGTCACGCCCCCGATTTCCGTTGCGTGCAACCTGGCGCTGATGCAACACAATCCGATCGTGTGCCCTAAAATCCCGGGGCAATTCAGGGAAAATCGGCGCAAATAGGAAATTTTCGGATAACCCGTTGGAAAAATGCGATTCAGGCCCTCAGTAAATGACCCCCATTATTTACTAAAAAAAACTATAGGAAAAATAATAAAGTAATCGAGGCATGAGAGGAGGTAAAAAGAGGAAAAATAACTTTCTACAGAAAGTACATAATGAAAAGGACATACTACAAGAGGGAAATAAGAGACATATATTTAACCTACAAACAAAATGCTTATTAATAAGCTTATTAGAAAAAGGCTTAGACTTCTGTCCAGATATCAAATTGGAACCCTTTGACCTATTTTTGGATCTTCATAAATTCACTATAAAAAATACTTGGAGTTAATTAAAACCAACATAGGGAATAAGGAGAATAGAGATAATAGGGAACCTAGTGATCTATCCCACCAATATCCAAGGACACTTCATACAAACTTTCCACAAATTAGTAGCCAAATAAATAACAACTCAGCCTATCATCTTACTTCTGGATAGTAATAACCTCTGCAGACCCACCATCTAAAGCAGTGATGGCAAAACCTTTCAGAAACCAAGTGCACAAACTACAACCAAACCAATCTTCACACATATTGTTCTTCACATACTAGTGTGAAGAACACCGTTCTGCACTCATGTATTCTGATAAGTTAGCAGATGTAAGGAAACATCTGCGATATGTTCTTCAGTGAAGAACACATTGCAGATGTTTCCATACATCTGCTAACTTATCAGAAGACATTGGGGCAGATTTATCAAGCTGTCTGAAAGTCAGAATATTTCTAGTTGCCCATGGCAACCAATCACAGCTCAGCTTTTGTTTTACCAGTGCTCATGAATATATTAAAGTGGAGTTGTGATTGGTTGCCATGGGCAAGTAGAAATATTCTCACTTTCAGACAGCTTGATAAATCTGCCCCATTATTTCTCAATAAAATGACACATTGAAAAATGCTCGACTTCAATGGGGCACATTATTCGAAACGAGCACTTGAGCATCGGCAAAAGAGCGTCTTGAATAACGAGCACTCGAGCATTTTAGTGCTTGCTCATCTCTAGTAGCCTGTCATCTTACTTCTAGAGAGTAATAACCTCTGCAGACCCACCATCTAAAGCAGTGATGGCAAAACCTTTCAGAAACCGAGTGCACAAACTACAACCAAAGCAAACGGATTTATCGCAAAGTGCAAACATTTATCAGAAATGAGGTAAAACTGTTCCAGTTGCCCATGGAAATCAATCAGCGATTGGTTGTACTTTTAAAAATAGCTGTGCAAAAATGAAAATTGAGCTCTGATTGGCTGCCATTGGCAACTAGAGCAGTTCTGATCTCAGACACATCTGATAAATCTCCCCATAGACAAAGTGGCAGTCGGAACAGAGACAGTCACTGGAACAAGAATGTCAGACAGTCACTGGAATGAGAGTGCCAGAGACATACCGTCACTGGAATGAGACTGCCAGTGACAGACAGTCACTGAAATGAGACTGCCAGTGACAGACAGTCACTGAAATGAGACAGTCTATAGATACATATAAAATATTTTTTGTTAACCCATTGTATTTTGTTGTAGCTAAGAGCAGTTACTTACTATCCTGGCAACACCGGGAGCTACAGCTAATATATATATATATATATATATATATATATATATATATATATATATCTTCATACAAACTTTCCACAAATTAGTAGCCAAATAAATAACAACTCGAAAAAAGAAAGATAAAAAGAAGAAAAAATATGAGCCACAAATCAAGAGAAATTTATCCCAAAACAAAAGGAAAGCACTAACATCTTTAGCAAAAAACTAAAATATTCTTATAATAGCAGCGGATCAACGGATGCACCGTAATACAGGATGATACAGACTATGAGAAATCAACATATGAAATACAATCTGATATGGATTACTATGAAAGATCCATAAAGATATGAAGCAATAGAAACAGCTAATTCTATATGTAATCTACAAGAAATTTCCGACGAAAATACACATTAAACCCTAAATATACTACCGTATATACTCGAGTATAAGCCGACCCAAGTATAAGCCGAGGCCCCTAATTTTACCACAAAAACCTTGTAAAACCTATATATTTTTTACTCAAGTATAAGCCGAGTTTAGGTTTTCAGCACATTTTTTTGTGCTAAAAAACTAGGCTTATACTCGAGTATATAAGGTACTTACCCAAGATCCACAAACATCCCTTGAAACTCCCATTAATTTCAAAGTCAATTCCCTAACAAGTAATCTGTCACATTATTTAGACACATTCTTACAACTATACGTATTAAAATTACCACGTTACACAAAACATAAAACGGGAGGACACTATCTTATGGCCACCATGGATGTCACATCATAATATAGTAACATGGACCACCCAATAGGATTAGCATGGATAGAAACTGTACTTATTGGAGTAACTTCTTATTGGAGAGCCCCCGTTTCATATGACACAATAATTATTTTATATATGACAAATATACATTTCATCAAAAACGTGGCACAGTGATGGGGACCAAATTGACCCCCGCATACGCCAATCTGTTCATGGGACTTTTAATTATTACATATTACTGTACTGCCATATTCCTCATCATTACTGTGTGACGTGAGCCTGTCCTTATCTCATGACTCGACTGGGGAAAAGATCTCTGATAGAAAGAAGAAGTTTTCAGATAAAAAGAATAGGTAAATAATGTTTCTGTATGTACTCAAATATTACTCAACCCGAGTATAAGCCGGGGCCCCTAATTTTGCCAAAATTAACTGAGAAAACTTATTGACTTAAGTATAAGCCTAAGGTGGAAAATGCATTGGTCACAGCCTCCCCAGTAATGAAATGCCTGGCAACCCCCCCCCCCCCAATGATGAAATGCCCTTCAGCCAGTCCCCCCTGCTTATAATTTCCCTGCAGCCCCTCGACATATAAAAAAATAATCTTGCATAATCACCTTTCCGCATTTCTGTATGCTCTTTGCGGCTCCTCTTCCTTCTTCACTTCACATGTGTCATGCCGGTGCACAGTATGAAGTCATCAGTCGCAGCACTGCCACATTTGAGTGTGAGCCGGTGGACAGAGCGCATTGATGCCTCTCTGCCCACTCTGTTACACACGAAGAGGAGAAGGAAGAGGAGCCCTGGGGAGCATCCAAAGGTAAATACAGGCGGTCCCCTACTTAAGGACACCCGACTTACAGACAGGTAAATACAGGCGGTCCCCTACTTAAGGACACCCGACTTACAGACAACCCACAGTTACAGACAGACCCCTCTGTCCCTGTGACCTCTGGTGAAGCTCTCTGGATGTTACTATAG
Source organism: Engystomops pustulosus (assembly GCA_019512145.1). Lineage (NCBI taxonomy): Eukaryota > Metazoa > Chordata > Amphibia > Anura > Leptodactylidae > Engystomops > Engystomops pustulosus. Next base: position 109,106 of record WNYA01000314.1, on the reverse strand, counting down.
TCCCAGGCTGCAATGATCAGCTGTAAGGTGTCTGTAATGAACTGTGTTTTTCACTGTGTTCTTCACTTAAATGATCCTGTGTTCACTGTATTCTTCTCTGTTCTTCACTGTGTTTCCTTAAGTGAAAGCTCGTTCTCGAGCTAGCGAAATACTCGTCCGAGCAACGAACCATTTCGAGTACGATAATACCTGAACGAGCATCAAACTCAGACAAGTATACTCGCTCATCTCTATTCTTTACCCATCAGTGTCATCAATATCAGTTCCATTATACTTAACATTAAAGATTATGTATGATCCAGTAATGGAGAAAATAACTTACATCATGTAGCAGCAGAAATCACCATGAAACTTATCATATGTAAGGAATTCCCCCAGAACTACCCAGGGAGGGGTAAATATTGGCACTAAGTGAAATGTTTCCATTGTGTGATCTCCAGGTCACATCTTTGATGTTCTCTTATCGATTATGATAAGAGAATAAAGAAACCTTCCCTTCTGCCGGACGGGACAAATCCTTGTTGTCTTCTCTTACAATGTTTGAGTTCAAAGGATCAATATAATTGATTCTAATGGCTTCCATGGCTTCAGTCTTCAAGGCCGTCTAATATACAGGTAAGATGATGCTGTATCACAGATCAAGTTTATGATCTCAGACCCTTTTGCATAACAGATTTTTCTTTTCCTGGAAAGTGTATTTGCATATTTCCCAGAATCCCCCAATGGAGCATCAATGGCTGTAAGCTTCCAACCTCCCGTAGAGGCGCCTTAAATGGCCTCGTGCTGTCCTCTCACTCAGCGTAACCAATTTCCTTCATGGTACTGATGAGATACAAAGACATTGAAACAGTGGCTGTGGTTTCTTTTCAAAATGAAATAAATGTTTCACCTTTTACTAAAGATTTAATAGGAGAGGAAAGAAACAGAATTTATAGTAATTTTGGCATGCTCCAGCTTGCTGGACCTTCCTTGTTTAGGTGGAAAAACAGAACCAACAAGCAAAAAACTGAGGCTGCTCCACCTTTCTCTGATCAAACAGTCTTGTCTACAGTTGGGAGTCTGTTCCTTCTGGAATAGATATACTGGTTTGGCTTTAATCCCACATTATGTCATGAGGCTTCCTAAAAGTCATGCTTGATGTTAAGGGGGCAGAGAGGCAAAGTTTACCTTGTCCCATCTTGGGAAAACATATTTCCATATCCCTCAGTGGGGCATTAAAGGGAACCTGTTATCAGAAATTAGCCTAATAAACTATTACCAGTATGTTGTCAATCAGCTAAGCAGTTTCTAGTTGATGTTTCTTTCATGGCCCAGCTTGGCAGTATTATCCAGAAAATCAACTTCGAAACGAGATGTAAAATGGTTGCATAAAGTCAGGGAGGCGGAGAGTTTAACACTGAAGTCAAGCTTTCCTTGCCTCTGAACACCTTCTCCCATGTGATTGACATCATGTGATGCAGGAACATCAATTACAGTGCTGGGGGCATTTTAAGGCAGGGAGAGCTTGACTCCAGTGTTAAACTCTCCACCTCCTTGACTTCATTAAACCATTTACAAATTTACATCTCACTTCAAAGACGATTTTCTGGATGATGTCCCCACTCCAGGTGATGAAAGAAACACAATCTAGAAGCTGCTCAACTGCTTGACAACACATTGGTAGTGGTTTATTAGGCAAATTTCTGATGACAGGTTCCCTTTAATGCTGTAAGCCTCTGCTGTTCCCCCTTCCAATTGTATAACTTCATTTTGGCACTGCTGGAATGCACACATCATTGAGTTCCCTTTCTGTATTTCATGGTATACTATCCCATAACACAACACACTGGTTTCTCTTCAAAGCACATTCATTCATTAATATTTCCATGGAGAGGGACGAAACTGAGTTTTATTGCAATTTTTGTATGCTTCAGCTTTCAGCTTCAGAAAACAGAGCAATCCATGGGGTAAGAAGAAAAAGAGGATGCTCTATGGACATGCCTTACAGACACGGCAAGGCTCCTACCATCTACTCCCCATAGGGCACGGCCATCAGGTAAGTTTGGGTTTACCACTATCCCTCCAGACTTCTTTAGCATATATTGGGGCTTATTTACTAAGGGTCTGTGAATCGCATTTCCGTCTGACTGTTCATAGTTTTCGGGTGTGCGCTGCTGGGACAGGGGTTTAGAAAAGGGATTGTGTTGCACGTGATCGGATTTTGGCGCAGTGGCGCCGGCTTTCATGCAACAGAAATGGGGGGGGGGCAGAGTACATTCTGGTCGGACAATGCACTTCAGGTGAACTCCGTCGGCCGAGTAAGTAAAAGTGCGCCATTATCTTTAAAGTTTTTTATTGTTATTTAGACTTTTATAGACCACCCACTGACTATATGTACAGGTCTAATGGTGGTCTAATCCTATCTTTGCAAGGACATATGGTTGCATCCTGCAGAGTAAGAAGGGTTTGTGTCTTTTTGGAACTTTGTAGGCCAGTGTCCAAAGACAATGGGGTCCACAAAACTGGACCCAAGAGCATAGAATTTAGTATATAGGTGACTGGACTTGTATCTCAATAAAGCTTGTCACATTTTTCCCTTTAGTCTTACTCCACTAAAGTGGGATGTATCCATTTGCTCTCTGGAGGCCTCTGCTAGAAAGTCAATAATCAGAGGATCCTTATCCTAAAGACTTACCTTGTTAGGTCAGGAGTGAATCAAGGATACAGCACTTCCTCCCCTCTTAGTGGCTACTTCATGACCTCCCTAGATAATGGCCCTCAGGCAGGTCAATGTTGTCTAATCTGAATAATATAAGGAAGAGGGAGAAAGGAAGGCAAAAGTCAAGGTCAGTAAGCCAAGTCAAACAAACCGAGGACATCAGAGGAAACAAAATAGTAGGTAAACCAATCTTTGGCATAGAAATCCAGCCCCAAGGAAACTTTGTGTCAGTTTACTCAAGCAAACCAGTTGAGGTTTCAACCCACACATAGCTCTCACCCTGCAAAGAAGAATCTTGATTTCAGATACCTGTCCAGTAAGCAGCACAACCACAACTAGACTTGGCACAAGCTGCCAGCCTGGGTAAGCAGTGGGGAATTCACCCTGCGATAACCCCAGGAGCTATAAACCTGCCTAAAGCAGATAACCCACCCTGATAAAGGTGAAACCACTATCAGGAACCGGCTAACAGACCTTAAGAGATGCTGCAAGTGGATATGAAGAATTGACTACTTCTGGTAGCTGCTGCATGGCGGAACAGGCAGGTAACAAGTCAGAGATATGTCAATGTTCTCACAAGAACACAGAAATGCACAGTCTGAGATACGGAAAGCATGGTCACACCGGGAGAGATAAGACAAAGAAGAACAAACCACAGATAATAGTAAGGGAAATGGACAGCTATCAGGAGACTAGTAGAACCAGCACGGTGTAATGGAAGTGGAGTTCCTGGACACAGTCTTTGTAAGACTCGAGGCTGTATGGTTTCTGCAGATTATTTAAAAGTTATTAGCACCAGAATTTTACACACATTGGGGCACATTTACTTACCCGGTTCTGTCGCGATCCCCGCTGTGGGTTGTCCAACTATCTTGGACTCCGGCGCGATTCACTAAGATCGTTTGGTATCACCGTCATCGTACTGAACCAAGAGCACTTTTTCATATATGGCAAAAATGTCCAAAAATAGTTTGGATATAGAGGGATAAAATAGGCCACTCATGAAATAATTAGGCTGTCCTTTCTGTTCTATGGCACTGCATGGTGATTTGATTTGTGGCTCTGGATGATGATGTGATTTATGGAACTGGGAGGTAATGTGATTTGTGGCATTAGGTGGTGATGTTATTCGTGAAACTGAATGGTCATGTGATTTGTAGTACTAGATGGTTATGGTGGCACTAGGTGGTGATGGTGGCACTAGGTGGTGATGTGATTTGTGGCACTGCATGACGAATTGATTTGTGGAATTGGATGGTCATGTTATTTGTGGCACTAGGTGGTGATGGGATTCGTGGCACTCTGAAGTCAGTGGCTTAGTTTGTAGAGGTCACATAAGTCACATGATCAACCTTTAAAGGTGCTACTTTCCTCTCTGGAGGCCTTCTTTCCTTAGGGTCAAGCAGATTGTGTCTGGGGCATTGGGACATGTTGTACAAGAAGTAATGACACCATGTAAATTGTTTGTGTGATAACAAAGTGAGTTTTAGGCTGAAGTAATACCATCTGAATGAGCTGGTCACTTAGCTGTGATGTGCACTGTAATGTCATCACTTATGGTCAGACTAGAAACCCCAGATCATAACTGCACCAGGGACCTGAGTAGGAGTCATTTTTTTCTATGAAAAAAACAAAAGTAGGACCGGCACTGTCAATCTACCCTGGAGTCATTTTTTTCTATTTTCATACAAAAGTTGCTTTCATAGAGGAGTTTTATAAATATAAGAAAACCCGTTATAATGGTTAGATGTGGCTCCGCTCTCTAGTTTCTTATAAAACCAATTACAATATCATAACATGCTAACGATAGTATTGGCAGGCTGCAATTCACATCGTGACCACTGGGCGGCTGCACTCACAGAGGACGTCTTGTTTGGAAAAGCGCCAATTACTCAAGATCTTACAGCAGTAGAAAAGTCCACACCGGTTTAAGGCAAACATGTTCTTGATAACAGGTTGTGGAGGGCAGTCATTTAAAATCAACATTCACAGTACAGAACCACCTATAACACAAATAGGAGACACTCAGAGCAGATTTATCACATCTAGATAGAGCAGAAAGTTTTCTGTGGCACCAGATTTACAACAGTCTCTGGTTTCAGGAATTCTGAAAAAGGCTCTTGTGTAAATGTGTATAGAGCGCAGGAACAGATGGATGTAGATTTCCTCGGTGAAGTTCCATCTCAGTATTAAATTTGGTGGGTGTTTTGGGTGGCCATAGGCCCCCTCGAAGTCTTGGCCCTGGGCTACCACCAAAACAACCTACATTTTAATCCACTGCTGAGAGCCAAGTACAAGCTTTGTGGAGGCCACCGATACATTACTGGGCTCCATTGAGCATACGCTTAGGGGAGTCCCTAGCAATACAGTCAGTATGGAAAGTATTTAGACAGATTTAAAATTCTCACTCCTTGTTTCATTGCAGCCAATTGGTAAACTAAAAAATACTTGTTTTGCTCATTAATGTACACTCTACCTCCATCTTGACAGAAAAATACAGAGAAGTGGAAATTTTTGCAAATTTATTATCCCCTGTGTCTCGCCACAATTCTGTCTCTGAGCTCCGTGGACAGTTCATTAGACCTCATGATTCTCATGTGCTCTGACATATACTGTGAGCCGTGAGGTCTTACATAGACAGGTATGTGCCTTTCATAAACAAGTCCATTCAGTAGTACTCCAATGAAGGAGTAGAACCATCCCATGGAGGATCAGAAGGAAATGGACAGTATGTGAGTAAAATATCACAGCAAAGGGGCTGAATACTTATGACCATGTGATTATTTCAGTTTTTGTTCTTTAATAAATAAGCAAACACATCAACATTTCTGTTTTTATTCTATTAAATGGGAGCAGAATGGGCATTAATGAGCAAAAAACCCTTTTTAATCTTACCATTTGACTGCAATGAAAGAAGGAGTGAAAATTGTAAAGGCTTCTGCATTGTAACTATCCGGAGGGCATCAGCGTGATCTTTTTCTTTGGCGGCTCTCAAGATCCATTTTTTTTAGTGACTGGAACAGGGAGCTCAAGAAATGTGTATTTTATTGTGTTCTCTTCTTCAGCACAGACCTCAAGGGAATTAAAGGGATTGGCCACTTTACCCCATGTTTTTTGCAAAGGTTGTGTGAGACCTCTTGCGTTGCAGATCACATCAGAGTGCTATGCGTGAAACACTGATGTTTTTGCCTGTGTTTTGCTTGTTTTTTTCTAGAAAACATAAGCATACGCTTTCATGTTTTTCACACTTTTTTATGTTTTCAATGCATTTTTCATGCACATAAAAAATTTTATCAAAGAATTGTTTAGTGAAAAACACATTGCAATTACATGTGTCTCAAAGTACAATGCCTTTCTGATGTGTCTCCATATACTGAGAGTTTTACACACGTTAGAAAAAACATGCATGTGTGTGTAAAAAAAATGCAAGTCTTTCAATGCCCATTAAATATAAGGGTTCACAATGTAATTTGAGTTCTGCAAATCAAAAACACACACAGAACTCATGAGAACAACCCAAGTGTGAAAGGGACCTAAGTATGGGGGGCAGGATAGTAGGTAATTTACCATTAAAGGGGTTCCCCCATGAAAGAAAATGCTTACATTTCAATTCCCTAGAGATGATTGCACAGTAAAGGTCATCTTTAACCCCTTACTCACTCAGTGATAGTCAGTATAATATTCCAGAGTGTAGGCGTCTGAGCAGACACTTTATGATTCCTCTATGCTGCAAGACTCTGTGTGCTGACAATGTGCTTAGAATATCAGGCTACAGGGTTTATCTACATTTTTATTTAGCTTCTAAACATTCTATTATTATCTGAGACAGAAAAAAAGAGATGACATCCATGAGATGCATATTACACATGACATTCTCAGATCTGCTATCACAGCCATTACATTCTGTCATACTTACACAATGGGGCTCATTTACTAAGGGTTCCGCGGACACAGTCTCATCTGACTTTCCGACATTTTCAGACTGAGCACGGGATTTGACTTTCAAATTGTGTTGCAAGCCATCCACTTATATACACCAGGAAGAAGAAGGTGAACTCCGGTGGACCTGAGCGGGGAAGCGACACATGCAGGACATCGGGTGCACGATCTTAGTGAATCGCGGCAGAGTGCATTATCATCGGACTATGCACTTTCTGTGAACTCCTCTTGACAGTTAAGTAAATGTACCCCAATGTATGTTCCCTGCTTGTGGCTTGTAGCATTACTTTCCTCATGCTGTGCTGTAGCTCATCAGCCAGACATTCCTGACCATAATATGGCCGCAGATGGAGAGTCATGTGATCTCTAACTGTGCTTGAGAAGAAAAAAAAATAATCCAGCGTGCTGCATCCAGGTGGTGAGAAAATCTTGATTACTTTATTGTGAACTCGTAGTCCGAATAAAAGCTGAGTTATAAATTTATTATGACTACCGCCGTAGTAGAAGATCATATAAATCAACTCATAAATGATACAGAAGAATCCATAATGGAACTCAAAAAAAGTAAATTCCAAAGAGACCAATTTGATTATCAACACGACCAGGTCTACGAATGGGGCAGACAGGAACAACCTTGGAACTTACCACATACACCCAAATCCATACTTAAGAAAAAACGCGGAAAACGCACATATGTTAAAAAACCCAGAGTCGGTTTCAGTTCCTCGGAAGCAGAACAATCTGACACAAACCCTGAAACTTCTGACACGGAAAAATATGAACACGTGCCTAAACAATTAACATATTATCATAACAATAAAACTTCTACTACACAGGCAAAAAACGCAAAAGGAGAGGTGGCAGAAAGCACAAGAAAAAAACCAATACAACAAGATCGAAAAACGAGGAGTCAACCCAAATAGACACTCCAGAAGCACATTCAAACAATTGATGTCTTAAACCTCTCTAAAGTGGAACTTAATGAAGATCAAATAAGTGTGCTTAAACTTGGCTTCAATTATGTCCCTGAAAAAACTTTTGATCTTTTCACGACATTATTGGACATTAATAAATTTATCAGAAATCTTACAATCAGAAAGCATTTTTTCAGCCAAGAATCGCAATCTATGGACACGACATCCTCACATACTGACACCAATGTATTTCAAGGATTCAATTTCATGTAACAAAGAACATTAATCGATCTTATCGATCTCGATGACCAACCGGCAGACAGCGAGGAGATCGTTGCATCATCTCTGGCGACCAAAAATCCAATGTTCTATCCGAAACAAGCTAGAGTACCAACTATGGACGCTTTTCAAGAAGCAGTAGAAAAAGATTTGAAAAAATTATTTGACATCTCTAAGAAAGGAAAACCATGTAATTTCAACTACAATCAACATAAAGCTCTGAACAAATTGAAGAACAACCATGAACTTACCGTCAAAATGGCGGATAAAGGTGGTTGTATTGTAGTCATGGACACCTGTTAGTATATTCAATGGACACAAGAACTTCTTACTGACACAGAGACTTACAGGGTTTTACCTACTAATCCTACTAATAAATTCCAACAAATTTTTCTTAACATTATCACTGATGGTTACACCCAGGGGATACTCAGTAAAAAACAATTTGATTATATCAATGTCAATGAACCACAAGTACCGTTCTTACATGCATTACCGAAGGTACATAAGGGCGAACACCCGCCACCCATGCGCCCCATAGTGTCTGGCATTGGCTCCCTTACAGAACATCTTAGCGAATGGCTCGACTCCCTATTACAACCTCTAGCAATTAGAACTCCCGGTTATCTCAAAGACACCGGAGATGTTCTAAGAGCCTTACAAACTGTCACATGGGATGATTCTTACAGCTGGCTAAGCTGTGATGTGATCTCCTTGTACACATGTATACCTCACAATGTTGCATTATCAGCAATTGAGTACCACATGAACAAATATAGTACATACAGTGACAATTTAAAAAACTTCATAAAAGAAATATTATGGTACCTGTTAAAACACAATTTTTTTCTTTTCAACGATGTATTTTACTTACAACTTAAAGGAGTCCCTATGGGAGCCAAATATTCCCCTTCCCTCGCCAACCTTGTTATGGCGTGGTGGGAAGAAATCCATCTCTATAGCGACACTAATCCATTCGTGCGGTCGATCCTCTGGTATGGCAGATACATCGACGACTTGCTGTTCATTTGGTCGGGCGATGTGTCTGCCATACCTGACTTCATCGACTGCATGAATACCAATTCTTTCAATTTGCGCTTCACCCATCACATTAGCAATACACAAGTAACGTTTTTGGATCTCAATATTTTTGTGTACAACCAACAAATTCATACCAACACTCATCGCAAAGCCATCTCAGGAAACACTATTCTACATGCTCACAGTTCACACCCGAAACACACTATTACGTCTATCCCGGTTGGGGAACTCACAAGAGCTAAAAGAAACTGCAGTAAAGCATCAGATTACCATCACGAAGTCACCAACATTAAAAACAGATTGAAACACAGAGGTTACTCCCAGTGGCAATTACAAAGGGCAGAAAAAATAGTGTCATGTAAAGATAGAAATTCACTTTTGAAAACCTCTATCTCAAATAAGAAACGAAATGTTAGGAACAAACCCACAGTGGTAGTACAATACAGCCCTCAATTTAATGCAATTAAACACATTATTCAGAAAAATTTATCTATATTGACACAAGATGACACACTGGCGCAAATTTTGTCAGAGGGCTGTGATGTAGTGTCTCGTCGGGCTACCACAATAGGTAACATCATTTCACCTAGTTTTCCTACCCGAGATAACAAGAGACAAAATTGGTTGAGGCACAAGGGTTTTTTCAATTGTGGCTCACATCCCTGCAAAACTTGTAAATATGTTTCACCCACTAAAAATTTCTTCAACTATGATAACACACAAGAACATCGCATTGCCTCTTACATTAATTGCAACAGTGATAATGTCATATACATCATAGAATGCACACAGTGCAATAAAAAATATGTGGGGGCCACCAAAAGAAAGTTTAAAGTTAGATTCCTGAAACATCTGGGAGACATCAGTAGGAAAACAGCTCCCTTCGAACACAAAAGGGCAATATCAGGAGCATCAAGGCATTTCATAGATATCCATGGGGGCAAAACTGACTTCCTGAGAGGCTATGCCATTGAGAAAATTCATCCAAACAAAAGAGGAGGCAGCATCCAAAAACGCCTCGTGGATCGTGAGGCGTATTGGATTTTCCACCTGAATTCCAGATTTCCGTCTGGCCTTAACTATAGAAATGAATTCATGTTTCATTACAGGGACTAACCAAATCTGTCCCATCGTTTCCTTCACGCTGTTTATTGGGTACACAGAGACATCTTTTATGCAGTATCTCACATAGCATCACCAGGCAGCAAGTATAGACAACAGCTATTTTGCACATGACAAAATATGAATAGTCATTTATTCTTCTACACGGGTATTCTTGTGATTATTGACACTGCAAACTAGTCAATGAATTGTTCCTTTTTAAATTGTTTTTATTTATCATGACAGACTAAGGGTTTAAATGTCTTATAATTTTATATGATCATCGCTGTAACGATGTAACTAACAATCATGCTAATTGAGCATAGAAATGTTAAGGCGGTGAGTTACTCTTTCATTGTTTCGAATGTGCTTACCTGTTTATTATAAGTCTGTCAATGTTTACAATCTGACATTTTGATTCCATTACTCCATGTCTTTGAACGCTACGTGAATCTATCCCGCTTTTTCCACTTTGCCCGAAGCGGTTCTCGGCTTCCGGTCACTTACACATTTAATATTCACTCAGCGTTCAAAGCCTTTGCCATGACTAAGAGTGTCGGATGACACTGGAAACGCGTTGGCCGGAGTAGGCTAACCCATACCATCTGCAGTTGTGCTGTGCTGTGACTACGGCGGTAGTCATAATAATTTTATAACTCAGCTTTTATTCGGACTACGAGTCCACAATAAAGTAATCAAGATTTTCCCACCACCTGGATGCAGCACGCTGGATTATTTTTTCTTCTTCTCAAGCATATATTCACGCAGAGGTCCGTGCGGAATCCGTGTCGTGCAGCTCTGGTCGGAAGCATAGGGTGAGCAATACTAAAAACGCACTTATATATTTTCTCGATCTCTAACTGTCCATGAACAAGCGCCCTGCAAGGACTTAATGATAGTATTCATGAATAAAAGATCAAGGTCCGATCAGGGCAATTGCTCATACACACATAGGGGCACATTTACTTAACCATCCCGTCGACGTCACCGATCCGGAATGTCCGACAAGGATTCGGAGCTGCTTCGATTCACTAAGATTCTGCGTCCAATTTCCTGCATGTGTCGCTTCCCCGCTCAGGTCTGCCAGAGTTCACCATCTTCTTCCGGGTGCATGTAAGTGTGTGTCTTGCGACACAATTTTGAAAGTTAAATTCCGTGGTATGTCCGAATCAGTCGGATTGTCCGACGGCCACGCCCCCGATTTGTGCCAGTGCTGATGCGCCACAATCCGATTGCGTGCACCAAAAACTCCTGTGCAATTCAGGGCAAATAATTGGTAAACCCGACGAAAATGCGTCCGACGGACCCTTAGTAAATGTGCACCATAGAGATCACATGACTCTACATTTGCAACCATTTTATGGTCAGTAATCTCTAATCTCTAATGGACAGGAGGCTTCACCTTACATATCAAGAAAGCGGAGAAGAACTATTAATAGATGGATATCAGTAAATTACAGAATACACCAATTGTCCCTGTTGTCTCTTACAGTGGTCAGCCTGACAAAAATAATGTTGGTTAATAATTTATTAGATCATTTCATTGTGGATGTGGAGGAGGAGACAATTTATAATAAGAATTAGCAATTGAAGTAAATTAGAAATTAGAAAGTAAAATTCTTAATATCAAAAAGTGATAGAACCAAAAAAAAAAATGAACATTACAAAAACGATTCCATCCTGTAAACATCTGTTTGGCTTCTCTCATCCAAAAATATTCTAAAGAACCGTTAGAAGAGGAAGTTCAGCAGGAGAAGACACACAACGGCTGGAGCCAGGACAGCTGTATGGACACTTATACCACCATCGGTACAGGCAAACTTGACTTTGGTTGTTACTCCCTCAATAGTTTGGGTCTGGCTGCCGAGGTCACAGAGCGATTTTGTTGCACACCCTCGAAAGGATGTTGATACTGATCCTACAAAAAATACATAAGAATTTTCTGTTAATACAATTCATTATTGCATTATTCATCATGGCTACTGCTGAGCAAAGTTCTATTGAAGTTGAGTTCCGGGCCGCAACCCCCCCCCAACCTTCAATATTAGAGCATGCCCTTGTGCTAGTGGGGCCGTGCACTACCATTTTAAAGGGGGTCGTCACTCCCCAATGACATCATCGCTCTGTTTCCATAACTAGACCCAAACAGATTTTAAAAATTCGGGTTTTGGCTGAGCTTGCCCAAAACTTGAATTTTAACCCTTTGCTGCACCAAGACATTGTTCAAAGTCATGTTGTTGGCAGTGGGTGCACGAAGAAGGCTCATGGGCTTAGCCCTTATCATCCATAATCCAGCAAACACTCACCACTAACACCATTAACCTTTTGAACGCGACAGCAAAGCTACAGCTTGGTTCAGATTGCCGCCCCTGTGATGTCATTGGGGGGCGTCGTTTATGGAAGTCTATGTGAGATTTCCTGGCATGTCACTGAGCATATTCTCATCTACTCCAATACAGTACTATTGCAGTATATGGCAGGATCCATCAGGTTGAATACCTTAAGGGGTCTAAAATAACACAAAAAAAATTAAAAAGTAAAAAAAAAAATTTAATGAATGAAAACTTAAAATTTTAAATCACCCCCCTTTCTTTAGAACTGATATAAAATTAAATAAAACCAGAAACGCGCATTGTCGAGTCTTAAAAATGGTCAATCTGTAAAAATGTAAAAATGTAAATACACCTCACGCAGGTCAGTATGGCAACATATGAAAAAGTTATTGGGCTCACAATTTGGCAAATTGAAGAATTTGTGCTAAAAAAAAAAATTGGATTTTAATTTGTAACCTCAAGGATCGTACTCACCCAAAGAATAAAGGTAAGTTGTCATTTGGAACACACAATGGAAGCCATAAAAACAGGACCCAAAAGAAAGTGGCTCAATTTTTTTTTCTTAATTTCACAGCATTTTGAATTTTTTTCCAAGTACAAGACATGGAATATTAAATACTGTCACTAGAAAGTAAAATGTGTTACCCAATTTGTTCTACAGCTCTATATGCGGAAAAATTAAAAAAGTTATGGAATTTTGAAAGGGTTGAGTGAAAAATGGAAACGCAAAAATGAAAACGGGCTGTGTCGTTAAGGGGTTAATACGCCTGCTCATTAATTGTGGCTGCAGTGTCAATGCAGTAGAATTTTTTTTAAAGGGGTTTGCCCTTTTCATACGGTTAAGCACTGAATAGATTATAAATGTCTGATTGCCGGTGGTCTGACTGCTCATGTGATCTGAGACATGGTGGACTGTAAGTTCTGCCCCGGAGAATAGACAATCACCACCAGAACCAAGGATTCTGAATTGTGATGTTTTTCCTTTTATTTCTCCACATATGTAATCCCTTTGGAAATGTGTAAAAATCCCTTTAAAGAGTAATTAACAAATAATTTGGGGGAACCTTTTATTTCTGTTGCCTGTAAGAGACACCGATCCTCGTTGCCGGTGCACTGTACGGTGTCTGCTGTGTAACACCAATTACTGCTTAGAGACGAGCAGGATCGGCAGACCAGTCCATTCACCTTGGTGCTTACAGCTGGAACTGAAACCAAAACAGGATAAATTAGAGAAATTTTAGAATAAAAAAGACTTGTTTTCACTTAATTTTTAATGTTTATCACGTACGAACCTAAAATGAAGTATTCTTAAAGATAAAAACTCCTTTTCTGCTAAATGACGGATATTTACATCATAAGGAGGAATTACAATTTTTTAAGCCCTGCACCCCAAAAAAATTTTTTTAAAGACTTTAATTACATCATATGGACCCCAAATTGCCTTAAAAAAAATCAACATGGCATCATACAACTACAATGCCAAAAAAATTTATCGTCCTTAAGATCAAATAAGGTCTTACCCGGAAAGTTAAATCATCTCATCTCCATCTCGTTGCTCTCAATTTCTTAGTATTTTTTGGTGTAAATACCAGCTCTCCGTTTGGCCTGGGGTTACGGGATCATTAGGTAGAAGGCAGGACCCACCTCTACCAGGTATTAGTAACATATCTTGTGGATATGTCATAAATAGTGATGGGAGGACATGAAGTTTGGGTTTGGTATTCGGGCCACCCTCGCCGGTAAATCTGTGATTGATCTGTGATCTGTGATCGAGGGTGTTAACTTTTCAAAGACCATTGGCGCCATATAAATGTGATTTAAATATATGATCCACCCCTAAATGCTGTTGAAATTAAATGGTACCACCCCCGATATGTTCCAGTACTAATCTTGAGTGTTACTGTGATGGTGGGCGGTAGCTGAATCTGAACCTTGACCAAACCTGAGCCATAACGGGTCCATAGTTGTTCTGGGAAATTATCATTCTAGATTGTGAAAGTTCCTAAAGGATCTGTAAAAATGTGTTCCCATGTGCCCATTTTATGTGTCTCCGATTATGTGTCCCCTTCTAAGGCTGCATTCACACTGCTGTATGGGGGATGTATATACGGCCAATATTTATACGGCCTATATACGCCCCCCATAGACGGCAATCGTCGCACGGCGCCTTACGGGGGCTGTGCGGTACAGCACACGTACGGCACCATACCCCTCTGTACCCCATGAAAAGATAGAACATGTCCTATCTTTTCTCGGCATACGGCCGAGGTTCCCCTATGGAGAGGGGTGGGGATGAGCAGCGCTCACCTCCTCCTCCTCTCCCCGGGCGCCTCCGTGTGCCCGCCGTGCTACAGTATGGCGGGCAACGGAGGTGTGAATGTAGCCTAAGAGTCGCTAACTACATATTCCCTTCTATGTGCCTCCTCCTATGTGCCCCCTATTTGTCTCCTTCTATGTGCCCCTTACTCCTAGTACTGTAGAACTACACACTTCTAATGAGAAATCATCATTCTAGATTGTGATAGCTGCTAAAGGACCTGTAAAAACCGGTGTGCCCACAGCTATATGTGTCCTTTCATGTGCTCCCTTCTATTTGTCTCATACTATGTGCCCCTTTTATGTGTCTCTTATTACGTATCTCCTTCTATGTATCTCATTTTTGTGCCCCTTCTATGTGTCTCTTACTATGTGCCCCTTGTATGTATCTCATTTTGGGCCCCTCTGTGTCCCCTTCTTTATGTCCCTTTCTATTTGTCTCTTTTGATGTGTCCCTGTCTATGTGCCCACTTCTATTTTCCCCTTCTATTTACTTTTATTTATTTTAATATCTTTTCAAAGCTTTTTATATGTCATTTTTTATGCAATAAACACGTCTTAAATATGTATCCATACAAGTATTAGTTGTAATACATTCTTAATTGTACAGAAGACAAAGTATGTTAAAAAAAGCTGTAGGTATAAAGCAGTAGCAATAATATTACAAACAAACAGTAATTAGAGATCGTATGAGATCCTGCAAGTAACTGGAGAACATCCTAATGAAGGGGAAAAAAACTATCAACGAAAAACACAAAAAAAGAAGCAATAGGGGAATCGGTGTGTATTTTGGTGGAGGTACTTATTGGTACGCAAATGATCTGGTTGGCTGCATTATCCTCACATTTGATTGTGTTGCTATCAAATAATTTTAACTGGGGACTAGAGATGAGCGAGCACTAAAATGCTCGAGTGCTCATTACCCGAGTCGAACTTTTCCCGATGCTCGAGTGCTCGTTTCGAATAACGAACCCCATTGAAGTCAATGGGAGACTCGAGTATTTTTCAAGGGGACCAAGGCTCGGCAATGAAATGTGGCATTTTATTGAGAAATAAGGAAGTCAGTCCTGTTTGTTTCTTCGTTTTTTTTAATTCAATGGAATATTCATGGAACTTCAAAAAGGAGAATGACCCGTGTTATACATCTGCAATGTGTTCTTCACACATATTGGGGCACATTTACTTACCCGGTCCAGTCGCGATCCAGCGGCGCGTTCTCTGCTCTGGATTCGGGTCCGGCCGGGATTTATGAATGTAGTTCTTCCGCTGAAAGTCATCTCATCGCGCCAGAATGCACCACCTCGGACCAGGTGAAGGTAAGCGCTCCCCAAGCGACACTTTTTCGTTTTTTAAATGCGGCGGTTTTTCCGAATACGTCGGGTTTTCGTTCGGCCACGCCCCCCGATTTCCGTCGCGCGCATGCCGGCGCCGATGCGCCACAATCCGATCGCGTGCGCCACAATCCCGGGGCAATTCAGGTACAATCGGCGCAAATCGGAAATATTCGGGTAACACATCGGGAAAACGCAAATCGGCCCCTTAGTAAATGACCCCCATTGTTCTTCACACATATTGGGGGTCATTTACTAAGGGCCCGATTCGCGTTTTCCCAACATGTTACCCGAATATTTCCGATATGCGTCGATTTTCCCTGCATTGCCCCGGGTTTTTGGCGCACGCGTTCGGATTGTGGCCTATCGGCGCCGGCATGAACGCGACGGAAATCGGGGGGCGTGGTGAACTTCGGTGGGCCTCGGCGGACTTCAGCGCAGCAGTGACACCTGGTGGACGTCGGGGGAACTGCCTAAGTTAATCGCCGGAAGACCCGAATCCACCACAGAGAACGCGCCGCTGGATCGCGAATGCAACGGGTAAGTAAATCTGCCCCATTGTTCTTCACATACTATTGTGAGGAACACCTTTCTGCACTAATGTCTTCTGATAAGTTAGCAGATGTATGGAAACATCTGCAATGTGTTCTTCACTGTGATCTTCACTTAAATGATCCTGTTCTTCACTGTTCTTCACTGTGTTTCCTTAAGTGAAAGCTCGTTCTCGAGCAGGCTAAATACTCGTCCGAGCAACGAGTAGTTTCGGGTACCCTAATACTCGACCGAGCATCAAGCTATGACGAGTATGCTCGCTCATCTCTACTGGGGACCCTTAGATTTTTCTATTATGTGTGGGCTCTTTTCTGAGTAACTCAGTTCCTCTAATTTGGCAATTTGAGTCACTTTCCTAATCCAATGTCCGATGGTGTGAAGAGACGCCTCCAATAAAATGGGATCAGGTTTTCGGCAGCAGATCTGCCTCAAAAAGGTATCGCCTGATTTCTTTACTCTTCTGTTCTCCATGGTACAAATCTACATTACTAAATTGCGATGAATTTAGGACCCATTAACACGACAAGTCAATGACCAATCTCTTTGCAGATTCTAGCTGTAGAAGACATCAGAAATGGAGGACTTACATTTAGGCTCATTAGGGATACATTTGTCAGTGTGACAACATGAAGTCGCGAGCTGGATGTGTCCTTCCTTTAAGCGTACGGTGCCAGTGAAGTTACATTCAGATGTAAGTACACATGTCCGGATCACGGACTTGATATTTGTTCCACCTATAAATAAACATAAACAATTTTATATATCAAAAATAATATTTAAATGGTTCTCTGTTATGACCTTACGTAAAGACCACTTCATGTCACATAATAAAGTGACCATCTGGTAGAACCCAACTATGGTCTAAGGTAAAATCTGGAGAATGATGTGATATGCACCGATGTGTCCTCCCTTACCTGTCCATGTCTAAATAAACAGAGATCAATTGAAGATCGTCAGACAACCCAAGCACGACCTATACCTGGTACCAGTATCTCCAGTAATGATACCACCAGGAGGACTACTCTTAAAGTTGTTGGGGCAGGTTTACTTACCCGGTCCATTCGCGATCCAGCGGCGCGTTCTCTGCGGTGGATTCGGGTCCGGACGGGATTCATTAAGGCAGTTCCTCCGACGTCCACCAGGTGGTGCTGCTGCGCTGAAGAGCATCGGAACGCACTGGAGTACACCGAGCCGGGCTGAGTGAAGGTAAGCGCGTGCCGAGCGACAATTTTTTTTAAAAAAAATGCGGCGGTTTTTCGGAATCCGTCGGGTTTTTTTTCGGCCACGCCACCCGATTTCCGTTGCACGCATGCCGGCGCCGATGCGCCACAATCCGATCGCGTGCGCCAAAATCCCTGGCAACCGGAGCAAATCGGAAATATTCGGGTAACACGTCGGGAAAACGCGAATCGGGCCCTTAGTAAATGACCCCCATTGTCTTAGAAGTCCCCTGTTATTTAGCCTTTATCCTTGGATTTGGATTTTGCTGTGGGGAAACCACCTGGTCGCTGCCCTCACATCTAGTCCATGTGACAGCGACATCTAAGACCATTGTGGAACCGGGGAACCAGAGCATAAGAGTTCATCTTTGTAAACTCATATACAGGCAGTTCCCTTCTTAAGATCACCCAACTTACAGTCGACCCCTATTTACAAACGGACCTCTGGATATTAGTAACTTACTGTACTTTAGCCCTAGGCTACAATAATCAGCTGTAACAGTTATCACAGGTGTCTGTAATGAAAATTTATTGTCAATTTTGGTTCTAATGACAACCCAACATTTTCAAAATCCAATTGTCACAGAGATCGAAAAAATTCTTGCTGGGCTACAATTATAAAATATACAGTTCTGACTTACATACAAATTCAAAATAAGAACAAACCTACAGACCCTATCTTGTACGTAACCCCAGGACTGCCTGTATAAATAAAATACAACGTTTCATTTGTCATTTCAAAATGTTTTCCACACTTCCTGCACTTAGAGGATTATTATATACAGAACAGAATTGTCTCACATCCTCCAAAAAAGTCTAAAGGAAATCTACCGTATTTTTCAGACTATAAGGTGCACCGGATTACAAGGCGCACCATCAATAAATGCCTGCTAAAACATTTAGGTTCATATATAAGGCACACCTGATTATAAGGCGCACATGATTATAAGGATGAATGACCAGCAGGTGGCAGACCTGTGCACAGTACAAGGTAGCTGTTGTGTGTAAGTACGGTTCATATATAAGGCGCACTGGACTATAAGGCGCACCATTGATTTCTGAGATTTTTTGTCCGAAAAATAAGGTACCTTCCAAATCCATCCTGATAAAACAGGGACATTACTCATAGATCCAGGCACCATGACTGTGGCAATCTTCTTATATTTGTTACGCATGGCCTCCTTCCTTCTAAAATCAAGTCTTAAAATGATGTTAATGAGGCAAAAGAGCTCTGGGTAGTTTCAGAGGCTGTTACACTGTTTCCACTCCCCCTTCTCATGCATTTCCCCCCTCCATATGTAATCTCACAGAGTGGAAGGAGGGTAAGTGCTCCTGCACAAGGTAACAGCCAGTGAAGCTACAGCACGGAGGGGCCCTAGTAAGACTCCCGCATCCCTATTTTAAAGTTCATTTGATTTTAGAAGGAAGGAGGCCATAGATAACAAATGTAAGAGGATTCCCACAGTCACGGTTCCTGCATCTATGAGTAATGTCCCTGGTTTTTCATGATGGATTTTAATGGTAGATTTTCATGAAAAGGAAACTGTCACCAACTTTAACACCACTACACTACCAGCCCCCTCCACTAGGGCATGAAATGTCCTTTCTAGAATTCCCCCATAAAAACGTCTTATTTTGCCTAAGATGAGTCAAGCTTAGAGGTTACCGTTACTTCAGATGCCCCTATCATCAGTGTGGTTTATTGATCTACAGAACCGGAGATACAGACAAATGGGTATGTGACCTACAGATAGAAATCCATTTCCCATCTATTAAACTGCCCATATCTCTGGTTCCACAGCTTGAAAAGAGGAGATTCCCATCTTTATGATGACACCACAATCATGGGGGTAGGTGCTATAGAGCCAGAGGAATCGGAAATCACACTCTACTTTCAGCCTGTAAAAATTATTCTTCTTAGCTGATTTGCATATGGTTTTCTGAGGGGATTTTACGTAAAATTGGCAATGCTAGAAACAATATGATTGAGCTGCTGGGTCAGTGGGGTAAAAGCTGATGACTGTGTCCCCTGACACAATTGCAAATATAGTAAAAGGTTTAAATAAATCATGTAAAGGCAAAGAGAGCAAAAGGAAATATGGTCGAAAAGACAACTAAGGACCAAAACCGGATACCCCCATCCCTTTATTCAGTATAATAAATACTGAGTATCTCCACATGCGGCATGGTGTGGGTACACCAGAGGCAATACTTCTTACATTTCAAGTAACACAGCTGACCGATTTGTCCCTTAAAGCTGTCCTTGTGCAGTTCCCTTAATATTGATAAATCCCAGGACTGGAGAGCTGGACTTCAGTTTGGAGCAAAGTTTGCATGTACTGTGTATGTATGAGTTGTGTATGTATGTAGTGTGTACATATATTGTGTAATGTGTATATGTATTCACTGTGTATGAATAAAATGTGTATGTGTATGTATATGTATGGTGTATATGTACTATAAACTGAATGCACTGTGTATTGTTTATTTGTATATGTATGTAGTGAGTCTGGATGCATTGTGCATATTCCTAATGTGTATACAGTATGTAGAAATTTGATACATATCTTGATGACTCTTACAGCTGTACTTTAGGGTTAAAGTACATTAAATGACCAACCAACATTGTCTATGTGTGTATTTTATGTAAGGCGCACCGGATTATAAGGCGCACCTGATTATAAGGATGAATGACCAGCAGGTGGCAGACCTGTGCACAGTACAAGGCAGCTGTTGTCTGTAAGTACGGTTCATATATAAGGTGCACTGGACTATAAGGCGCACCTTTGATTTCTGAGAAAATCAAAGGATTTTTTGTGCGCCTTATAGTCCAAAAAATACAGTATATGTATGTCATGTGTGTACTATGAGTGTGTATGTGTATAAAAGACCAGACAGTGGTGATCTATGATCACATGATACAGACCTGCTCTACTCCCGGTGCGTTATCCTCCGAGGACGCCTCTGTCCTCTTACACGAATAGAAGCAAATAGATAAAGGATGAGGGTCGCACTCTGGCTTGCTTGTATCCAAAATATGAAAAACTTTATTAACGCATGGAAGTAGCGATACAAAAAATTGGAATAAAATCTGACGCGTTTCTGACCTTTGCGGTCCTTAATCGTAGATAACGTTATGTGGGGCACGAGAAACATAAATGGACTAAACACCGGAAATGGTTGACTAATTAATCAACAGGTGAGTATGTCTCTGACGTGTCTCACTAAGTTAACACTTACGTGTATATTTACAATAAAAAACATCAAAGTACATAAAAATCTTATAAATATACATAGAAACATTTGTGGCTCAAACATTGAAAACGAGATGGCTAAGGACTGACTAATAATTTACCAAAAGATCGTTACGTACATTCAGTCCTCTCGGATATATGCAATCCTTGGTAAGTATCCAAAAGCCCTCTCGGTTTAGAAGCTTTCTTCTGAGATCACCACCCCTACGATTCATTTTAACCCTTTCTAGACCACTGAAAATGAAACTAGATAGATTTCTGTCATGATGTTGTATGAAATGTTTTGCAGCATTGGAGGGATTATGAAATTCTACATTTGTAATTCCATTAAGATGTTCTCTAATACGTTCTTTCAATGATCTGCTGGTGCAACCTATATAGTCCTTATTACAAGTTGTGCAAGTTATGCAATATATAACATTCCTCGTGTTACAATTAATAAAATCACGTATGGTTATCTCTATGTTTTTGTTCTTATCTAAAGTTGTTTTGCAATTCTGTGCATATATGCAACTTTTGCAGATTTTGGCACCGCACTTGAAGAAACCTTTGGTATGAAACCAGGGTTTTGTGCATCGTACGACAACAAAGAGGAAAAATCCCAGTAGGATGAAAGATATTGAGAGTCTACAAAGTAAACTGTTCCAACAGACAGCATTTCGAACGAAAGTGAATATAGTAAACACAGATTGAAAAAAAGGCTACACCCAGTGGAGTTGGATAGAGCCAAACATATTGGTTAATGACTCGATCTAGGGACATTTACTCCCCTTGATAGTAAGCAGACGCAGTTTCTCGGCTTGTATCTTACTTTATCGAGGCATACCTAATAATACCCACTTAATTTGTTTTTCAACTCCTATCAATGGCACAAAAATAGATACATTTTGGATGGATTAAAATTGGATTCTATGCATAACTCAGACCATATTTTACATCCACCTACCGAAAAAACACAGCTCGCAATACTATACTTCATAGCTCCTCATGCATCATGTACACACCATAGAGGTAATCCCAGTAGGAGAAGTATTGAGAGCTAAAAGAACCTTGTTCCACAGATGCAGCATTTCGAACAGAAGTAATATGATGAACAAAGATTGAAAAAAAAAGGCTACCCCAATGGGAGTTGGATAGAGCCAGAACATATTGGTTGAATCGATCTAGGGACAGTTTACCCTTGATAGTATGCAGACCATTTCTTCTACATCAAATACAAACCCCTTTGTCAACTACCTATAGCTGGAAATAAAGCCATAAAAACTATAAATACTTACATTCCCATGCTATTTCAAGTACGATGTGCTGCGAGCTATTTTACAGAGGGAGTCTCATATTCTACAAGAAAAAGCCCCCAGCCAAGGCAGCATTTTGTCCCCTGACATTATAAAAAAATTCTATATACATACAAACCCTGGTTCAGTACCAAAGTGTTTCTTCAAGTGTGCGGTGCAATCTGGCAAAAGTTGCTATATGCACAGTAATTGCAAAACAACTTTAGATAAGAACAAAAAATAGAACTATAGATGTAACCATACGTGATTATTTTCAATTGCAGAAATAAGGAATGTTATATATTGCATAACTTGCACAACTTGTATAAGGACTATATAGGTTGAGCACCAGCAGATCTTGAGGAAGAACGTATTAGAGAACATCTTAATGGAATTACAAATATTGGAATTCATAATCCCTCCAATGCCTGTCAAAACATTATATACAATCATGACAAGAACATCTTCAAGTTTCATTCATGGTCTAGAAAGGTTAAATAATCGTAGGGTGAATGAGGTGTAGTCTCAGAAGAAAGCTTCTAAACCGAGAGGGCTTTTGGATACTTACCAAGTGATTGCAATATCCGAGAGGAACTGAATGTACGTAACGATCTTTGGTTAAATTATTAGTCAGTCCTAGCCATCTCGTTTCAATGTTTGAGCCACAAATTTCTATGTATATTTTATAAGATTTTTATGTACTTTGAGTTTTTTATTGTAATATACACGAAGTGTTAACTTAGTGAGACAACGTCCAGAGACATACTCACCTGTTGATTAATTAGTAACCATTTCCGGTGTTAGTTCCATTTAGTTTCTCGTGCCCCACATAACGTTATCTACATTAAGGACCGCAAGGTCAGAAACGCGTCAGATTTTCCAATTTTGTATGCTACTTCCATGCGGTAATAAAGTTTTTCATATTTGGATACAAGCAAGCCAGAGTGCGACCTCATCTTTATCTATTTGCTTCTATTGTGTATGTGTACTGATATGATATGAGTGTGTAGCGATATATGTACTATGAGTGTGTGTGTATATATTATATATACTATGGAGGTGGTATATATATATAATCTATATGTACTATGATGCGTTTGTATATAGTATACTAATGAGTGTATAATGTGTATATATATGTACTATGAGTGTACATGTACTTAATAATATTAATATATATATACTATATTATTGTAGCATGGAGTGTGTGCCTGTATATAGATATATATATGATCTATGAGTGTGTATGCGTAATAGATGTACTATGAGTGTGGTATGTGTATATTATGTACTTGAGTGTTATGTGTCTATAATAATTATATATTATATATATACTTATATATATGTAGTATGAGTGCGTATGTGTATATAATATACTAGTGACGTGTATATGGTGGATAATATGTACTATGAGTGTATATGTATCTATAGATATATTATATTTATATATATGTACATTGATGATGCATGTGATATCATTTTATATGTACTATGAGTGTGTATGCGTTATATCTATATGTACTATGAGTGTGTGTGTGGATATATAGTACTATGAGTGCGTATGTGTATATATACTATGAGTGTATAGTGTGTATATATGTGTACGATGAGTGTATATGTGTATTATATATAGAGTATAATAGATATATATAATATAGTATATATGTCCTATGAGTGGTTATGTATATAGTACTATGTACTATGATGGTGGTATGAATATATAATGTAACTATGAGTGAGTATGTATAGGTATATAATATATACTATGCAGTGTCTGTTGATTTTAATGTGTGTATAAATATATGATGTTACTATAGTTACTATTGTGATGTATTGTCATGTGTGTGTTAATATAATATATGTACTAGAGGTGTATATGTACTATGAGGTGCATGAATGTAATGTGCATATGCACAGCGAATGACACTGATCAATTGTATATAGGATGTAGTGTGTATATGTACTGTGGTAAGAACTAGGTATGTATTTAGTTGTAGTTTTGTATGTAGTTGTCAGTGTGTGTCAGCTCATCTGTAGGTCTGATATCTCAATACACTGTTCAAGATGGAATATGGTAATTTTCACTTTATTCTAGTGATTTTAAGCCGTTGGTTAATGAGATAGCTTACAGCGCTATAATGTTTACTTAATAGAGTGTGTGACCTGATACATGTGCCCCACCCCCGGCAGAGATAAGGACCACAGTGAACATTAGTGTAGTAGTTCATGGCATAATACAGGTGGAAGGCGTCGCGGGAAAACTCGCAAGATCTGGGAGATCTGCCCATAATAGGTAATCACCAACAGGTCAGCGAGAGGATAATACAAGGAGCCGTGTTTTGTATTTAAGCAGAAAAACTAAAATACATGAGAAAATCCCTAGTGTGTTCCCACGAGGACCTTAGACTCACCCCTTTACATCCGTCTTCTCACAGCCGTCTGCCCAGGACGTTCTCCCGTTGCTCTCCCCAAACTCTAGAACGCTCTAACAAATTTGAATGGAACCTGACAACATAGCTGGAACATCAGCAATGCGGGTCCCATTTAACCCGCATAAGCTATCATGTTTACAACCACGCACATAACATTTATAACCTACTATATCTAGTATGTACCACAATATAGCAATATACATAGTGGGGCACATTTATCTAATGGGGCTGTGCGCCGTTTGTTTTCTGTTGGATTTAGCACATTTTGATAGTAACAAACTGCTTGACACAGGTCAGATTAAGAAGTGCGTATCCAGATCCCTTTTAGGTGAACTTTTTCTGGCGGCGCGGCTGACTAATAGTCTATCGTTGCAAACCAAATTAGGGGTTTTTCCGGTGCTCAGTCGGAACCCGCCCCATATTTATGACATGCCACCGTCATGACAGAGTGGTTGCGCACACCCCATGATTAATGAATAGACCAGGAAAAAAAGTGCGTTATGACTCTGTACGGAGCGTCAGGGAACACCAGATTTAATGAAGAGAACAGGCCGCCAGGCACACGAAATCTGGCCGCCCACTGGCATTACTCGATACACAGGCAAACGGACCATTAGTTGTTAGAGTATTGCATGCGAAAATTTATTATAATGAGCCACCATAGTATATTAAACATAATAGGGGTGTACATTTACTAAGGGCACCGATCGCGAGTTATTCTGACGTGTTACACGAATATTTCCGCGTTTGCCGCAATTGTCCATGAATCTGCCCACGTGGATTTTGGCAGACAGCGATCGATATGTGGCGCCCTCGGCGCTGGCATGCACAGCACGCACAATCCGCGGGTGTGGCCCGAACGAAACCCGGCGTGATTCGACGAAAAAAAAACCGCCGCATTTTAAAAAAAATGGTCGCGAGAGCTTGCACTTACCTTCACTCAGCCCAGCCGGTGTATTCCGGCTGCGTTCCCGAGGAAACTTCAGCGCAGACAGTGCACACATGGGAGGACGTTGGAGGGAGGAACTGCCTGTATGATCCCGAGCCGGAACCCGAATCCAGTGCACCGAGAACCACCGCGCTGGACGCCGAAATGGAGACGCGGTAAGTAAAGATTGCCCCATGTATAAGATAGTATAATACATTACTTACACATCATACAGTAGTAAATACACTACATTCAGCCATATGACAAGTACATACAGTACCATAACACTGTTTATCTAATGCTGCACCTAGCTCTATTGTTTCTTGAGCTGTGGCTAGCGGTCGTACGTGAACGGGCCCTCTAACACTGTGGGCCCCATATCTAGCTGCAAGGTAGTTGCTACTCTGAAGTGACACTCCTGCAGTAGCCCACTCACCCCAAAGATTAGAGACGTACCGTAAACCCAAGAGTTTAGCATTAGCAACAAAACACAATGCCGGGGGTGTCATTTCTAAGGGGCCGATTTCACTTTTTCCGTACGTGTTACCCGAATCAATTTCCGATTCTGCCCGCCGTATTTTCCGTATGACATGGGTATTGCCGCCAGGATTCGCACGATGATCGGGATTGTGGCGCATCGGCGCTGGCATATCACAGCAAGTAGGCGAGAAATCGTCGGAGTGTGGACAGACGTGGCCCGAGCGGGAAATCCGACGGAATTCGGAAAAACCGGCCGGCATTTAAAACAATAAAAGTGTCAGCTTGGGACGCGCCACGTTACCTTCACTAGGCTCAGCTCGGTTAGACTGCAAGGTTCGTTCAGAGCTTTTCAGCGCGATACGCTGCCACCTGCGTGGAAGAGCAGAGAACTCCCTTGACTGAATCCCGGCCAGAACCCGAATCCACCGCAGAGAACGCGCCGCTGGATGACGAAGGACGGTAAGTAACGGTAAGCTAATCTGCCCCATAACATTCTGATAGCTCCACGCCACCCGTCTTCTCGCTACTAACCTACCCATCTAGATTGTGAAGCCTCCGATCACTGTGCGCTTGTTGCTATCTCATACCTCCGGCGGCCGCGCCTCCATCTTACGTGTCGTACTGCCAGTCCTCTCTATATCTCAGGATGGTCCCAGCGTGATGACCTCACTATGTTGTCCATCGGCTGATGAGGAGGAAGACTTTAAGATTCTAAGCAGGAGTACATACATCACAACCATGCGAGCGCGATTTCCCTTGTTGAGATAAACCATGAGTATTTTACTGTTGTTTTTGTGGGGACCTGGTGTTTATCACTATACATATATGGATGACGCCAATCCACAGACAAAGAGGTATACAGTGGAACTGACCAAATCATGCCATATCGGGGGATACTTTGGTAGAAGCGGTATTTTGGCCTATTTACAAGCCTCCCTCTTTGTTATTATATAGTCCCTCCAGGAAAGGCCGTGGTGCTAATTCCAATTGTTGTGCTAGAATGAGAGGTATTTCTATCAACCGTTGCTTGTTATAGATCCACTTCGTTACAGCCTTTTACCTATAGTAGATACATATCAATGTATCAGTCTTATGGCCTGTTAAGCTATCGTCCGCCTTCCGCGCTATGACGCCTTGTTGTGTGCACAGTCATGTATTGGCGTTATATCATTATGAATTGACCTTGGGCTTAGTAAAGATACTTTCTGGTTCTTCGGTATTTCGGTTTGTCCTTGCTTTGTCCAGGGACTATAAGAAAGCTACATAAAAAATATGGTATAACTCACGAAATGAATCGGGGAAGGGGACCCAAGATTTATCGAAGAACAAAGTCACGTCGACTGCGGTGCGGATCGCGCAGTGTTTGAGAGGAGCCTGACGTACCCGAGAGGAGCCCAACCCTAAGGGGAAGGCCACATTCATCACTTACTACTACACACAATACTAGAGAAACATGAAAATATATTAAAATAATATGACAAATATAATTCTAATGCCATATATTAGATAAGAGACTCATTATTATATATCTCTTAGCATAGTACACTCAGAGGCAGGCATACATGCACGGGCAAATCAATAATAATAATAATAATAATCATTAATAATATCAATAAATTAAATATTTATTATATTAAAATAAAAAGAAATTAATTATATACAAGTTCTTAATATGATCGTACCTTTTTGATTGCAGAGCCAGTCATAAGATAAGGAAGCTTCAGTAAATAGGATAACATATGATTTTAATTAATTAAATTAAAAAGAAAAATACTTATATTGCATTATATATCTATAGAGTATTCTTTTGTATTATTATATTCATTTAAATGTATTGTTATTCTCCTCTTGCCCCCCCCCCGTGACTATATAGGGAGTCCTTGCCAGGATGATGATGAAGATGATGATATTATATTGTTCTTTATTTCATTATATATTATTATTATCATTATTGATTACCTATTATTATCTTAATATTATGTCTTGAGTTTAAATTATATTAAAAACCGCATTGATGACTCCTGTGCTGTAAGTGACTTATACAGGGGTTCTTCCATATTCAAAACAGATATCAAAAATAAGCAATAATAATTAATCATCTTTCATTAGGCAAGGAATCTGCACTCCAAGGCTATGCAAGCGAAATAACAATAAATGTATTAATTGTGGTGATCACAAATAATCATTATTAGTACAGAGCCGGTCTCTCATTAGAACACCCGACGACTACCCCTGAGTTCACGGAACCTCTGGATATTGCCCGTATACTTCCGTTGATAGTTGCGCGTTGAGCTACAATAATCAGCGGATGTGATAACAGTTACATCAGAAGCAGTGTCTGAAAGACAGCTTATTGTTCATATTCTTCTTAGCATAATCCAACATTTTTAGAATACCAATTGCACAGTAGACCAAAAAATACTTGGTCGCGGGATTACACATGTGAGTGATATAAAGTATTACTATTTAACCTGTGATGATTTTATTACTTGTTGATAAAGAAAACCTAAGTACAGTCACTGCATAAGAAGAGGAATAACAATACAGGAAGCTACCCCTACTTTGAAAGAACATCGATACTTACATATGACCCACAGTTACAAGACGGACCTACTGGAGTATTGGTAATTTGCCTCTTGCTAGTCCTAGCGCTAACAATAATAAGCCTGTAACGCAGTTATATCACAGGGTCTGTAATGAGATATTAGTGTTATCACTAGGTTCTTTATGACAACCCAACGAGAATTTAAATCCAAATTGTAACAGAGACAACCAAAAAAGTTCGTGTGCTGGGTGCGAATTACAATCTTAAAATATCAATTCGACCTTACATGACAAACTCAATCTTATAGAACAAAACCTACGCACCCTATGCTTATGTAACCCGCGGGAGATGCTGTGAGTTTTTTAAATCATCTACATTAAAAAGTATATGACTACTACTACTACTATAATAATAGTAATAATAAAAATAATAATAATAGTATTATTCATTCCAATCTTCTGCTAATAAATCCATTAAAAATACATCAAACACAAGAGCTAAGCGTAAAAGAAAAATCATAAGATGCGGGGGGGGGACGATTTGTTGGAAATCTTACTACCTCTTGACTACAAGCAGCAGAGATTGAGCGAGGCTCAGAATAGGATCCTTGTTATCTGGTCTTCCAGGTGGGTCTTCGGGATTTAGCCTGAGAAAAGAAATCTCTGAGCCACGGTTCTTTATTAATACGTTATTACATTGGGACAAGATCTAGAGGGACGTCATATGCAGAGGCTAATATTCAAGGGAAATGAAATCAGCCCTGTTCATGCACAGCAGATTCTAATATCTACTACTGATCAACACCCCCCTCAATTTATTAACGGGTGGTAAACAAGCTGTTGAAATTTAACTCTGCACATGCCCAGGGCATTAGCAGCTTACAGAAAGATTAACTAATTATTTTACCATCATATAAATCCCAAAGATGGTCAGAAACAGGGTCCTACAGGTGCCAGCCGGCTTCTGTATTTCCAGCCCGTCCCTGCGCCATACGCTGCAATTGTCAGGAGAAAAGGAATACCAGGCGTACGTCCCATACCCAAATTTACCCGAATCCCGTGAGATACCGCAAGTATTCCTTATGATTCTGTGTGCGGCAGCTATAAGTGCCAGCGCTGTGCGCGAAGAGTGTGCATTGTATGCAGGCCACTCTGTAGTCACATTTTTCTGGTGTTTTTGCAAGTTTTACTTTTCATACTTGATGCCACCGTTTTTGCGCCATTTTTGCAAATAAACGCCAAACGACTACTGCACGCCAGACAAAAATAAAGCAGCTTTCCCTCATCTATCTCCAATCCAGATGTTTTGCTGCGCCTAATGCATATTAATCACTGATTTCATTTAGGCGCAAAAAACGTGCGCAAAAACACTACCAGCCCGGACAGTGGCGTGTTATGCAGAAAGAAAGCACTGCAGCCATGTGCAGACAGCTCTTCCAGCAGCAAAGCTCCCCAGCCACTGCCGACACTTAGAGAAATAATACAGACATTACATACTCTGCTAGACACTAGAGCATGATAGGCGAACACTTTTAGAGAAGAGTGCCCATTATTACAACAAAGACCATTACTTATTTTCGCAGAGTGCCAACACAAAAATTTAATTGGATTTATACCTCTCTCTGTCACAGTTATTCAATTGATACCAGCATGGGCGTGAGGGACACGAAGTAAAGACAAGGAAGAAAATAGTTACCAGGTAGAGCCTGTAACATTAAAATAGCCGACTCTTGTGCGCAGCACGGTCCTGGGCTGTCTGGGTATGTAGTGAAGTACCATGAGGCTCATCTCTGGTGATGGCTGAGTGCCCGCACAGAAGGGGCTATGAGAGTGCACCTCTGGCCCGTGCCATAGGTACGCCATTCACCTGCACTATGAGCATATAATACAGCACTTACATACACTGCAGACAATAGTACAGATAATACGAAAAAAAACCAATTAGAACTTGCAGGACATTATCGAGCATGCTATTAATACAGGACATACATACTCTGGCCAGACTACTACGTACAGACTAATACAGACAAGTTGAGATACTCAGTGCATGACAGTGAGACTGACAGACTTATTTAAAGCCCTTATGCCACCTATTTTATACTATCAAAATCACTGCTGCCACAAACCCTGAGCCAGCAGCATAAGGAGATGAAGGAGAACTTTAGAAGAAGTGCCTGGACAAGATCATAAGCAGACCAAGTTGTCCCCCATGCTCGAGTCATGAACACAGTATCACCCAGTGTACTGAGTCGGGGATACGGTGCAGAACACAGGGGTGCAGCAGGAGGACCAGCACGGGGGGATGACTACTGGGGGCAGGGGGTGTACAACACTGGGTGCCTGTGTTAGGGTTATCGTTCATTCTGGGCTGTCTTGGGCGGAGAAGCAGAGGGAGGATTGTAGAGTGGATCACATGTAACTGCCTGGACTAACCATTGACAGCCTAACTGGTAAAGTAAGATGTTAATAAGAGGCAGGAATACCTAACACAGATGGTTGAGCGTGTGACAAGTTCTGGCAAAACATGGTGCGCCTTCACAACAATTAGGTGCAAAACATAAATACACGTAGGCGCACAAGTGATACTCACCAATGTGGCTGCATTTGTCTTACTGGATTAGATCGCGGAACAGCTATTTGGAAGTCGAATACAAGGTCCGAAAATATTTTTGGGTGAGCACCTGGCTGGCGTACTCACTCTGGACACTGGGTAAGTTGCTTGCATGAGGGGAGCATGCCCTACAAAAGAGAAAGTTACCATCTAATCTGAATTATTGGTAGGATGGTCCGCCGCTCAGTCTGGAGCAAACAAAAACTAAAGCTATTGGGGGTGAATTGCACATGGTGTGAGAGCTGTGGTAGAATAGCAGTTAGTTTGTAATATACAAGGATGCAAATTAAATGTACACCAAATGACCGTTGCCAAGACTTCACCTGCACTTTCTCAGCAGTAATGGGTGAATTTGGGCCTAGAGAGCTGATGAGTCAATTAGGCTGCAGTTCCTCATGTATTGTGTTTTCTCATCGAGGTAAGGGAGCAAGTAAATTCCAGGAGATTTTCAGAAATAGTAACTAAACATTGCACATAGTATACATACAGGATTGATGTTTGACTAGCTGGTATCTTTATCACATGGAGGGACATAGAAAGTAATAGAGAGGACACAGCAGATGAGAACAGTACAGGGTGCATAGTTTTATATATATATATATATATATATATATATATATATGTACTATGAGTGCGTATGTGTATATATATACTATGAGTGTATATGTGTATATATATGTACTATGAGTGTATATGTATATATATATATATATATATATATATATATATATATGTACTATGAGTGTGCATGTGTATATATATATATATATGTACTATGAGTGTGTATGCGTATATATATGTACTATGAGTGTGTATGTGTATATATATGTACTATGAGTGCGTATGTGTATATATACTATGAGTGTATATGTGTATATATGTGTACTATGAGTGTATATGTGTATATATATATATATATATATATATATATATATATATATGTACTATGAGTGTGTATGTGTATATATATATGTACTATGAGTGTGTATGTATATATATATGTACTATGAGTGTATATGTATATATATATATATATGTACTATGAGTGTATATGTGTATATATATATGTACTATGAGTGTGTATGTGTATATATTCATGTACTATGAGTGTGTGTGTATATATATATATATATGTACTATGAGTGTGTATATGTACTATGAGTGTGCATGAATGTAATGTGCATATGCACAGCGAATATGCACTGAATAATGTGTATAGGTATGTAGTGTGTATATGTACTGTGTGTAAGAACTAGGTATGTATTTAGGTTGTATGTTTTTGTATTGTAGTGTCAGTGTGTTGTCAGCTCATCTGTAGTTCTGATATCTCAATACACTGTTCAAGATGGAATATGGTAATTTCTTCCACTTTATTCTAGTGATTTTATAGCCGTTGGTAATGAGATAGATTACAGCGCTATACTGTTTACTTCTAAGGTGTGTGACCTGATAATGTGCCCCACCCCCGGCAGAGATAAGGGACCACATAACATTACGTGTAGTCGTGCATTAATACAGTGGAAAGGCGTCGGAAAACTCGAGATCTGGAGATTTGCCACATAAATAGGTAATCACAAAGGTCAGCGAGGGAACTCAGGAGCTGTTGTATTTAGCAATAAAAACTAACTACATGAGAAAATCCCTAGTGTGTTCCCCACAGGACCTTCAGCTTCACCATCACCATCCGCTCTTCTCACAGCCGTCTGCAGGACTTCTCCCGTGCTTCCCCCAAACTCTAGAACGCTCTACCAAAATGTATGAACCTGACAACATAGTGGACATCAGAATGGGGTCCCTTTCACCCCATAGCTATCTGTACACTCACGATCATATACATTTATAACCCTATACATACTGTATGTACACACATATAGCATATATACATATTGGGGCACATTTACTATGGGGCTTTGCGCCAGTTTTCTGTTGGAATTTGCACATTCTTTCTAGTAAAAACTGCTTGCACAGGTATTTAAGAAGTGTACAATCCACTTTTTGTGACTTTTTCGTGGCGCGGCTGCACTAGTCATCGTGCAACACAAATTAGGGGGTGTTCCGGTGCTCAGTCGGACCGCGCACCATATTTATGATGCAAAGTCTGACAGAAGTGTGTTGCACACCCCATGTTAATGATAGACCAGAAAAAAAGTTGGTGCACTCTGTCGGGGCAGTTCAGGGAACACCAGATTCATGAAGAACAGGCGCCAGGCATCACGAATCTGGCGCCCCCTGCATTATACACAGGCAAACTGCATTTAGTGTAGTTTGCACAAATTTTATTAAATGAGCCCCATTATATTAAACATATAGGGGGTCATTTACTAAGGGCCCGATTCGCGTTTTCCTGACGTGTTACCCGAATATTTCCGGTTTGCGCCAATTGTCCCTGAATTGCCCCGGGATTTTGGCGCACGCGATCGGATTGTGGCGCATCGGCGCTGGCATGCACACAACGCAAATCGGGGGTGTGGCCGAACGAAAACCCGGCGGATTCGGAAAAACCGCCGCATTTTTAAAAAAAAATGTGTCGCGGAGCTTGCACTTACCTTCACTCAGCCCAGCTCGGTGTATTCCGGTGCGTTCCAGGGAACTTCAGCGCAGCAGTGCCACCTGGTGGACGTTGGAGGAACTGCCTTAATGAATCCCGGCCGGACCCGAATCCAGTGCAGAGAACACGCTGCTGGATCGCGAATGGACCGGGTAAGTAAATCTGCCCCATAGTATAAGATAGTATAATACATTATATACACATCTATACAGTAGTAACATACATACATTCAGCATATACACAGATACATACAGTACCATATACACTGTATATAATGCTGCACCTCCTCTATTTTTTGGTGTGGCAGGTCGGGTGAACGGGCCCTCTAACACTGTGGGCCCCATATTAGCTGCAATGGCTGCTACCTCTGAAGTTACACTCCTGGTCCCCACCACCCAAAGACTTGAGACGTAACCTGTAAACCCAAGAGTTTAGCATTGCCTACAACACACAATGGGGGTCATTTACTAAGGGCCCGATTCACGTTTTCCCGACGTGTTACCCGAATATTTCCGATTTGCGCCGATTTTCCCTGTATTGCCCCGGGATTTTGGCGCACGTGATCGGATTGTGGCGCATCGGCGCTGGCATACACGCGGCGGAAATCGGGGGGCGTGGCCGAGCGAAAACCCGACGGATTCGGAAAAACCGCCGCATTTAAAACAATAAAAGTGTCGCTTGGGACGCGCTTACCTTCACTAGGTCCAGCTCGGTGAACTTGAGTGCGTTCAGATGCTTTTCAGCGCAGCAGCGCCACCTGGTGGACGGCAGAGGAACTACCTTGATGAATCCCGGCCAGACCCGAATCCACCGCAGAGAACGCGCCGCTGGATCGCGAACGGACCGGGTAAGTAAATCTGCCCCAATAACTCTGCTCTGCTCCCGCACCTCGTCTTTCCGTCTACCCTCCCATATAGATTGTGAGCCCTCACGATCACTGTGGCTTTTGTATCTCATCCTCATGGGCCGGCCTCATCTTACTTGTCTACTCCCAGTCCTTCTTCTATATCAGGATGTCCCAGCGTGATGACCTCATCATGTTGGTCATGGCTGATGGGAGGAAGCTTTAAGATTCTAGCCAGGAGTTCATACATCACAACCATGGAGCGGTTTCCCTTGTTGAGAAAAACCTGAGTATTTTACTTTGTTTTTGTGGGGACTGGTGTTTATACAATATAAATATTGGATGACGCCAATCCACAGACAAAGGGTTATCCAGTGGAACTGCAAAAATCATTGCTATGGGTGGATACTTTGGTAGAAGCGTTTGCCTATTACAAGCCTCCTCTTGGTTATACTAGTCCCTCCAGGACAGGCTGTAATTCCCAATTGTTGTGTAGATGGAGGGATTTCTCATAAAACGGTTGTTATAGATCCCTATCGTTACCGCTTTTACCTATAAGTAGATACAATCATGTATCAGTCTATGGCTTTTACTATCCGTCCCGCTTCCGGTGACGTCCTTGTTGTGTGCAGTCATGTACTTGGTCGTTTTATCATTTATGATTGTACCTTGGGCTTAGTAAAGATACTTTCTTGTTCTTCGTGTATTTCGGTTGTACTTGCTTTTTGTAGGGAATATAGAAAGCTCATAAAAATATGGTATAACTCACCGAAATTGGAATCGGTGAAGGAGGATCCACAAGATTTATCAGAAGAACAAGTCACGTCGCTGCCGGTGCAGGATACGGTGTTTGTAGAGGAGCACTGCGTACACGAGAGAGCCCAACCTAAGGGGACGGCACATTCATCACTTACTACTTACAACAATACTAGGAACATGAAAATATATTAAAAATAATAATGACAAATAATAATTCTAATGAATATTATAAGATAAGAGACATTATTATTATATCTCTTTAGCATAGTCACTCCAGGGCAGGACTCCTGCCGGAATAATAATAATAATAATAATAATAATAATAATATCAATAATATTAATAATTTTATTATTATTAATAATAAAAAAAATTATTATATACATAGTTAATATTATTAGTACCTTTTTGATTGCAAACCTGCCCTAAAGTTTCTATAAGAATAGGAGTAACAATATGTTTTAATTAATATAAATTAAAAAGAAGAATACTACTATTATTATCATTATTATTATAAGTATTCTTCTTTTTATTTATATTATTTAAATGTATTGTTATTCCTCCTCTTGCAGTGACTTTAGGAGAGGTCTCTTGCCAGGATGATGATGAAGATGATGATATTATTATTGTTATTTTATTTTCATTATTATTATTATTATCATTATTATTACTATTATTATCTTAATATTCTTCTTTTTAATTTATATAAAACGCATTGTGACTCCTCTGCTTATAGTGACTTTATAGCAGGTTTCCTATCAAACAGATAATAAAAATAACAATAATAATAATTTAATCATTATGGCAAGGGAATCTGCCGTCAAGTGACTATGCAAGCGAAATAACAATTAAAATGTAATTTGGTGATCAAAATAATCATTATTAAGTACAGGCGGTCTCCTACTTAAGAACACCCGACGACCCCCTAGTTTCAAACGGACCTCTGGATATTGGTAACTTCCTGTACTTTAGCCTTTGGCTACAATAATCAGCTGTAACAGTTATCACAGGTGTCTGAAATGAAGCTTTATTGTTAATATTGATTCTTATGATAACCCAACATTTTTAAAATCCAATTGTCACAGAGACCAAAAAAATTTGGCTGGGATTACAATGTGTGATAAATGTATTACTATTACTGTTATTATTATTACCTGTTTGATAAGAAACCTGCCCTAAAGTCACTATAAGAAGAGGAATAACAATACAGGCAGTCCCCTACTTAAGAACACTCGACTTACATACGACCCACAGTTACAAACGGACCTCTGGATATTGGTAATTTGCTATGCTTTAGTCCTAGGCTACAATAATCAGCTGTAACAGTTATCACAGGCGTCTGTAATGAAGATTTAGTGTTAATCCTGGTTCTTATGACAACCCAACATTTTTAAAATCCAATTGTCACAGAGACCAAAAAAGTTCTGGCTGGGATTACAATGATAAAATATACAATTCCGACTTACATACAAACTCAACTTAAGAACAAACCTACAGACCCTATCTTGTATGTAACCCGGGGACTGCCTGTAGTTTTTAAATCATATAAATTAAAAAGTATATGACTACTACTACTACTAATAATAATAGTAATAATAATAATAATAATAATAGTAATTATTCCTATTCCCATCTTCTGTAATAAATCCATTAAAAATACATCAACACAAGAGTAAAAGAAAAATCATTAATATGCGACGATTTTTAGGAAATCTTACTTCTTGCTACAAGAGCAGAGATGAGGCTCAGAATCAGGATCATTGTTCTGGTCTTCCAGTCGGGTCGGGATGTGAGAAAGAAATCTCTGAGCCCGAGGTTCTTTATTTATACGTTTTTACATTGGGACAAGAGAGGGCGTCATAAGAGGGCGTAATAATTTCAGGGAAATGAAATTCAGCCCCTGTTATCTCACAGCGATTCTATATCTACTCTGATAACACCTCAATTTATGAAAGGGTGACAAAGCTGTTGAATTTTAACTCTGCACATGCCGTGGGCATTAGCCCTTACAGGAAAGATTAATACTATATATTTTACCATCTATCATTACATCAAAGATGTCATAAACAGGGTCCACAGGTGCCAGGGCTTTGTATTATCCAGCCCGTCCCCTGGCCCCTACGCTGCACTTGTCAGGAGAATAGGTCCAGGGTAGTCCCATACCCAAATTTCCCCACTCCCGTGAAGATACCGCAATCTTCTTTAGTTCTGTGTGCGGCAGCTATAAGTGCCAGCGCTGATGCCGGAAGATGTGATGTAATTGGGCCACATGTATCACATTTTTTCTGTTGTTTTTGCGTCTTTTCATACTTGTGCACCGTTTTTGCGCCATTTTTGCAACTAAACGCCAAACTAGCTGCGCAGCAAAAATAAGCAGCTTTCCCTCATCTATCTTACCAATCCAGATGTTTTGCTGCGCCTAATGATATTCATCACTTGTTTTCATTTAGGCGCAAAAACGGGCGCAAAAACACTCCAGCCCGAAGGTGGCGTTATCTGAGAAGAAAGCACTGAGCCCCTGTGCAGAACAGCTCATTCCCAGCAGCAAAGCTCAACCAGACACTGCAGACACTAGAGCACATAATACAGACATTACATACTCTGCAGACACTAGAGCAGTGATGGCGAACCTTTTAGAGACAGAGTGCCCATATTACAACAAAGACCTACTTATTTTTCGCAAAGTGCCAACACAAAAATTTAATTTGTGATTTATACTCCCTTCTCTGTCACAGTTTTCATTGATACCAGCACCTGAGGACACCAATAAAGCAGAAAATAGTCCCAGGTAGAGCTGTCACATTAAAATAGCTCTGTGCACAGCAAGTCCTGGGCTGTCTGGGACTGCAGGAAGATACCAGGAGTCATCTCTGGTGATGGCCTGAGTGCCCACAGAAAGGGCTCTGAGTGCCACCTCTGGCACCAGTGCCATAGGTTAGCCATCACTGCACTAGAGCATATAATACAGACATTACATACACTGCAGACACTAGTACAGATAATACAGACATTAGATACTCTGCAGACACTAGAGCATATAATACAGACATTACATACTCTGCAGACACTAGTACAGATAATACAGACATGAGATACTCTGCAGACAGGAGCTGCAGACTCTATTTACAGTTCATCACCTTTTATTTACAAAACACTCTGCAAAACCCTGAGCTCAGAGCAAGAGAGAAGAGAACTTTGCAGAATGTTGCAGATTCTACAGACAAGTGTCCCCCATGTAGTCCTGCACAGTATCACCAGTGTATCTGAGGGGGATACTGTGCAGAATTACAGGGGTGCAGCAGGAGACCAGCACTGGGGGAGATGACTGGGTGCAGGGTGTCACACACCTGGGTGCTGCTGTGAGTGTTATCTTCATTCTGGGCTGTGGGAGAAGCAGAGAGGAGCTTGTAGCAGGATCACATGTAACTGCCTGAATCTAACATTGCGCCTAAACTGTGTTAAAGTAAAGTGATTAATAAGAGGCAGGAAATTACCTTATCACAGATGGTTGTAGCTTGTGATAATTCTGGCAAAACAGTGCGCCACAATTTAGGTGCAACTACTACACTTAGGCGCACAAAAGTGATAAATGTGGCTCATTGTCTACTGGATTCCGATCCGGCACAGCTATTGGGAAGTCGAAAAGGTGAATAAATATTTTTGGGGTGAGCACCTGCTGACGATCACTCTGGCTACTGTGTCAGGTTTCCTTGCTATTGAGGGAGCATGCCCCTCAAAGAAATTCCATCTAATCTGAATTATTGGTCTGGATGGAGCAGCTGGAAAATAAAAATAAAGCTATGGGTGACTTGCATGGTGATATGTGTGTAGCATAGCAGTTAGTTTGTATATAACGGATGCAAATTAAATGTACACCAAATGAGTTGCCAATGACTTACACTGCACTTTATCAGCAGCAATGAAGTGGGCAGAGGCTGAGTCAATTTTAGGCTGCAGTTCCCATCATGTCTTGTGTTTTCTCATCGAGTAAGTTAGCAGTAAATCCAGTGAGATTCCTTTCAGTAAATCCACTAAACATTGCATAGTATACATACAGGATGTATGTGGTGACTAGCCTGGTAGTTTTCATCACATGGAGGGACATAGAAAATGTAATAAGTAGTAGACACCAGCAGTGGAACAGTTACATGTGTATAGTTTGTGCTTTGGGAGAACTAAGGTTTAATAGGTTCTATGGTTTGTAGAAACTTCTGGGTGAACAGGGGGAGGGAGGCAGAAAAGAAAAAGAAGGAAAAAAGGGGGAAAAAACTCACAGATGATGTATTTAGATAAAATTATGCATTATTGTTTGTGTTATCCAAATGTATATAAAAGTCTGTGTTTTTCATTGATAAAATAAAGATAATTTTAAGTAAAAAAAAAAACTTGGGGAAGGGGGCTGCAGAGGAGCGTATAACACAGAGACAGAGAAAGTTTTGTGGAATCACAGACTGGGGTGGTGGGACTGATACTAGGGGAGATGAGGAATCTTGTACCTTACTATTAAGTGTAGAAGACTTCTTCATCCACAGCGCTGAACACAGTCAGCTACACACAGTCACATGACCTAGCCCTGTGAAAAAAAAAATCAGAGTTGTGTTTTACAGTTTTTGTGGCCACAGTTGGAGTAGACAAGAGTAGACATGTTTCTGGAGCATCATCTTGTGTGCTGTATTGATAGAGCATGTTGACTGGGGTTTGTGATGGATGACAAAATATTGGAGATGTTGGTGATCTCATAAAATTGCACAGTGAGGGTGCAGTCACACGTGGCTTTTAACGCATGCGTTTCAATATTGACTTTGTAATCAATTGCTATTAAGCTGATCACTCTTTATACTGGAGAATATGCAAATTGCCATTATAAAACCTGATGCAGGAGACTTTGTAAAAATTAACATTTGTATCATTCTCAAAACTTTTGGCCATGACTGTAATTAAGTAAATCTCTCCTCAACTGTTGCAATGTGTTAAACACCACATGCGACTGTACCCTGAGGGTTCAGTTTTTCAGATGCAGTTATTATTGCCCGAACCTGGAATGGAGTAAAAGTAGGAGGAGGAGCATCTTTCAATTATTTGTCTCATTATGATCCACACCTGCTTTTGGCTTCAAAAACTGCATCTGAAAAACTGAACGTGTGACCGCACCCTATAGGTAAAGCGAGAGAAATTAGGAATCTCCAGCTACAGGAAGCTGATTGGGGAGGAGTTCAAGGTAGGTCACAGATACCAGGGATGAAGTAGCTTTATGGGAGGAAGACGTACATAGGAGATAATGGCCCATATAGTTTTGACCCCAACCAGCATGGCCAATCTAGCAAAGGAACATAACTACAGTTGTGTCAACAGAGCTTTCTGTTCAAGATTCACTCCGAGGCTAATAAGAATTCAACAGTGGCCACATAAATGCAATTGGCGCATTTAAACTGGTAAGTCACAGGGAGGACTCATGGGGACTTACTGCCCGGTAATATCGGGGATTTCTGAGGTCCCATAAGTTGGAAACAAATTCTATAGATGCTAGCACAATGGGGCACATTTACTAAGGGTCCGAATCATTCTTTTTTGTTGGGTTTCCCAAAAATTACCGGTTTGCACCGATTTCCCCCGTTTTTTTGCGCACACGATCGGATTGTGGCGCATCAGCGTTGGCATGGCCACTGGAAAACCTGAAGGATTTGGAAAAACCGTGGTTTACATGCACCAGGAATAGGTTGGTGAACTCCGGCGAACCTCGGCGCAGCAGCGACACCTGGTGGACATCGGGCGCACGACCTTAGTGAATCGCCAGAAGACCTGAATCCTCGAAGGAGAACGCGCCGCTGGATCGCGACAGGACCGGGTAAGTAAATGTGCCCCATTATGTTGGATGATGCACCTTGTTGTGGATTGCGGTAACCCACCTGCTACGACAGTATTGTTGAGCACTACATACGCCTCGGATATGATTAATGACTCATTAGTAACGTTTTCTATTAATAATTGAGCAGTAACACTCCCTGAATCATTTTAATGATGGTTACCTGAAGTAAAGTGAACAAAGTAAGTGCAAAGTCAATTTACCTATGACTCCAGATAGAGTCCGTGTGCAAGAAGGCAACCCAGCCCAGAAGTCACCCTGATTAACCCCCTTTTTTTTTTTTACTCCCCTCCTTCCAAATGCCATAACTTTTTTATTTTTCAATTATTGTCTCTGACTTGTTATCTACAAGGCAAATTGTTCTTCTATAGTAAGTATTATATTTTCAACATTTCAACATAAATCCACATTTATTGGGGTAAACACTAGGAGGAGAAGTACAAGTAGGTGATGTCAGTATGTGACTGATCAGGCAGGATTAGGTACATCATAGATCACATGTTCAACGAATATTGAGGAGAGCATAAAACATTGATTAAGAAACCCCAAGATACCATCTCAAAAAGGGTCACTGTTGCAGCGTATGGGTAATTAACAAAGAAATAATCAAAACTACAAGAAAACGGAGAGGGGGGATAGGGAGGGAGACACATGAGGGGGATGGGGAGCACTTAATATTAAGGTATTGTAGACTGGAAGAGCAATGGGGACTTAGATATATGTCCCATGGGGCCCACATGGTGCTCATCTTACCCGGGTCTGCAGAAACATTGGCCACTAACTCCTCTATTCTGCACATAAAGCTGAGTTCCTGAAGCCACTCAACCGTAGGAGGTTAAGGCCTCTTCCAATGTCTTGGGATTACCGTACAAGCTGCGGCCAAAAATTGACAATGAAGGCGTTTCTTAATAGAAGAGATAGAACCGGGGATGATTGACAACAGAGCTATGTCCAGAGATGCAGTGACCCTCTTGCCAGTAACCTGATGGTATGTATCAAAAACCTTAATCCTGAAGGGTTGGAGAAGCAAACAGCTCCACCAAATATGAAGTAGAGTACCCACCTCCGCACCACATCGCCAACACATGTTTGAAACTTCAGGGGAAATTCTGTGGATTTGAGAGGGGCAATTGTCCTACTTGGACAATATTCTATAGTTCTTTTCCTGGGCATTACAAGGAAGCGGCATCTTGTGTGAAAATAGAAAGGCCTTATCTAGTTCTGCATCAGTTAATTTGACATAAATAGCTTCCCCCCATGCCCCAATAAAAGCAGGCCTAACTGGGGTAGTATCTTCTAGCAATATACCATATATGATGGAGAGCACCTGGGCTGGTGAGAAGGGCAGTCTAAACAAGGCCTCCATGGCCATCCTCGGATGTCAGCATGGGAGGCCTTCTAAGAGTCCAGCGTGGGAATGGACTCGCCATCAACAATCTTGCCAAAGCGGAAGTCAAAAGAGACCTCCCAACAAAAAAAATTTCTGTCTACCCACACCAGGAGGGAAGGCACGATTATGGAATAGTGGAGTCATAGGGCCCCAGGTGAGGTGTTCATTTCAGGTGGGGGAACCCTGTTAGGTGAGTGTCTTTTGGTTCTTCATCAAGGAAACCTCTGCAGTCTCGGTGGTTGATAAGGAACGTCGGTCAGGAGGAAAAAGGGCCAATCTGGGATGGTCACATCTGGCAGGTTGAGAGCAGCAAGGAACTCTGGGAGGTCCCCCGGATGACGGAGCAATGTCAAATGACCATCACTTGAAGGCAAAACGGAAAGCCCCAGGAGTAAAGTATATGTCTGTTCTGTAAAATACCCAAGAGGGGCTTGAGGGCCCTGTGTTTCTGTAGTGTCAAGCATCTGGACATCTGAATCTTGCAAGTGCCCTCTGCCAACGTCCCGTGCTTTGGTCATAATTTTCTCCTTGAGCTGGTATCTATGGACTCTGCAGATGATGTCTTTACGTCGTGAAGGATCAGTTGAATGGGGGCCGAGAGGGCTCAGTGAGCTCTGTCCAGCTCTATTGGAGATTCTGCAGGGGCCCGAGAATATTATTAAATATGGTTCTGAAAGTACCATCAACATGTTGGTTATCGATAGATTCCGGCAGCCCCTGGACTCTAATATTATTCCTGCGGCCTCTGTTCTCAGCATCGTCCATCTGTTCTGTAAGGGCCAATATTTGCTGTGAATGAAGCAAAATTTGGGCATCATAGACTGCGAGCCTTTCTGTAACCTGTGCGATGTGAAGACTCAGTAGTAGAGACTCTTTGTTGAAGCAAAGTGGACAATTCCGTTCTTGAGACGGGCCACATAGCTCTCCATGTCCTCTCTGATATGACTACGGAGGGCACATAGGTCTACCAAGACACCTTCTTCAATTGGGTTTCTTTGGTAACTTGGAATATGCTGCAGAGAAACTTGAGTTTCCATCTCGGGTGGCTAACCAAGGGACTGGCCAGCAGTACTACTCTGAGTGTCAAGATAGTATAAGTATAGGCTTTGCGACAGAGAGAGCTGAGATGGAGCAGGAGACTGCCATGCTGGTGTATCATGAGGCCAGGCATCGGGGGAATCATGAGGGGCTCCAAGGGAGCACTCGGCAGGGCCAGCATGCTGATGTTAGGGTGGGGAGGCCCATGGATCAAGCAACTGAGGCAGAGGGGCCTTCTGCCTGGCCATCACCGGGTATAGTACAGCTCGCTGGTAAGGGGCTGGTGAAGTTGCAATTCCTACCCCTTACACCCAGTTGGTGGGGAACGGCTAAAGCGGCACTTTTTCTATAACCTGCACCAGGATCCAGACACAAGTTATAGCAGAATTTTATCCCAGACAAAATCTGCCATACAAATGAGTCATACATTCAAAACTGTAATTATCCCCAAAATAGTCAATTCCGAAAATACACCAAATCGATATTCGATTTGTAAGCCAGGAGACATCAAAATAAATTATCCAGAAATCTCAAAAATGATGAAAATGTAAAGTAGACAAATGGGAAATGTTAATCAGCAATTTATTTAGGTGGTAAATCTATCTGCCTGAAAATGCAATGATTTTGAATTTTGAAAATGGCAAATTTTTTAAAAAATTGATCAGTTTTTATTTTACATTAATAATAATAATTATTATTTTATTTATATAGCGCTCACGGAATATGCAGAGCTGCACAGAACTTTCCAAATCATTTTTTTATCAGCCAAAATC
This sequence comes from Engystomops pustulosus, assembly GCA_019512145.1. Lineage (NCBI taxonomy): Eukaryota > Metazoa > Chordata > Amphibia > Anura > Leptodactylidae > Engystomops > Engystomops pustulosus. The sequence continues at coordinate 64,646 of WNYA01000314.1, read as the reverse complement.
TTCCACTAAAATGAAGTACAACAGGTGACGAAAAAACAATCTCATAATCTCTTTGATAAGTCAAATTGTTCAAAAGTTATAACATATAACATAAGTGGTGCAAGTCACAATACAAAAAATGGGGCTGAGCCTTAAGCTACAAAATGGCGGCGTCCTGAAGGGGTTAAACAGTTTTTACGTAAACACAATGGGACTCATTTACTAAGGGTCACGGATCGTACTTTTGTTGGACTTTCCGTCGTTTTCAGGGCTTGTACAGCTGTGACAGGTATTTAACGGGTCTGCGCTGGAATTGTGTTGCACGCGATCGGATTTTGGCATAGCTGCGTCTGCTTTTATGTGACAGAAATCGGGGGTGTGGAGGGTCCGACTGATTCGGACTGAGCGCGAGATTGTAACTTTCAAATTGTGTCACAAGACATGCAGGATCTTAGTGAATTGTGGCACAGCGCATTATACATGGACAATGCATTATCATGGAACTTCGTTGGACAGGTAAGTAAATGTGCCCCAATGTGAACACCGTGGGGCAGATTTACTTACCCGGCCCATTCGCGATACAGCGGCGCGTGCTGTGTGGTGGATTCGGGTCTTCCGGCGATTCACTAAGGCAATTCCTCCGACGTCCACCAGATGTCGCTGCTGTGCTGAAGTTCCGAATTCCGAGTTTGCGAATTCCGCCGGAATGCACCATCCTATACCTGGTGAAGGTAAGCGCGTGTCCCACGACACTTTTTTTTTTTTTTTAATGCGGCGGTTTTTCCGAATCCGTCGGGTTATCGTACGGCCACCCCCCCCGATTTCCGTTGCGTGCATGCAAGCGCCGATGCGCCACAATCCAATCGCGTGCGCCACAAACCCGGGGCAATACAGGGGAAATCGTTGCAAATCAGAAATATTCGGGGGTAACACGTCGGGAAAACGCGAATCGGGTCCTTAGTAAATGACCCCCATGTTTATTCCACATGTCTGTAAACATCTGTATCCAATAACAACTATTTGTTTCTAAGGGACACAGTGGTGACATTTCTGAGAAATTGGGGCAGATTTATCAAGTGTCTGAAAGTCAGAATATTTCTAGTTGCCCATGGCAACCAATCACAGCTCAGCTTTCATTTTATCAGTGCTCATAAATATTTTAAAGGGGAGCCGTGATTGGTTGCCATGGGCAACTAGAAATATTCTGACTTTCAGACAGCTTGATAAATCTGCCCCATTATCTTCACACAGGGACATTTCTTAAATAAAATTTCATCAAAGAAATGTCTATATTTGGTCATGTGACTGAGGAGATAATGGGGGGAGTTGGATGAAAATTTTTTTAATGTCCAAACCACGAGTAGAGTAAATCTAAGAGGAGGAGCAGCATCTCCCTCACATGTTCTCACCCATTAGGATCCGCACCGGCTACAAAACTGCATCAGAAAACCTCTAGAGATGAGCGAGCACTAAAATGCTCAGGTGCTCGTCTCGAATAACGAACCCCATTGAAGTCAATGGGAGACTCGAGCATTTTTTTTAAATAAAACAGAACATTAAAAGAATAGTGCAAAAAAATATTCCAGATGCTTGCAGATGTTTTACTGAAATAACATTATTCTTCACATTGCAGGTGTGTGTGCGTGTCTCCCGGTAGGTTCGGAGATACGCGCGCACAGCTGCAAAGTGAAGAATAGAATTAAAACATTAAAAACTGTGAATACAGGAGCATTTAAGTGCAGAACACATTGAAAGAACAATATTCTTCACATTCCAGATGTTCCGAAAATCTCTGAACTTAGCGGGAGACACGCGCGCACACCTGCAAAGTGAGGAATAGTGTTATTTCAATGTGTTATCACAAGCTAAACATCAGGAAACATCTGGAATATTTTTTTTTTACAATAAACTTTTATTCAATTTATTTTATTAATTTACTGCTTGATCTCGAGCCGGCGAGATACTTGTCCGAGCAACGAGCCGGTCCGAGTATGCTAATACTCGACCAAGCAGTATACCCGGACGAGTATACTCGCTCATTTCTAAAAACCTCCATGAGGGAATGGAGCCGTACAGCGATGTTATATGTGCGGAAACACTGAGGTTTCTCACTTAACTTACCAAAACCGAATCCCCAATAACATGTAGGAAAATGAAGTAGTTCTTGTGTATATCACTTGTTACTGATCAGGGTATATTCTTATTCTGACCTAAGCCACTTTAACCCTGGGTATAGTCTAGGCTGGGGGTATACTCCGGCCTGTTACATCGGTCTGGGGGTCTCCCTATTCTCTTTTCAGGGGTATAGCAGGAGTTCTATGGTATATTCTGCATATTCTGATTATTTGTGGCACATTCTGCCGGATACGTGCAGTAACCCCCGCTATTCATAAACGTGGGTCTTGTCTTGTTCTAAATGAGACTTTAGTTCTACGGAAGCTGAGAGATGGCAAAAAGGTTTCCCTAGTGAAATGTGTTGTGATGAATGTTCCTTCTATGTGATTCTCATAGTTCGAATATTCCATCAGGTGCATGTCACTAACTTGTGCTTGCAAATGTAAGGGGGGCTTTTATTTTATAATGGGTATATGGATGGAAGGAAAGTACATAAAGACTACCTGTCACCCCTAAAATGACCCCCACCAAATATATGCCCCCCCATAATCCTCTCCCCTGCCTCTTTCTATACATGCCAATTTTTTTAACATTTATGTTGAGAAAGTTGGTTGTAACAGATCCGACCTCTTACTGAATAAGAGGTCTGATACTTGTATACCCTGCAGTGGAAGTTGGCTTCATTAATGAGGGGGTCGGCCGACACTCCCCCACCACGCCCCTGACAGAGGGGACCTGTTGGAGAAGCCGGCAGCATTGCATATATTGCGTAATCGCTGCCGGCTCTCCACGATGCGACTGCGGCCGCGACATCCTTATTCACAGCCATGCGGTCACCCTTATTGGCGCATCGCAAAGAGCCGGCAGCAATTAGGCAATATATGCGATGCTGCCGGCTTCTCCTACAGGTCACCGCTGACAGGGGCGTGGTGGGGGAGTGTCAGCCTCCCCTTCATAAATAAAGCCGACTTCCAGCGCAGAGGATATGGTAAGAGGTCGGATCTGTTACAACCAACTTTCCCAAATTAACTTTAAAAAAAATTGGCAGATATAGAAAGGGGCTGGGGAGAGGATTATGAGGGGCACATTTGGTGGGGGTCTTCTTGGGGGTGACAGGTCCTCTATAACTCCCTGTTGAGTCCGGAGGTGTATTTTTAAAAAAAATGGCTTGTTTAGTTTATAGAAAGGGAGACATTTTTTTATTTTTTTACATTTTTTGTTTTGAATAACATGACATAGATGAGGAAGATTATTTTTTCTTTTTATAGGTTCTCAGTTTTCAGTTCTGTCCTATGAAGTCTATGGACATTTTTGTGTGTGTGATTTATCGTATTGATTAATTTTTGAGGCCAAAATTGTGTCATCAATTTCAATGAGTCCATTCCTTTTCAAAGACTGTGACCTCCATCCAATAGAGCTTTTTTCTCTTAAGGGCTTCAGACCTATTACAGGCAGTCCCCTACTTAAGGACACCCGACTTACAGACGACCCCTAGTTACAGACGGACCCCTCTTCCCAAGCTTTATTGATAATCCTTGGTCCCATTACAGCAAAAAAATTTGGAAACTCCAATTGTCACTGGGGCAAAAAAATGTTCTTGTCTCACTCTACAATTATAAAGTATACAGTTTCGACTTACATACAAATTCAACTTCAGAACAAACCTTTGGAACCTATCTTGTATTTATCCCAGGGACTTACTATATATATATATTGTGTAATCTGTTGAAATGGTTTTTAACAAAGGCCGTAAAAGGGAGTTCAAGGTGCAATAAGCTGAGAGACAAACGTATCTTTTCAACCCAACGTCACCGGAGAAACGTTCCAAATCAAACACGACTTGACATATTATATTTGATAACATGTAGGTGTGGACTACACACGGTCCAAGCCCTTCATTGTAGATTAAACAGCCAAAGCTACAACATCCTACATGAAAATCTCACACAAGTTCTGTCCACACATGGCACACGGAAACACGGGGGCAACGTATATATAACAATCACTCTAATCGATCACATTCCTCAAAATATATACAAAAGATTTAAAACCCTCAAGAGACAAGAGGTCTAATGTACAGGCAGTTCCCGGGTTACGTACAAGATAGGTTCCATAGGTTTGTTCTTAAGTTGAATTTGTATGTAAGTCGAAACTGTATATTTTATCATTGTAGATCCAGACAAAAAAAATTTTTTGTCCCAGTGACGATTGTAGTTTCAAAATTTTGCTGTAAATGGACCAAGGATTATCAATAAAGCTTCATTACAGACACCTTACAGCTGATCATTGCAGTCTAGGACTATAGTAACATCCAGAGAGCTTCAATGAATGGCCTCAATTCAATGAATGGTACTCTACAAGCAGTTCTCTCCACTTTATGTACGTGACCTCGACAATCAGCTCTCTACTTCCAATGTCTCTAAGGTTCCACAGTCAGTTCTCTCCTCCTTATGTCTCTGAGCTTTACAGTCAGTTCTCTCCTCCTTATGTCTCTGAACTCCACATTTAGTTCTCTCCTCCTTATGTCTCTAACACTCCACAGTCAGTTTCTCTCTCCTCCTTATGTCTCTAAACTCCACAGTCAGTTTTCTCCTCCTTATGTCTCTGAGCTTTAAGTCCAGTTCTCACTCCTTAGTCTCGAACTCCACAGTTCAGGTATTAGTAACACATGATTATTCTCTCTCTCCTCCTGTCTTTCTCTCCCATCTCCCCGTCCTTTTCTCTCCTTCCTATGTCTCTAAAGCTCCCAGTCAGTTTTCTCCTCCTTATGTCTCTGAGCTTTACAGTCAGTTCTCTCCTCCTTATGTCTCTGAACTCCACAGTCAGTCTCTCCTCCTATGTCTCTAAACTCTACGTCATCTCTCTCTCCTTGATGTCTCTAAACTCCCGTGTCAGTTCTCTCCTCCTTATGTCTCTGAACTCCACATTCAGTTCTCTCCTCCTTATGTCTCTGAACTCCACAGTCAGTTCTCTCCTCCTTATGTCTCTGAACTCCACAGTCAGTTCTCTCCTCCTTATGTCTCTGAACTCCAACAGTCAGTTCTCTCCTCCTTATGTCTCTGAACTCCACATTCAGTTCTCTCCTCCTTATGGTCTCTGAACCCACAGTCAGTTCTCTCCTCCTTTGTCCTCGAACTCCACAGTCTTTCTCTCCTCCATATGTCTCTGAACTCCACATTCAGTTCTCCTCCTCCTCATGTCCTCTGAACTCCACAGTCAGTTCTCTCCTCCTTATGTCTCTGAACTCCACATCAGTTGTCTCCTCCTTATGTCTCGAACTCAACAGTCAGTTGTCTCCTCCTTAGTCTCTGAACTCCACAGTCAGTTCTCTCCTCCCTCTCATGTCTCTGAACTCCACAGTCAGTTCTCTTCCTCCTCATTGTCTCTGAACTCCACAGTCAGTTGTCTCCTCCTTATGTCTCTGAACTCCCAGTCGTTGTTCACCTCCTTATGTCTCTGAACTCCACAGTCAGTTCTCTCCTCTCATGTCTCTTAACTCCACAGTCAGTTGTCTCCTCCTTATTCTCTGAACATCCACATCAGTTCTCTCTCTCCTTATGTGTCTCTGAACTCCACATTCATTTCTCTCCTCCTTCTATTCTCTGAACTCCACGTCGTTCTCTCCTCCATATGTCTCTGACTCCACATTCATTCTCTCCTCCTCCCTCAATGTCTCTGAACTCCACATCAGTTCTCTCCTCCTTATGTCCTCTGAACTCCACAAGTCAGTTTGTCTCCTCCTTATGACTCTGAACTCACAGTCAGTTGTCTCTCCTTATGTCTCTGAACTCCACAGTCAGTTCTCTCCTCCTTATGTCTCTGAACTCCACAGTCAGTTCTCTCCTCCATATGTCTCTGAACTCCACATTCAGTTCTCTCCTCCTCATGTCTCTGAACTCCACAGTCAGTTCTCTCCTCCTTATGTCTCTGAACTCCACAGTCAGTTGTCTCCTCCTTATGTCTCTGAACTCCACAGTCAGTTCTCTCCTCCTTATGTCTCTTAACTCCACAGTCAGTTCTCTCCTCCTCCATGTCTCTGACTCCACAGTCGTTCTCTCTGTCCTCCCTTATGTCTCAACTCCACAGTCAGTTGTCTCCTCCTTATGTCTCTCGAATCTCCCCAGTCTCGTTCTCTCCCCTTATGTCTCTGACTCCAACAGTCGTTCTCTCTCCGCCTATGTCTCTGAACTCCACAGTCAGTTCTTCTCTCTTATTCTCTGAACTCCACAGTCAGTTATCTCTCCTCCTTATGTCTCTGAACTTCCACAGTTCAGTTCCTCCTCCTCTGTATCTCTGAACTCCACAGTCAGTTCTCCCTCCTCGCATCCTTATGTCCTCTGCAACTCCACATTCAGTTCTCTCCTCCTTTGTCTCTGAACTACCATCAGTTTTCTCTCCTCCTTATTCTCTGAACCCACATCGTCTCTCCTCCTTATGTCTCTGAACTCACAGTCATCTCTCCTCCTTATGTCTCTGAACTCCACAGTCAGTTCATCTCTGTCCTTATGTTCTCTCCTCCTTATGTCTCTGAACTCCACATCGATTCTCTCCTCCTTATGTGTCCCTGGAACTCCCACATTCAGTTTCCTCCTCCTTATGTCCTGAACTCCACAGTCAGTTCTTCCTCTCCTCCTTATGTCTCTGAACTCCACAGTCAGTTCTCTCCTCCTTATGTCTGAACTCCACATCAGTTCTCTCCTCCTTATGTCTCTGAACTCCACAGTCAGTTTCTCTCTCCTCCCATGTCCCCCTCCCTGAACTCCACAGTCAGTTCTCTCCTCCTTATGTCTCTGAACTCCACATTCAGTTCTCTCCTCCTTATGTCTCTGAACTCCACAGTCAGTTTTCTCCTCCTCATGTCTGTGAGCTTTACATTCAGTTGTTTCCTTGTTACCATAGACCCTTCATGCTGTAGCTTCACAGGCTGTTACACTGTTACACCCTTCCCCTGATCCCCTTCTTATGCATGATGTGAACTCTCACAGCGGGAGGGGTGTGTGCTTGAGCCATCCAGACTGTTTAGCACAATTTTAAAAGTTGATTTTAGAAGGAAGGAGGCCATGGATTAAAAAATGTAAGATTATTACCACCAGGGCCAGATCACCCCGGGCCCCCACAACTTTGTCCTTAAAGGGGCCCCCACCAAATGTGGACAATTCGTGCGGTCGATGAAATACACAAAATTGCAATTGGCTCCAGGCTCCCCGGGCTGAATCGTGCTGATTTGCCTATCGTCTATGGCAGAGCAAGGGAACAATAAGTTCCCTGCTCTGCCATAGATTATTGCATGAACGCAAAGATGGCGGCACCCTGCCGCTGCAGCGCAGAGTGTGACATCGCATTGTGTGACGTCACGCCGCCCACCAACGGCGCCGCCTGTAGCAGGGCGCCGACATCTTTGTTTGGCGCACATGGGGGCAACGACGGAAGGTGAGTACAATTTTAGTATTTTATCTAGTACTGTATATAGTTGTTATAGGGGATTTGTATATATTTATAATTGGGGGGTGTATATAGTTATGATAGGAAGGCGTTATGTAGTTATTAAAGGGGGCTGTATATAGTCATCATAGGAGGCTGTATATAGTTATTATAGGGGGACTGTATATAATTATTATAGGGGGGTATGTAGTTATTATAGGGGCTGTATATAGTTATTACAGGGGCACTGTATATAGTTATTATAGGAGGCTGTATGTATTTATTATAGCGGGACTGCATATAGTTATCATAGGAGACTGCATATAGTTATTATAGGAGGCTGTATGTAGTTATTATAGCGGGACTGATATATTTGCATAGGACTCATATAGTATATTATGGTGCATATGTATTATAGGGACTGGTATAGTTATTATAGGAGGCTGTATGTAGTTATTATAGGGGGCTGTATATAGTTATTAAAGGGGACTGTGTAAAGTTATTATAGGGGGACTGTGTATAGTTATTATAGGAGTGGATATCGTTTTTATAGGGAATGTATATAGCTTTTATAGGGGTTCTGTATATAGTTATTTCGGGGTAATTAGTATTATAGGGACTGTATCATGTTATTTATAGGGGTTGTATATATTTATTATCAGGTGTTAGATCGTTATTATGGGAGTGTATTGTTATTATAGAAGGACTGTATTTAGTTATAATAATGGGACTATATATAGTTATTATATGGGGACTGTATATAGTTATTATATGGGGACTGTATATAGATTTTATAGGGGGACTGGATATAGTTATTATAGGGGGACTGGATATAGTTATAATAGGCGACTGGATATGTTATATAGGGAGACTGTATTTAATTACAATAGGGGGCTGTATATAGTTATTTTATTGGGGACTATATATAGTAATTATAGAGAGGCTGTATATAGTTATGATAGGGGGATGTATATAGTTATTATTGGTCTCTGATTATTTTTATGGAGGCTGTAGTGTTATTTAGGGGCTGTATGTAGTTATTATAGGGGGCGTAGCTATAATTAGGGGAACTGTATTAGTTATTATAGAGGACTGTAAATAGTTATTATAGGGGGAGCTGTCATGGTCTTATTAGGGGTGCATTTTTAGTTTTAGGAGGACTGTATATAATTTTTATGGGAATGCATATAGCTATTATAGGGGTTCTGTATATATTTATTATAGGGGGACTGTATGTAGTTATTATAGGGGGACTGTATAATGTTATTATAGGGGGTGTAGATAGTTATTATAGGGGGTGTAGATCTTTTTTATAGGGGGACTGTATATAGTTATTATAGGGGGCTATATTTAGTTATAATATTGGGACTTTATATAGTTATTATATGGGGACTCTGTATAGTAATTATAGGGAGGCTGTTTAAAGTTATAATAGGGGGATGTATATAGTTATTATAGGGTGCTGTATATAGTTATTATAGGATGCTGTATATACCGTATATACTCGAGTATAAGCCGACCTAAGTATAAGCCAAGGCCCCTAATTTTACCACAAAAACCTGGTAAAACCTATATTTTGTTTACTCGAGTATAAGCCGAGTTTGGGTTTTCAGCACATATTTTTGTGTTGAAAAACTAGGCTTATACTCGAGTATATAAGGTAGTTATTATAGGGGACTGTATATAGTTATCATAGGAGGCTGCATATAGTTATTATAGGGGATGTATATAGTTATTATAGGAGGCTGTAATAGTTATTATAGGGGGCTGTATAATGTATTATAGGGTTTGATGTATATGATTTATTATAGGGGGGTTAATCATTATTAGGGGCACTAATAGGCAATGCTGTGGGACTGTATATAGTATTGTTGTGGGCTGTATGGGATTTAGTATATCAGTGATTGCTGGGGGAGCTTTATACAGTGATTACTGGGGGCTGTATATAGTGATTGCTGGGGGAGCTGTATATAGTGATTGCGTGGCGTGAGCTGTATAAGTGATTTCTGAAGAGGCTTTATTATAGGTGATCACATAGGGCTGTCTATAGTGATTATTGGCGGAGCTGTATATAGTTATTGATTATTATCGGCAGCTGTATATATTTATTATAGGTTGATGTATATAGTTATGCTAGGGGGCTATATATCGTTAATGCTGTGGGACTGTATATAGGTAATGTTGTGGGCTGGTATGGGTTGATGCAGATTGCTGGGGGAGCTTATACAGTGATTACTGGGGGGTGTATATAGTGATTACTTGGGGGCTGTATATATTGATTACTTGGGGGCTGTATATAGTATATACTGGGGGGTGTATATAATGATTACGGGGGGCTTATAGTGATTGCTGGGGGAGCTGTATATAGTGATTACTGGGAGCCGTATATAGTGAATACTGGGCTCTGTATATAGTGATTACTGGGGCTGTATATAGTGAATACTGGGCTCTGTATATAGTGATTACTGGGGCTGTATATAGTTATTGCTGGGGAGGCTGTATATAGTTATTGCTGGGGAGTGGTATATAGTCATTGCTGTTCTCTGTCTGGACTACATTCAGTGGGGACCTCCAGCATATTTTGCACCAAGAAGCCCCCACCAACCTTAACCCCTTCCCGACACGCGCCGTACTAGTACGGCGCGCGCCGGGTCCCGGTGCATGGGGAGGGCTCGCGGGTGCTAGCACCGATCGCGGGTGTTTTATCCGCGATCACCGCCGGCAATGCCGCATGGGCGCCGCCATCTTGTCGTGGATTGCTGCTCCCCGATGACGTCACGGGGAGCGGCGATCCGTCGCTATGGTAACCTTGGGTGTTCCGAACACCCGAGGCTACTTCGTTTTAACCCATGCATTACAATGTGCTAATTGCATTGTAATGAATATATGGATGTAAAAATCACATATACTGCCATACTGTGTATGGCAGTATATGATAGACGTCAGACTACTAGGGTTAGAGTACCTTAGGGAGTCTGAAAAATAGTTAAAGTAAAAAAAAAAAGTCTAAAAAAAATTATAATAAAAAAAACCTAAAAATTCAATCACCCCCCTTTCCCTAGAACTGATATAAAAATAAAACAGTAAAAATCAAAAAACACATTAGGTATCGCCCGCGTCCGAAAATGCCCGATCTATCAAAATATGATAATGTTTTTTCACTATGTTTAACCACGTAACGGAAAATAGCGTCCAAATTCGAAAATGGCATTTTTTTTGCTATTTGAAAAATATAAAAAAAATTAATAAAAAGTGATCAAAAGGTCGCACAGTCCAAAAAATTATAGTAATGAAAAACGGCATCAAAATTCGCAAAAAATTACACTATCCACAGCTCCGTACACTAAAGTATGAAAAGTTATTGGCCCCAGAAGTGGCCAAAATAAAAAAAAAATATTTTGTACAGGAGGTTTTATTTTTTAAGTATTATAAAACATTATAAAAACCTATACAAATTGGTATCCACGTGATCGTACCGACCCAAGAATAAAGTAGACCTGTCATTTGGGCGCAGAGTGAAAGCTTAAAATCCAGCCCACAAGAAAACGTCACAAAGTGGTTTTTTCACCATTTTCACTGCATTTGGAATTTTTTTCTCCCGCTTCCCAGATAAAACAGCACAAGATACCTACGTGTTATATAAATACCGCACTATGGAAGTGCAATTTGTTACACAGAAAATAAGCCATAACAGAGCTCTTTATGTGGAAAAATAAAAAAGTTATAGATTTTTGAAGTTGGTGAGTGAAAAATGGAAGTGAAAAAACTAAAAAAGGCCAAGTCGTGAAGGGGTTAATCCGGCACTGATTACGACAGTCACACTGTCTGGATCTACAATTAATTGCCCCTTTATCGTGATGGATTGTGATGATAGATTTCCTTTGACCATGCTCCTACCTGTTCGGCTCATTAGGAAGTGAGAAAAATCTTATCTTATATCAGGAGATTTTGAGAAAAGTAAATATAAGTTTATCTGGTTTTTATGTAAAAAGATTCCTGGTTAAAATACAATTAATCAAAAGATCAATGAGAACCACAGAAGATAAATTCTATTGTTCAGAGAGATCTTCAAAGACAAACACCGAGGGGAGCCGCCGCCTTCTCCTGCACTTTAACTTTTATCTCGGCGGTTTCATTATTTGAGAAATAGAAACTTCTCTCGATCCGATTCCCCGTCTCCTCTCCCTTCCCTGTTACCCATGGCCTTTCTCCCAAAAGTTTTTGGGAAAACTCTTCAAATTACTTATCCCAGTGAGTAAGTTCATTGGGCTTGATAGATGTAGGGAGTCTAGGTTCTTTCTTGCATCTTCCATTTGAGAATTGTGGACGTCACTGTTTGGAACCTTAACTACAGCAGAAATTATTTGTGTACCTGTCTCCTGTTCTGTACCTCCACACAATCCTGTCTCCACATAATAAGCTCTACATGCAGTTCTCGCTGCTCTCTTCTTCACTCACTGGCTCTACAGGCATTCTTTCTTCCTCGTGTCTCTATACTCTACATGCAGTTCTCTCCTCTTCATATACCTGAGCTCTACAGTCAGTTCTCTCCTCTTTATGTACCTGAGCTCTACAGTCAGTTCTTTCTTCCTTGTGTCTCTATACTCTACATGCAGTTCTCTCCTCTTCATATACCTGAGCTCTACAGTCAGTTCTCTCCTCTTTATGTACCTGAGCTCTACAGTCAGTTCTTTCTTCCTCGTGTCTCTATACTCTACATGCAGTTCTCTCCTCTTCATATACCTGAACTGTACAGTCAATTCTCTCGTCTTTATGTACCTGAGCTCTACAGTCAGTTCTTTCTTCCTCATGTCTCTGTACTCTACATGCAGTTCTCTCCCCTTCATATACCTGACCTCTGCAATCAGCTCTCTACTTCCAATGTCTCTAAGGTTCCACAGTCAGTTCTCTCCTCCTCATGTCTCTGAGCTTTACAGTCAGTTGTCTCCTTGTTACCAAAGACCCTCCATGCTGTAGCTTCATAGCCTGTTACCCTGAGTCAGTACATGGGAAATATACTATCAATACACATCCAGAGAAATGGAGATGACAGAAGTGGAGAGTACACTAATGTCTTCTCCCCAAGATTCCTATCTTAAAGGAAATCTAGCACGAGGATGAAGGATTGTAAACCAAGCACACGGACATACTGGTGTGCGCCCCCTCTGGCAGGATCTGCTCTACTTTTAGTGTCTTGTGCCCTTTTAGGCTTTTCAAATTATGCAAATGAGCCTATGGGGCTCTGGGCTCCATAGATGTTAATAGAACTCGGAGCCCCTCAGGATTATTTGCATAATTTTTAAAGCATTTTTTTGTAGAAACATTTACATTTGTTTCTGGAGAGTGTCTTGCTCACTGGGGCTATCATATGTTATCCAATGGGTCCAGCAGATATAGAAAAGAAGTGAGAACAAGAGAAACAGGAGGCCCTGACCTCGTGAAATATGTTCGGCACACGTGGAGAGTAAAAGTCGGCAGTATAGCCGCTCACCTTATTACATGGTGATAACGCATGTATGGTATAGTCGCTGCAGCCGGTGGTCTCCTGGAGTCAACAAATCCCATCCAGAGTGTGGGATTGTAGAGATGAAAGCAGGAACAAGACCCAGAGGTAGGGAGCGGAGATCAACCAGGCGCTTGGCGTGTCTTCAAGGAACCAACGGGTAAAGTTCCACAGATAATACTTGAGACTGCTGTAACTACACTGATGCAGGATCATATCTTGGTTAATCCCGGTGCTGAGTGGTTTTTCTGATAAAACAGATATAACATTATGATAATGAAGCTCTGTGGCTTCTATATCTTCTCTGCCGCTTGCTTTCCCGCTTCTCATAGCAGGAGAGTTTCTCCTTTCTCCAGGTTTATCCTGCTTTTGTAGAAACATGGCATTAGAAACTAAAAGAAGATCAGATCCTGCCAGAGGGGGCACACACCAGTATGCCAGTCTACTTGGTTTACAATCCATCATCCTGGTGCTAGATGTCCTTTAAGCTTGTAGCAGTGGATCCAACATTCGGCTGCGTGAGTTGCCTGCTGTAGCACAGGTTTCAGCAATGCAGATCTCCAGCAGTAAATATTCAGCTTATTGTTAAGATCTAAAGAAAGTGAGACATCAAAGTTAACAGAAGGGGTTAGACCTCCTCCAGCTGTAAGTATTCCTTCTGCAAAAGGTTGAAAGGACATCTATCACCAGTTACTTTCGGTAGAGTGTACTCAATCTAACACGTTTTCTTGCATCTTAATGAAATAATAACTTCGTAAAACAGCTGGAGTCGCTCAGACAGACGGCACCCGAGGGCCTCTTGGCTTCCCCAGCTTTAAATTTATGCACGCCCCCTTTCCCCTCCCGCTGCAAGCCTCCTCCGGCTCCCGGGTGGGGAACCAGGAGAAAGCACACTCTCTGCTCTCTCCAAGCCCCCACCTCTAACATCACCAACCGGATCGTAATTCCCTGGCCGGGAGTGACAGGGGGTTTTGCAGTGGGGGGGGGGGGGGCTGCATAAATTGAAAGCCGGAGAAGCCAAGAGGCGACGGTCCACCTGAGCGCCTCTGACTGTGGACACAAAGTTATTATTTCATTAATAAAGATGCAAGAAAACATGTTAATAACAGTTCTCCCATCCCCCAGACGAATCGAGCAGCCTAATTAGGACACTTAAGTGTGTCCAGTGTTTTAAGACCCAAAAGTTGTTGAGCTTCATCTGGAACATGTGGATAATAAAAGGCCAATGAAATTTTGGTTTAAAACCTCCTGACAAATAAGTATTTCTCATTTGAATTGGATAAAGCGTCAGAGTAAAAGTTAAGGGTTTGGATAGACCAACGCTGACCCCTCTCTGAGGTTGAGTAGATATTACACCTCTGGTGGATTTGGTCAGTTATATTTTTGGAACAAGGGTAATAATAAAAGTTTATTTTTTATTTGGTGCACACAGATCTTGCCAAATGAGTCCCTGTCCCAATGGGGCTCACAATCTTATTAAAACAACCACGAGTAGTGGGAGGAAACTCTTAGGAAGCGTCGGAGACCCCAAGCAAACACAGAGAACACCAACTCTTTGCGCATATGTTGACCTGGATGGACCTCTCAGGGACCCCGCGTTGCAAGGCTGTGTGCAACACACCAAGTCCCGTACGTGAAAACGGAAATCATAAGATTTTTCGAGGAGATATACGATTAAAGTTTTCTTTGGATTGAACAGAATAACGGACGTTCTCACAAAACAAAAATGTACAGAACATGTTAAGAGTGTTAGAGAAAGAAACGTGGTGTGTGGAGATGGGTTCTACAATTTATCAGTGTTGACGAAAAAATCGTCCTCAGGCCCAGCACAGAAGTGGTGGAAGTGGTTAACAGGAAATGACTTCGATTAATTATAATCCATACCACCTCATTTTTTATTACACAATATATTCAGAGTATAATCACATGTAGGTTGTTATAAGGAGAGAACGCTTCGTGATTGTAATGTCCCCTATAAATATGCAAAAACGCTTTATGGGTCATGAATTCCCCTCAAATATTAACTAATGCAATCAAAACCTGATCTTGAGAGTTTTCTCACCTAAATTAAACAAAGGTTTTTCTAGGATAAACATCGATAATTTATTTGCATTTGGAATTAAGTTTCTTCCCGCCCTACAACTACAACAGGAGTGTTATGCAATAAGCCGAAAGGGCATGGGGACGCATCAGAAAAATCCTGGCTGGCGCTCCTATACAAGAGCAATAGGAGGATTGGTAATTATTTCACAATTTTGATGAAATCATTGATGGAGAATATCAATGGTCAATTTAAACCACTAATATGCTGCTATCATATTTTTAAGATCCATTCCCTCGTGCATCTGACCCCTCGTGCCATGAACAAGAGTGATACTGTCATTACCATACAGCTGGGGCCATCAAGCCCACAGGCCTGGGGTACTTTTACTTACCACGTGACGACGGGAGTTTCCCCTCGAAGTGGATGTCCGCATCAACCGCCCTGTCCGCAATTCACTATACTGATTTGTTCGCGCCGATATCCTTCTGCATGTGACGCTTCCCCTCAGTCCCCGGAGGTCACCTTCTTCCTTCCTGTCATGTAAGTGCATTGTCCGTGGACAATGCGCTGTGGCTGGGAGTCACTAAGAGCGTGGCGCACTATCTGCATGTGTTCACTTCCCTCCGCTCAGGTCCCGATTCACCATTCTTCTTACCTGGTACTGTAAGTGCATTGTCCGTGTAAATTGCTTGCGGGAGGCACTAAGATCCTGCACCCGATATCCTGTCATGTGTGTTCGCTTCCTCCCGCTCAGGTCCCACGGAGTTTACCTTCTTCTTCCTGTGCATGTAATTGCCATTGTCCGGGTATATGAGCGCTGTGCAGGATCCACTAAAGATCTGCAAGCACCCGATATCCTGCAGTGTCGCTTCTCCCCACTCAGGTCCCCAGAGTTATTCCCTTCTTCTTCCTGTGCATGAGAGTGCTATTGTATCCGTGTCATAATGTCTGTGCGGAGATGCACTAAATCCGAGCCATGATATCCTGCATGTGCACGTTCCCCGCCTGCAAGGTCCCCCGGAGTTCACCTTCTTCTTTCTGGATGCATTAAGTGCTTGTCCTTTGTATAATGCGCTGGTGCCAGGGATCACTAAGATTCCTGCACGCGATATCCTCGCATGTGTCGCTTCCCCCACTCAGGTCCCCCGGAGTTTCACCTTCTTCTTCCTGGTGCATTATTGCATTGGCATTCAATTTGAATATAAATCCTGCCTCAGTGCCCGAATCAGTTGGAAGTCGTACGATGCCCGCCCCCATATTTCTGTTGCATTCTGCGCCAAAATCCAATTGCGTGCGAACACTCCCCAGTTTAATACCTGTTCACAGTGGCAAAAGTCCCGAAAATTCGTAAATCCGAGAGTGACTACCCGCTGTTCCTAAGAAATAAGCCGCTGAGGTCTATCCAAGATGAGCCTATATAGGTAGATCATACATAGGATGAAATGAATATACTGGCTGACAACTATAATGCACCAATACCACATTCCGTTCACAATGTATCCCACCCTTCCCAACCCCTGTGGCCAACAAAAAAAAAATATAAACCATAAATGTATATTTGTTATAAATACTTTAAACACATTTTTATTTAGAATCCCAAATTCCCTTTTGTGGGGGATTATCACCAACATTGTCAGTTTCTCTATCTACTACTTCAACCGTTACAAAATATAGCAATTGCTTCTAAATGATACTAAGGAACTTCAGCTGATCACTGATTGGACCGGAATCCGCTCTCAACAGTTTGTGCGTTCTAGGGTCACGTAATGATTAGAGATGAGCGAGTTACTCGTCTCGAGCTTGATGCTCGTTGGAGTATTAGCGTACTTAAACGCTCCTTGATCGGACGAGTATCATCAGCACGCTCGAGATTGAGTCATTTTACTTGAGAAAACACCACAGTGAGAACAATGGAAGATACTACATCGAAAACGTGAACACCAGGATCATTTAAGTGAAGAACCAGTGAAGAACCATTGGCAGATGTTTCTGTACTCTGCTAACTTTACCAAAGTACCACCACGTGGAAACAGTCTGCAATGTGTTCTGATACACACATAGATTTCTCAATACTATGTGAAGTACACTTCGGCGCGCGTGTCTTGGAATAGTGTTGCAGATGTCGCGCAATGTTTTCTTCACAGTGTTTCTTTCCATGTGTTTGCTTTCATGAAAAATGCTCGGTCTCCCATTGATTCAATGGGGTTCGTTACTCGATACCGGAAAGATTTTCGACTCGAGTACGAGCCCTTGAGCAGTTTAGTGCTCAGCATCATCTCTAGTAATTGATTATATCCAAGACATAGACATGAATAAGATAGTAATAGAAGTGAGGGAGAGTATATAGACTATACTATGAGATAGGTAAATAAAAGATATATATAAGTTTACAACTGGATAGATACTGGTTAATGACAAGATTATAACCGTAATTACTCGTGTATAAGCCGAGTTTTTCAGCACAAAAAATGTTGCTGAAAACATGTCCCCTCGGTCTTAGACACGCATACATAGTTCTACAGTCATATAAAATTATATACATATTATATACAATAATATAAATTATGAGTATCAGCGTTGCCATTTCCGCCAGTAGTATACAGCACTGCCCCCAGTATATATACACTGCCCTATAACGTGCCCCCAGTATATCACAATGAGCACTGGCCTCCCAGTATATACGACACTGCCACTAAGTAACGCACTGTCAGATAATCACTGCAGCCCCCCTTAGTATACGAACTGCCTCCAGTATATACACCACTGCCCGTGCCAGTTTGCCAGTATACACAGCTGCCAACAGCCGCCCCCAGTAGTATACAGCTCTGCCTCCACGTATTAACGCACCTGCTTTCGCCCAGTAGACGCTATATACAGCACTGCCTCCAGTAGTTATACAGCACAGCCCCCAGTAGTATACAGCACTGACCCCCAGTAGTATCACACTGCCTACCATGTAACGGCCTCTGCAGAATCGCCTTTCCCATAGAACCTACGCCTCTAGATCACGCGCCCCCAGTAGTATACAGCACGTAGCCCCCCAGTAGTATACCAGCACTTGCCCCCAGTATATACCAGCACATCCCCCAGTATATACAAAATCCTGCATTGTATAACCGCACTCCCCCAGTATAAAACACAGATGCCCCCAGCAGCCCAGACCCCAGTTTCCTGATTAAAAGAAATAATAAACTTATATACTCACCCTCCCCGGTGGCCCCCCACCTGCAGCGCTGCTCCCCCGATCCCGTGCGGTCCTTCTCTGGCTTCCACGCCCTCTTCTGTGCTTCACCAGCGGGCCCCTAGTTATGCGTCCGTAGCAGGCGCTCATAACTAGCGCCGTCCGGGGGAGAACTAATGGTGGCGCCCATCACGAAGTTAGAGAAGAAAGAAACGGCGTGGAAGCCAGAACAGACGACCCGCACGGACTCGGCGGAGCGTCGCTGCGCATCCGGGCCACCGGAGGGTGCAGTATAAAGTTTAATTATTTTCCTTTTTAATGCTGGTGTCTTTTGGCTATATATACTGTAGCAGCTGTACTGGGGGCAGTGCTGTTACTACTGGGCAGTGCTGTATACTACTGGGAGGCAACCTCTGTAATACTCGGTGAGGCGTGCTTGTATACTACTGGGAGGCAGTGCTGTGTACTACTGGGAGCAGTGCTGTATTACGGGTACTGCTGTATACTAACTGGGGCGGCTGTTACACTACTGGTGGACTGGCTGTATACTAACTGGGGACTGGCTGTATAACTGCTGGGGCAAGCTGATACTACTGGTCGGGGCAGGCTGTATACATCTGGGGGGTCTGTGACCAATGCTTTTCCTCCCACCCTCGGTCTTATCTTGAGCATAGGTTTTCCCATTTTTGATGGTAAAATTAGAAAAAAGGGGTCTCCGGCTTATACTCGGTCGGCTGATAATCGCAGTATATACGTCTTAGAATAGAAATATGACATTATAGGCGATAGATAAACTAGACAGATAGATGATAGATCTATATACAGGTGATAGCTGATCAGCATCTTCACCGGCCCATCTCCAAGGGGTAGTAAAAGAGTTAATACATCCTCTCTGCCCACAAAAAAACCACTTCAGGCGGCCCCCTTTAGACAGGGGGCCTGGCCAGCCCAGGTTTGCCCCTAAAACGCAAGCCCTGGTCTTCTTGATGGTACCCCTCCCCATGGATCATGGAACAAGGTACATCACAACATTGTCACCCACAACAATAATTGGTCGTGGCAGTCTGACATGCACACCGCGCTCATCCAATGGCAAGTACGTTGAGTATGTGCATTGGCTATCTACTCATGAATAAAGCTTAGCATGGGATGTATGGTACAACGTGACCCCTGTTTCTCGTGACCCGTACAGGTTACGAAACACTGATACTTGCCGTTTGATCAGCAAATTATCCACTATCCTAAATATTCAGTGCTATCTTATTGTGCTGGACAACCTCTTTACTCTCGACTTATTATTACTTTTGGTTATGCTTAGATCAGGGTGGACTTCATATGGATCTGGGTGGTTTTTGAAACAAAAGTATAGGATTTGTGGATTCGATCTTGATACATTCTGTTTTAAGACTGTCAAGATAATAGTTTGGTATGATTGTCAGATAAACCTGATAATTGATTTTAGAAATCCTAGCCATCCTTATGTGAGAGATATCATATTTCCTCTCCCAGTCGCCATCTTGTTCACCAGTCATTTATCTTGACTCCTGTCCATTCTATATATTCTTGCTCATCAGCATCTACTTTTATCGTTTTCGGCTCTCATGCCGAAGCATTTTCACATGACATTTAGTGAACATTCTGCTTTCTCTTCTCTGACGGCGAA
Organism: Engystomops pustulosus; assembly: GCA_019512145.1. Classification (NCBI taxonomy): domain Eukaryota; kingdom Metazoa; phylum Chordata; class Amphibia; order Anura; family Leptodactylidae; genus Engystomops; species Engystomops pustulosus. The sequence goes on along the minus strand of WNYA01000314.1, from coordinate 44,740 downwards.
GGTCTCTGGAAGAAACGGGGCATAGTTTGTCAACATTTTTTTGAAAAATTCTTAAGGGAGGTTCTGGTATGTTTCAACTAACCTATAAATTTTCAGTATTTTTATTCACCTCTTCTACTACCTTTTCTTGCAAAACATTTGTTTCTCGTATACATCCATGCGTGACATAACAGAGTGTTTTTAGAGTGCCGCTAATGACCGTGGTATGCGTCATTTCTCTCTTCTACGTATCTCAGCGTGGGAACAACGATCTTTAAATATTGGCAAATCCACCTTACAATTGTAAAGGATCTGTTGGAGCCTTAAATAAAAATCACTAACACTCCATAAACCTACATCAAAGTAGTTTTCTGGACTGCAGACAAATCATTTTTGAAACAAAATATGTTGAATAGGCAATGAATAGGCAATAGGCAATGAATAGGCAAGAAGAATTAGGGATCCTAAATAGACCCTGTATTATCTTTATCTAAAGGATTCAGGAATCTCAGAAACACATTTTATGCTTCTACAGAAGGGTCAAATATTAAATAAAGCCCAAATCGTAAAAATGTAACAAAATTTATTACATATTGTAAGTTACATACAAAAACTCTACAAGATCATCAAGAAAATTTGACCTTAAAGTACTTTAAAAGGGTACAAAAAGTTGGACTTCCTGTTTCTGGTGATAACCAACGTGGCTGCCATTGTGTGCATCTCTCATAGATGTTGTTGTGTTAGAAATATCTTTAGCTCAGGAGAACCAACAGAACAAGTGTTGTGATGATAGAGAAACCCAATACTCGTGACGTGGCTATGGCTCCATTGCTGCAGAAGTAGTCGGCTTCAATGTTCACGACTCCAGAGCTCTGATTGAGGAACCTTATGTCACAGATGCTCTTTGTGCTACATCCACGATAGGATTCTACATTGTTAGGACCTGAAAAGAAGCAAATATGTTATTAGCAAAAAAGCTTTGAGGTGAAATCCGGTCTTTGGCCCAATGTAGAGCCTCCTCCGGTGCAATGCAGAGCCCACACCGACCATGTGCATATATTCATGGAAATTGTTGTTTAAAAGAAACCTACCACTTCAAAATGGTCATTTTGACCTAAACATACCTTTACCTTGGGGTATGTAAGCTTATGCTGGAGGTGGTCTTGTGAAGGCAGATAAATGCACATTTTCACCAAAAAAGGACGCTCGGCGCTTGGTCACGATCATGATAATGCATGCGTCTTGCGTGTGTGAAACTGCTCCGCCCACCCTTCCTCCCAAGAGCCGGTGAGCTCACCGAGCTCTCGGAAAGCACTTGCGCATGCACACTGTATCTTAATTTCGCACGGACGTCCACTTTGTATTGCGGCCATGCGAAACAAAGATACAGGGGCACATTTACTTACCCGGTCCATTCGCGATCCAGCGGCGCCTTCTCTGCGGTGGATTCGGGTCCGGCCGGGATTCACTAAGGCAGTTCCTCCGCCGTCCACCAGATGGCGCTGCTGCGCTGAAGAGCATCGGAACGCACTGGAATACACCGAGGCCGGCTGAGTGAAGGTAAGTGCAAGCTCCGCGACAGATTTTTCGTTTTTAAATGCGGTGGTTTTTCCGAATCCGTCGGGTTTTCGCTCGGCCACGGCCCTCGATTTCCGTCACGTGCATGCCAGCGCCGATGCACCAAAATCCGATCGCGTGCGCCAAAAACCCGGGGCAATACAGGGAAAATCGGCGCAAATCGGAAATATTCGGGTGACACGTCGGGAAAACGCGAATCGGGCCCTTAGTAAATGACCCCCACAGTGTACATGCGCCTATACTTTCCGAGCGCTCGGTGACGTCACCAGCTCTCGAGAGGGAGGGTGGGTCGAGCAGTTTCACACAGGCGCATTATCATTATCACGATCGTGACCAAGCGCCGAGCGTCCTGATGCGCCAAATGGGGTCATTTGATTAGTGAAAAAACAGATTTTTTGGGCGAAAATGTGCATTTATCTGCCTTCACAAGACCACGTCCAGCATCAGCTTACATACCCCAAGGTAAAGGTATGTTTGGATCAAAATGACCATTTTGAAGTGGTAGGATTCCTTTAAGTATTTGCTGATTTTGGGGCTTTCATATCACTTTGTACATGGAGAAATAATTTGTAATATTTAGCAATGTTTTCCACTAGAGGGAACTTCAGCTGTGAGAACACCACACATAAGGAGCAAGAACCTCAGCCGATCTTATACTGTATACTTAAAGGGGTCGTCCACTTGCAGCAGATAATTGATATGGTGTGTGTAAGGAAAAGTTATACAATTTTCCAATATACTTTCTGTATCAATTCCTCACGGTTTTGTAGATCTCTGCTTGCTGTCATTCTATAGGAAGCTTTTATGCTTACTTCCAGTGGATAGAAATCTGACCATGGTCACACAGGTGCATCGGTGTAACCATGGGCAGATTTCTATCCACTGGAAGTAAACATAAAAGCTTCCTATAGAATGACAGCAAGCAGAGAACTGATACAGAAAGTATATTGGAAAACTGCATAACTTCTCCTTACATAAACCATATCAATTATTTGCTAAAAATGGACAACCCCTTTAAGCAGTGCGTATGACTCTTGAGGGATGAGCGGCTCTTGGGCTCCTCCCATCTGGAACATGCTCATACCGATGATGTGATAGGCGCACTGTGCTGCCAGAGTTTAGTGTTAACACCCTCAATCAGTACCAACGCCAGGGATCGGGTGTGTCAGCACCAATCACTTTTGTTTGAGGTTCCACTGAAATCGGTGAACTTAAACCTGAACAGGTCTGCTCATCATTTGTAATGTCATCATGAAAGGAGGCAAAGTCCTGTCCTGGCAGATGCAATGTCCCATACACAGCTCTGTCTGCGCAGTTTCAGGTATCTGTATAGAACCAAGTACAGTCTCCTCTGTTTTCAAAATTTGTTCTCTTGCCTTCAGGAGAACATAAGCAGGACATGTTGTCAATGTATTTTTCATTTAAATATTCAGAAATTTGGAAACAGTATATTATGGACATTTGCACATCAGGTGACTATATTGTACAGTTTGCCACTGTAATACACTGCCACCTTGTGGTTGGATGACCATGTGGCACACAAGCCCAAAAGAGGAGGTGTAAACATAATAATGCACCGGTGTATGGAAGAGCAGGACATGCTACACTAGGTTTCTAGGAACCTATGTACAACTAAAAGTTTTACGTTGTGACTTACCGTTCAGTCTTGTCACATGAAGAAGGCATTTGTCTTCATTTCCGACACAGTTTATGGTAGTGGTGGGAGTACAGTCTTCTTTGGGAGCACCGCACAATCCACAAACTCGGCCATTTTTTCGGGTGCTGGTAGGTGGCACTGCAGACAAGAGGGGTACATTGTAAAAGAGGGTTTTAAAATAAAAATAAAATAGATTATCATTAATAGTGTTAATAAAACAATATAACTCCATAAATAAATAGACATAATCACAAGTTATGTCCCAATGTCCTGACTCTGTGGCGACATCTACCGGGATCGCTGCAGCTTCTCCTGCTCCTGCACAGACTGAAGGAGAAAGTCAGGTCTCCAGTATTGAAGAGCAGACCCAACATGGGTTCAAAAATTGCGGTTTGGGTTTGGTGTTCGGGCTCACACAGGAGAGCTTGTTGATGGGTTCTCCACACCCAACACCCACCAGAAGTGCTGGTTGAAGTGCACTGCTGCCATCTTTAATTCAAATTGCCAGCATTTATATATACCAATTAGCACTGATCATGGATGTTAGCATTGGGTTTGGGTTCGGAGACCGGCATTGAACTTTTGTTTAAGGTGTGGCCAAAAAATTCACTGAGGACTCATTACTTGTTTCCAGCTGTCTCTGACAGGGTAACAAGAAGGTAAAAGCAATATATTATGGTTATAAATATTTATATTATGATTAGACGTCACATGATCGGGGGGGGGGGGGGGTATTAAAATGTTGAGCAAAGCTCCTGAGTCTTATCAGAGCCAGTACAACTCCGCTGTTGACTTCTGCCCCAAAGAGGAGTTACACTAGAAAACAACATGAAATATATTTTTAATGTTATTTTTGTGTCCATTTAAAATAAAAAAACAGGATTATTAGTGGAAAAGTAATAATAATGTTACTATAATATTAACACCTAAAAAAAAAACTGCGGAAAAACTATGCAATAAAAACCAAAAAGTGGTAAACCCCCACGTCCAAAAAATTGCTAAGAATTAGAGACGAGTGGACCTGTTCAGGTCCTGGTTCAAGCAATATATTTTCATTAGGATCATTGCCCCCGCCACGATCCTGGAGTAGGGCCCAGGCACTCTGGGGCACATTTATTAATGGTCCGCAGCCGCGAATCCGTCGGGTTTCTCCCGAATATTTCCTCTTTGCGCTGTATTTCACGGGATTGTGGCGCACGCGATCGATTTTTGGCACAATCGCGCCGACTTTCACGTGACAGAAATCGGGGGGCGTGGCCACCGGCCAACCCGAAGGATTTGGAAAAACCGCGGAATTTAAAAAGCCATTTGTGTCGCAAGATCAAGCACTCACATACACCAGAAAAAAGCAGGTGAACTTCGGCAGACCTCGGCGCAGCAGGGACACCTGGTGAATATCGGCGCACGGACCTTAGTGAATCCCGGCAGAACCCGAATCAGCGCCGGAGAACCCGCCGCTGGATTGCGACTGGCAGATTGTGAGCGCAAAGACCTGAACTGAACTTCTGGCTGAAGGAATGGTTCAGAGATCCATATGTTTCACTGTGCCATCCTGTACACACCATAAGAGGAATCCCAGTAGGAGAAGTATTGAGAGCTAAAAGAAACTGTTCCACAGATGCAGCATTTCGAACAGAAGTGAATATGATAGAACAAAGATTGAAAAAAAGAGGCTACACCCAGTGGAGTTTGGATAGAGCCAAACATATTGGTATGAATCGATCTAGGGACAGTTTACTCCTTGATAGTAGCAGACCATTTTCTACGGCTGTATCTGACTTTATCGCATACCTTAATAATAACCCACTTAATTTGTTTTTCACCTATCAATGGCACAAAAATAGATTACATTTTGGATCTAAAATTGGATTCTATGCATAACTCAGACCATATTTTACATACCACCTACCGAAAAAAACACAGCTCGCAATACTATACTTCATAGCTCCTCATGCATCCTGTACACACCATAAGAGGGATCCCAGTAGGAGAAGTATTGAGAGCTAAAAGAACCTTGTCCACAGATGCAGCATTTCGAACAGAAGCTGAATATGATATAACACAAGATTGAAAAAAAAAGGCTACACCCAAGTGGAGTTTGGATGACGCCAAAATATTGCTAGAATCGATCTAGGGACAGTTTACCCTTGATATATCGACCATTTCTTCTACATCAAATACCAAACAACTTTGTCACTACCTATAGCGGAAAATAAAGCCATAAAAACACTTATAAATACTTACATTCCCATGCTATTTCAAGACGATGTGCTGCGAGCTATTTTACAGGAGGGAGTCCTCATATTCTAAAAGAAAAGACCCCACCATGGACATTTTGTCCCCATTGACATTCACAAACAATCTAATACAAAAACCTGGTTTCGATACCAAGCGTTTTCCTTCAAGTGCCGTGCCCAAAATCGCCACAAAAGTTGACACCTATATGCCCAGGAATTGCAAACAACTTTAGATAAGAACAAAAACATCAGATAACATACTTGATATTTATATAATTGCAACACCTAGGAATGTTATCTATTGCATACTTGCACAACTTGTAATAGGACTATATAGGTTGCGACCAGCAGATCATTGAAAAGAACCGTATGTAGATCACATACTTAATGAATTACAAATAGAATATTCATATCCCCTTCCATTTGCTGCCCAAAACATTTCATACAACATCATGACAGAACGCTAGTGCATTTACATGAGAAGTCTGGCTAGGAAAGGTTGAAAATGAATGTAGGGGACGGTGATCTCAGAAGACAGCTTCTAAACCGCAGAGGGCTTTTGGTACTCTACACAGATTGCATATATCCCGAGAGGACTGACATGTACGTAACGATACGGTTGGAATTATGAGTCAGTCCTTAGCCATCTCGTTTTCTAATGTTTTGACCACATTTTCTATGATATATTTAATAGCATTTTAATGCTCTTTGATGTTTTTTATTGTAATATACACGTAGTGTTAACTTAGTGATACACGTCAGAGAGCATACTCACCATGTTGATTAATTAGTTACACCAATTTCCGGTGTTTAGTATCCATTTATGTTTCTCGTAGCCCACAGCATAACGTTATCTACGATTAAGGACCGCGAAGGTACAGAAAACGCGCAGTTTTCAGCCAATTTGTGTATCGCTACTTCAATGCGGTCATAAGTTTTTCTATTTGGATACCAAGCAAGCCAGGTTGAGTGCGACCCTCATCCTTTTCTCTATTTGCTTCTATTTGTGTTGTGTATTATCTATGTTACCTTGGTTGTATGCGATTTACTATGTACTATGGTGTGTGTTGTATATATATATATCCTTGAAGTGTAAATATATATATATTCCTAGTGTCTATGAGAATATTAATTATACTTAGTGTATATTCTATAATTGCTTGATGACATGGATATATTAGTGGATCTGATATATATGTAGCTGAGTGATATATACTATATCTATATCTTATCATCTCGTGTCGCTCTGTCTGAGTGGCACTGTTATAGTATATATATGTATATGAGTGTGTATGCGTATGATATATGTACTATGAGTGTGATGTGAATATAGTGTACTATGAGTGTATATGTGGATATACTATTTATATATCTATATATATATACTATATATACTGTACATGAGGGTCGTAATGATTCAAAAGTGAATAATGATATATAGCATGATGCTCTTGTATATATTGTATATATATAGTATATGTCCTGATATGGCTCTGTTATATATATTATATATAGGTATACTATATGATTGATGTGGGATGCGTATATCATTTATATAGTACTATGAGATTGGTGTATGCGATATGAGATAGAGTGTGCTATGAGTATATATCCGTATGTGCATATGTTGATATATACTATGAGTGTATAGTCGTGCTATATATGTGTACTGATGAGTGTTATTGTGTATAGTATATGATCCTAATATATATAGAATATTATATATAGAATTATAGTACTATGCAGTGTTATGTTAATATATGTACTATGGTTTGGATGTATATAGAGAGAATACTATGAGTAGTATATAGTATATATTATATGATATATGTACTGGAGTGGTATAGTGTATATATATAATGTAGTCGCGTGTGATTGTAATGTGTATATATTCATGCTACTATTGACGTGTGTGTGTTATATAATATATCCATATGATATTCTATGAGGTGTATATGTACTATTGAGTGTGCATGACATGTAATGTGCATATGCACAGCGAATATGCCACGGAAGAATGTGGTATAGGTAGAGCTCGTGTGTATATGTCCTGTGGTGTAAGAACTACGTATGTATAGGTTGTTGTTTTTGTATTGTAATGTCAGTTTGTGTTGTCAGTCATCTGGGTAGTTCTGATATACACTACAACTGTTCAAGATGGAATTATGCGTAATTCTTCACCTTTATTCTAGGTTTTAAGCCGTTGGTTAATGAGATAGATTTACAAGCGTCTACTGTTTTACTTCTAAGGTGGTGGTGATGCCATCCTGTACACACCATAAGAGGAATCCCAGTAGGAGAAGTATTGAGAGCTAAAAGAAACTGTTCCACAGATGCAGCATTTCGAACAGAAGTGAATATGATAGAACAAAGATTGAAAAAAAGAGGCTACACCCAGTGGAGTTTGGATAGAGCCAAACATATTGGTATGAATCGATCTAGGGACAGTTTACTCCTTGATAGTAGCAGACCATTTTCTTCTACAATCAAATACCAAACTAACTTTGTCACTACCTCATAGCGGAAAATAATAGCCATAAAAAAACACTTATAATACTTAAATTCCCATGCCTGATTTCAATACGATGTGCTGCGAGCTATTTACAGAGGGAGTCCTCATATTGCTAAAAGAAAAGACCCCACCAGGACATTTTGGTCCCCAGTTGACATTACAAACATTCTAAATACAAAAACCTGGTTTCGATACCAAAGTTTCTTCAAGTGCAGGTGCCAAAACGCAGCAAAAGTTGACATATATGCCACAGAATTGCAAACAACTTTAGATAAGAACAAAAACATGATAACATACAGTTGCATTTTTTCAATTGCAACACCTAGGAATGTTATATATTGCTACTTGCAACAGGACTTGGTAAAGCGACTATATAGGTTGCACCGCAGTCATTGAAAGACGACGTATAGATCACATCTTAATGGAATTACAAATAGAATATTCATATCCCCTTCCAATTGCTGCCCAAAACATTACATACAACATCATGACAGAAAACTCTATGTCATTTCTGAGCAAGTCTGTGCTAGAAAGGTTAAAATGATGTAGGGGTGGTGATCTCAGAAGAAAGCTTCTAAACCGAGAGGGCTTTTGGATACTTACCAGATTGCATATATCCGAGAGGACTGAATGTACGAACGATCTTGGTTGGAATTATTGAGTCAGTCCTTAGCCATCTCGTTTTCAATGTTTGAGCCACAAATTTGCTATGTATATTTATAAGATTTTTATGTACTTTGATGTTTTTATTGTAATATACACGTAGTGTTAACTTAGTGAGACACGTCAGAGACATACTCACCTGTTGATTAATTAGTACCATTTCCGGTGTTTAGTCCATTTATTTTCTCGTGCCCCACATAACGTTATCTACGATTAAGGACCGCAAGGTCAGAAACGCGCATGTTTTACCAATTGGTGTATCGCTACTTCAATGCGTATAAGTTTTTTCTATTTGGATACCAAGCAAGCCAGTGAGATGCGACCCTCATCTTTTCATCTATTGCTTCTATTTGTGTTGTGTATCTATTATGTATACCCTGGTGTGTATGCTCGATTTATATGTACTAGTAGTGTGTGTGTATCTATATATATCCTAGAGTGTAAATATATATATATTCTCAGTGAACTATGAGAATAGGATTATACTTGATGTATTCTATGATTGTACTTGGTGAATATATATATAGTGATCATATATATGTACTGATTATATGTACTATTATTATATCTTATGCATCTCTTCTGCTCTGTCGAGTGTCATGTTATACTATATATATGATACTATGAGTGTGTATGCGTATATAATGTAACTAATGAGTGTGTATGTGAATATAGTGATACTATGAGTGTATAGGATATATATTTATTATCATATATATATATACTTATATATATGTACATGAGGTTGTGTATAGATATACAATGGTGTATATGGATATATAGTACGATGATGTCATTGTATTATCATTGTGTATATATATATATGCATGTATATTGTCCTTGTATAATTATATATATAGTTATCTATATGACTTGTGTGGCATGCGTATATCATTGATTATGTACTATGAGATTGTGTATGGCTATAGATGATAGAGGTTATGAGTTTTCGTATGCGTGGTATTTTAATATACTATGAGTGTATAGTCTGTGCTATATAGGTGTACTGATGAGTGTCTAATTGTGTATAGTATATATTATATAATATAGAATATATATAAAATATATAGTACGATGAGTGTGATGTCTGTAATATCTATGTACTATGTGTTGATGTATTAAGATGAAACTATGAGTGTATAGTATATATAATGATATATGTATACTGGAGTGGTATAGGTGATATATATAGGTCCAGATGGAGTGTGTATGTGTATATATTCCATGCTACTATGACCGTGTGCTGTGTATATAGATATATCATATGATACTATGAGTGTATACTGTACTAATGAGTGTGCATGACATGTAATGTGCATATGCACAGCGAATATGCCACGAACGAATGCTGGTATAGGTAGGCTCTAGTGTATATGTCTGTTGGTGTAAGAACTAGGTATTAGTTAGGTATGTTGTTTTTGTATTGTATGTCAGTTTGTGTTGTCAGATCATCTGGGTAGGTCTAGATATCACAATACACTGTTTCAAGATGGAATTATGCGTATTTCTTCACCTTTATTCTAGTGATTTATAAGCCGTTGGTAATGAGATAGATTTACAAGCGTCTACTGTTTTACTTCTAAGGTGGTGGTGATCTGCTGTTGACTTCTGCCCCTAAGGGGCAGTTACACTAGAAAACAATATGAAATATATTTTTAATGTTATTTTTGTGCCCATTTAAAATAAAAAACAAGATTATTAGTGGAAAAGTAATAATAATGTTGCTATAATATTAACACCTAATAAAATTTAAAGCAAAAAAAAAAACTGCGGAAAAACTATGCAATAAAAACAAAAAAGTGGTAAACCCCCACGTCCAAAAAATTGCTAAGAATTAGAGATGAGTGGACCTGTTCAGGTCCAGGTTCAGGCAATATATTTTCATTATGATCATTGCCCCCTCCCACGATCCTGGAGTAGGGCCGCAGGCATTTAAGGAGTAAACACTCTGTGCTTGTTACCGGCAGATTGTGAGCGCAAAGACCTGAACTGAACTTCTGGCTGAAGGAATGGTTCAGAGATCCATATGTTTCACTGACCAAACATTGCGGTTTAGTTCCAACTACAGTATTTTTTGGACTATAAGGCGCACCGGAGTATAAGGCGCACCATCAATAAATGCCTGCTAAAACGTTAGGTTCATATATAGGGGATCGGTTATAAGGTGAATGACCAGCAGGTGGCAGACTTGTGCAACAGTTCAAGGCAAGCGGTGTTTTGTTGAAGTACGGTTAATATATCCGCGCCACTGGTCTATATGCGGCACCTGATTATGAGGATGAATGACCAGCAGGTGGCAGACCATGTGCACAGTTCAGGCCGCTGTTGTCTGTAAGTACAGTTCATATAAAGGCAGTCCCCAGGGGTTACATACAAGATAGGGTCTGCAGATTTGTTCTTTAAGTGAATTTGTATGTAAGTCGAACGCGTATAATTTATAATTATAATCTCCAGGCCAAAATTTTTGGGCTCTATTGGGTTTAAAAAGTTGATTGTCATAAGAACCAGGATTAACAAAAGCTTTGAATTACAGATACATTTGATAACTGTTACAGCTGTTTATTTTAACCTAGGACTAAAGTACAATAAATTACCAATATCCAGAGGTCCGTTTGTAACTAGGGGTCGTCTGTAAGTCAGGTGTTCTTAAGTAGGGGACCGCCTGTATAAGGTGCACCGGATTATAAGGCACACCTGATTATAAGGATGAATGACCAGCAGGTGGCAGACCTGTGCACATTTCAAGGCAGCTGTTGTCTGTAAGTACGGTTCATATATAAGGCGCACTGGACTATAAGGCGCACCTTTAATTTCTGAGAAAATCAAAGGATTTTTGTGCGTCTGAAAAATACGATAAATGACTTTTTTATACCAGAAACCTTGGAGCGCAGAACCAGAATCCAGTGCTGGATTGTGGGTTGCGAATGAATTTACTTAATTTTTTTAGTTACTTTTTTAAATCTGTTGCTATGATCCATGTTGTAAGAATATTGTCACTAGGCGGTGCTGGTTCCTAACCTGAATACACTGCAGATTTTCTACTAAATGTGTCCACAATATTTCCATCAGCAGATACCAGCAGGAAGATACTTACACTCAGGCACGGGGGAGAGGCAGTTGTCTGTAGAGCAGCAGCTGATGCCAATTTTCATGGTTCTTTGCACAACGGTGAAACTTCCCGTCTTATTGCAGTGAGTTGGCGGGCCGCATGACCGGTACATCGTCGCACTGGTCGCACCACCTACAAGTCAGAAACAAGAGCATAAATACAAGTATCTAGATACTGCTATATTCTATCCCTGTTAGACTGGCACAATAAAGCACGAGAGAATCCACTGGGGGCTTGGAATGTAACCCATCACTGCACCCCTGAGCTGCCATTTGGAGGCTACTGAAGATTAGATCCCCAGAATAATTTTGCCGGTTGTCTATCCTATGAGCAGGTAACCAGTATAGAGCTATATACTACTGGGAACAATGGATGACAATCAGTCTGATGACAACCATAGAGCCTGACAGCTATTTATACAATATGGGGTGAATGTACCATGCGCTGGCTCATCATGCGTCAACATATAAATCAAACACTGTCCCCCAGCACCCACTGGATCCGGACAGGAGGCTTCAGACCTGGATAGATCTCTGGGGGCATGGACACAAGTGATGGATGCATCATGGACCCAGCTCAGCTCAACACTAATTACGGTCTTGTATAGAAATGCGCTATAGCCTGTGATGGAATCTGGTGAGGGCTGTAGCTACGGTGCCGGCACATAGCGCAGCCCAGAGTGCTGTCTATCTAGAAAAGTAAAAATGTAGGGGAAAACCCATTCAAGGGCCACAAAGTTTTCTGCATCGGACCTTATACATATCCACGGGCAGAACTCCAAATTAAGTGGAAAGAGTGTGATGGTTTCTCGATCACAGGGGGAGTAGCAGTTTTTCATGGAATAAAGTTCGCCTTTTTTCACCTTTTAATTTAGGTCCAGAAAATATATGGACAAAGACACCATTTATTCTAATTTTTGTTCTTTACCATAATGAAGTTTGAACAAAACCATTCAGATGCAGGTGAAGTTGAGTTTCAGACTTTCAGCTTTAATTCAAAGATGATGGGATACAAATATTAGGAACTAAAGCGTTTTATATGCACAATCATTTTAGGGGCTCAAAGTAATTGGACAAATTAAATAACTGTAAAAATTTTTGTAAACCCTTTGTTAACAATGACTGCCTGAAGTCTTGAACTCGTGGACATCACCAGACATCGCTGTGTCTCCTTCTTTAGCCTTTATTGCAGCGTTTGGTTTTTTTTTCTTTCTGAAGTTAAGTCTTTAACTAGTGAAATTTAGCTCAATTGGGTCGAGATCGGGGACTAACTTGGCCATTCAAGGATATTCCACTTCTTTGCTTTACTAAATTCCTGTTTGCTTTGGCTTATTGCTCGGCTCATTGTCTATCTGTCCAATCAGTTTGGCTGCATTTGGTGGATTTGAGGACACAGTGGGGCTCATTTACTAAGGGTACGCGGACCGCACTACTTTGGCACATTGGTGCTGGCTTTCATGTGACAGAAATCGGGGGGCGGCCCTCGGACGATCCAACGGATTCAGACTGAGCGCGGGATTTAACATTCAAATTTGTGTCGCGAGCCAAGCACTTACATGCACCGGGAAGAAGGTGAACTCCGGCGGACCTGAGCGGGGAGCGACACATGCGGGATATCGGGCGCACGATCTACGTGGATCGCGGCACAGTGCAGGATCGTTGGGGAACACACCTCAGGGATCGCGACTCGAAGAGGTATGTAAATGTGCCCCATTGTATCTCTGATACCTCACAATTCAACTGGCTGCTTCTGTCCTGTGTCACATCATCAACAAACACTAGTGAGCCAGTGCCTTGTCAGCCATGCCCCAGCCATCATACCCATGCCTTTGGCAGCCGTACTTGCCCCGGCCATCACACCAGTGCCCTTGGCAGCTGTACATGCCTCTGCCATTACACTAGTGCCCGTTGCAGACATGAAAGTCTTTGTAATGCACTACCACTATGCGTGCCAAGAAAAAAACTGCTTAAAAAATTATACAAATGAGCCTAAAGGGCTCCAGGCTCCATTAACACCTATGGAGGCTGCTGTCCTTCAAGCTCGTTTGCATAATTTTAAAATCCTTTTGTTAAATCATGGCATAAGAGCAGCAGCTGCCAGAGGGGGCGATCACCAGTATGTCGGTGTACAGTCCTTCATCCTGGTGGTAGATGCCCTTTAATAACTCATTTGAATATTAATTATACTTACTCCTGGAATATACCACTTTAAGAAAAAAAAAGAGGCATTAAGAAGAAATTACCTATTATAGCGTGCTGATTCTTGGTGGTGCACACTTCGCCTTTTGCACATGTTATGCTTGGCCCTGTAGTGCAGGATTCACCCTCAAAGGCCGTACACTGTATACACTGGAGGGACCAGCCTATAAAGAGACAAAATACCAAAAAATATATGTTATTACATGTATTATTTATTTATTACTTAACTTGTGCCAAAATTTGGGGAACAATTTTTTGACGCAAATTAATCCAGCAAGAGCCGATATAAAGCAGAATTGTCATCCAGCATCTGCAAGTGTGAATTTTTTAAAATAATTATTTTGTCTTTATGGTTTAATTTTAAGAAAATATTGACACATATATAATTTTATATCACTTTAAACCATGAATAATATATCTATTTAGTCTATTTATATTCATTTTTAAGTTCTTAAATTATTTCTTATTATTCTTTTTATTTTATTTATTTTATTTATTTATTATTAGTTCTTATTATTTTTTATTTTTACTATCACTGTTTATTTAATTTTTCTTTCCTATACTGCCTATTATTGGACAATAAAATGTCACATACTTTCAGTATATTGCTTATATTTTTGCTGTATTTTTGACATATAATAGTAAATAGTAAACAAATGAATAAAGACAACATGCAAAAACACATACATAAGGAAATAAAAAGGTAAAGAATAATATTAAATAATTAATACATATATTTTTATTATTTCTAATTATTATTTTTATTTTATGATTTAATAAAAGGAAATTTATAAATGCACAGATAAAATAAAAAGTGGAAAATATCTACAAAATTAAGAGTATATAGAAAAGATAGTCGCAGCACTCAAAGAAATTCAGGTATGGGTGCACATCCAGGGGCCAGGACGAGAGGTCCCAAAATACTTAGTTATCGGAAAAAACGGCAGCACTCCAAAGGCTTGTGAATGAAAAAGTGTNNNAGTTTATTTCCAACATGTGCCAAGCTAACGTTCGGGCTCCCATGGCCTGGAGCCTTTCTCAAGCAAATGGTGTATACAGAGTGACTCAAATTTTCATATATATCATAAAAGGAATGACATCATTTCCATCAAAAATACATCCATGAATTTCATCGGCATAAAACATATTATATACAAAATTCATTATCTATCTGGTGTACAGATCGTAACATATAAGTGCAAATGTGCTATACAGATGGTAAGGGTTTACGTGCTCAACCATGGGATCATGTAAAGGGATGTTTGGCGTCCGAAAAATGCTACTCTGGACTAGCCGCATGCTCACAGGTCACATGACATATGCGAGTGAGGAATACTACGGAAATTTCTTGGGGATTCTTTAGTATTATTTCACCTATATCTCCTTTGGTAGTCTTCCCTTTTCCAATATGGCGTCTCTGGCCGACTGTCCTGTGGTGCATCGCGGGCGAAGTCACGATCATGTGATCCAGAATTCTTTCCCCAGTATTCCTCACTCGCATTATGTCATGTGACCTGTGAGCATGCGCAGTAGCATTTTTCGGACAGCCAACTCTCCTTTACTGATCCCATGGTGAGCATGTACCCTTACACTGTATAGCACATTGCACTTTATATGGACCTCTGTAACCAGATATATGAATTTTGTAATAATATTGTTTGGGCCGTGAAATGCATGGATGTAATTTTTGAAATGATGTCACTTCCTTTTGTATTGTATGTAAATTTGAGTCACTCTGTATACCAACCTTTGCTTGAGAAAGGCTCCAGGGCCATGGAGCCGAACGTAGCTTGGCACATGTTGGAATAACCTACACTTTTCACATGCAGGATCCAGGTAACAAGCTAAAGGTGAGAGGCAGGAAGAAACATGCATAATCCAATACAGAGGCCAGAGTTACAAGGCAACGAATGAAGCCATAGACAGATACATCTAATATATAAAGCTTAGTATATACAAAAAAGATAGTCGCAGCACTCAAAGAAATTCAGGTATGGGTGCACATCCAGGGGCCAGGACGAGAGGTCCCAAAATACTTAGTTATCGGAAAAAACGGCAGCACTCCAAAGGCTTGTGAAAAAAAGGTGTAGTTTATTCCAACATGTGCCAAGCTACGTTTCGGCTCCCATGGCCTGGAGCCTTTCTCAAGCAAAGGTGTAAACAGAGTGACTCAAATTTATATACAATAAAAAGGAAGTGACATCGGCATAACAATATTATATCCAAAATTCATATATCTAGTGTACACTGGAGCCTTTCTCAAGCAAAGGTGTATACAGAGTGACTCAAATTTATATACAATAAAAAGGAAGTGACATCATTTCAAAAATACATCCATGAATTTCATCGGCATAACAATATTATATACAAAATTCATATATCTGGTGTACAGAGGTACATATAAAGTGCAAATGTGCTATACAGTTGTAAGGGTTACGTGCTCACCATGGGATCAGTAAAGGAGAGTTGGCGTCCGAAAAATGCTACTGCGCATGCTCACAGGTCACATGACATAATGCGAGTGAGGAATACTGGGAAATTCTTGGGGATTCTTTAGGATTATTTCACCTATATCTCCTTTGGTAGTCTTCCCTTTTCCAATATGGCGTCTCTGGCCGAACTGTCCTGTGTGTGCAGGCGCGGCCGACGTCACGATCATGTGATCCAGAATTTCCCAGTATTCCTCACTCGCATTATGTCATGTGACCTGTGAGCATGCGCAGTAGCATTTTTCGGACGCCAACTCTCCTTTACTGATCCCATGGTGAGCATGTAACCCTTACAACTGTATAGCACATTTGCACTTTATATGTACCTCTGTACACCAGATATATGAATTTTGTATATAATATTGTTATGCCGATGAAATTCACGGATGTATTTTTGAAATGATGTCACTTCCTTTTTATTGTATATAAATTTGAGTCACTCTGTATACACCTTTGCTTGAGAAAGGCTCCAGGCCATGGGAGCCGAAACGTAGCTTGGCACATGTTGGAATAAACTACACTTTTTCATTCACAAGCCTTTGGAGTGCTGCCGTTTTTTCCGATACACTTTTTCATTCACAAGCCTTTGGAGTGCTGCCGTTTTTTCCGATTACAAAATTAAGAGTATATTCAGGGCCTACCTGTAACTTATAATGTTAATTATTTTTTCCAATTAAAAAAAAAACTATTTTTATTTTAAAAGTATTTTAATTTAACAAAAAAATAAACATATAAAACATAAATTATTTGACAAATAACTTTTCAAATAAAAATAAACCTAATAAATTTGCAGTTGCATCTAATCTCATTAGTTACATCTTCTTTGTTTTCCCCTCCTTTTCAATGAGCTTTTATATGATTACAGAATTTTATAGCAATTAATCATAATACATTCATAGTTCAATCAGTTTTGTGGATTTTTCAGGTTTACAATCATTAAGTCATATTCTAATAATGTTATTGCTTTCAGAGTAACTGCCCCTCACTTGGTTTTTAAAAAAATTTCTACAGAATGTTAATCTAGATTGTGAACCCTTCTTCCATCTGTGTCACTTAAGACTAGTTTTTTGGTCTTCTGAACTCTCCCTCTTCCTGTACAAGCCTTGACTTGTCTGTTGCTCCTCTCCTACAGCCACACCCCTCCCCTCTGTGTGTAACACTAACTCACTGCTCAGCCTCTCCTCTCCTGTGGGGGGCAGTGTCAGAGAATAAATATAGAAGATATCTCTGAATGAAAATTAATAGTTATAAATTAACAATAAATAAACAAATACAAATGGAAACAACTGATTCAATAAATAAATACAATAAATGATAAATTATGAAATATGTAAACAACTGACTGGCTGAATAAATGATTATAAATAAAAATAAATAAATATGTAAACAACTGACTGAATAAATAAATACATTAAAAAAATCATAAATTAATAAATCCAAATAAAAAAATATATAAAAAAACATCTGATCTAAAAAAAATAACAAAGATAAAACATATAAAGCTAAATAAACATATAAAAACTAAATTATTTCATGGATAAGTTTTAAAATAAAAATAACCCTAATAAAATAGTAATTGCATCTGATCTGACCTCATTAGTTACACCTTCTTTGTTTTCCCCTCCTTTTCAATTTACTTTTATATGTTTCTAGAATTTTCTAGCTAAAAAAATCATAATACAATCATAGCTCAATACTTAAAGTCATATTCTAATAATGTTATTGCTTTCAGAGTAACTGCCTCTCGCTTGTTTTTTTTTTTTTTTTTTATTCTACAGAATGTTTATCTAGATTGTGAGCCCTTCTTCCATCTGTGTCAATTCACTCTGTTTTTTTTTGGGGGGGGTGTTTTGAATCTCCCTCTTCATGCACAAGCCTTGACTTGTCTGTTGCTCCTCTCCTACAGCCACACCCCTCCCCTCTGTGTGTAACACTAACTCACTGCTCAGCCTCTCCTCTCCTGTGTGGGGCAGTGTCAGAGAACAAATATAAAAGATATCTCTGAATGAAAATTAATAGTTGCAAATTAACAATAAATAAACAAATAAAAATGTAAATAACTGATTCAATAAATAAATACAATTAATTATAAATTATGAAATATGTAAACAACTGACTGGCTGAATAAGTGATTATAAATAAAAAAAAATAAATATGTAAACAACTGACTGATTAAATATATAAAAATAATCATAAACTAATAAATCGAAATTCAAAAAAATATAAAAAAAATTTGACCAAAAAAAACAAACAAAGATAAAACATATAAAACAAAATAAACATATTAAACCTAAATTATTTCATAGATAACTTTTAAAATAAAAATAACCCTAATAAATTAGTAATTGCATCTGAGCTGACCTCATTAGTTACATCTTCTTTGTTTTCCCCTCCATTTCAATTTACTTTTACATGTTTCTAGAATTTTCTAGTTGAAAAATCATTATACAATCATAGTTCAAAACTTTAAGTCATATTCTAATAATGTTATTGCTTTCAGAGAAACTGCCTCTCGCTTGTTTTAAAAAAAAAAATTCTACAGAATGTTTATCTAGATTGTGAGACCTTCTTCCATCTGTGTCAATTCCCTCTGGGTTTTTTTTTTTTTTTTTTTTTTTGGGGGGGGGGGGTCTTTTGAACTCTCCCTCTTCCTGTACAAGCCTTGACTTGTCTGCTGCTCCTCTCCTACAGCCACACCCCTCCCCTCTGTGTGTAACACTAACTCACTGCTCAGCCTCTCCTCTCCTGTGTGGGGCAGTGTCAGAGAACAAATATAAAAGATATCTCTGAATGAAAATTAATAGTTATAAATGAACAATAACTAAACAAATAAAAAATTAAACAACTGATTCAATAAATAAATACAATTAATTCAAAATTATTAAATATGTAAACAACTGACTGGCTGAATAAATGATTATAAATAAACCAAATAAATATGTAAACAACTGACTGATTAAATATATAAAAATAATCATAAATTAATAAATCGAAATTAAAAAAATATAAACATCTGACCTATAAAAATAAAATATGAAAAATGAATAAATAACTTAATAAAACTAAATATGTAAACAACTGACTGGCTGAATAAATGATTATAAACAAAACCAAATAAATATGTAAACAACTGACTGGCTGAATAAATGATTAAAAATAAGCAAAATAAATATGTAAACAACTGACTGAATAAATATATAAAAAATAATCATAAACTAATAAATCAAAATAAAAAATATACAAACATCAGACCTATAAAAAATAAAATATGAAAAATGAATACATAACGTAGTAAAACTAAATATCTAAACCACTGACTGGCTGAATAAATGATTATAAATAAACCAAATAAATATGTAAACAACTGACTGAATAAATAAAGGCATAAAAATAATCATAAATGAATCAATCAAAAAATATCTAAAAACATCTGACCTATAAAAATAACAAACTATGGTCTGGATAAATAACTTAATAAGACTAAATATGTAAACAACTGACCAAATAAATAAATGCAATGATATGTCTAAAAATAATTTGAAATAAACAAATTAAAAATGTTTGCCGCCGACTGAATAAAACTTAAATAAGTAACAAAAAAGTTAACATATCCAAAAATTAATTAATACAATTAATAATAAATCAATGTCTGAATCTAAATTAATTTTAATAGGTAAACAACTGACCAAATAAATAGTAAATAAGTAACTTCATTATCTAAAATAAATGCATAAGTCAATAAACAAAAAAAATAATGTAATGTTAGAATTAATCCACAACTAAATTAAGTAAATAAATGCATATCTGAATGAATAAATAAATAATACCTGTTCTAGCAAGAGCCAAGATAAAGCTCAGCAGCACCCACAATGTTTCCATGAGAGCTGTGATCCGGAGGGTTCCAGTGTGTGCAGACTCCTGTGTAGATTCTAACACCTGAGGGAACATGCTGTCTCTCCCATTTATGGAGCAGACAAAAGATAAGCCCACCCTGTACAGGGTGGGGTGGGGGGAGGCACAGAATGGCCAAATAGTGACCATATACAGGTAAACATGCAAAGATTGGTTTAACAAAAGGCAACTTTTAGCTTTATAGCTTGTTTTTAAAGTTAAATTGTAGTTGATATTGTTTTCTGCAACTTTTGCAACACATGCAATGCCCCCGACCTATGGCATCAATAAAATGGCGTGTTTTTGCATGAAAATTGTTACAAGTCCCAGTTGAAAAAATCATCTTGGAGATAAATGGTGCTTTCGTAAGGAAAATTAGTAAAATACAAGTTCAGGAGTTAAATAGAAGCACAACAACACAAAAAATTGTGAAATAGTACAAAAAAAGGAGAAAAAAAATCTCCAAAATTGTGTTAGAAGGGATTCACCCCAAAAAATCTAATAAATTCTTCACTTTTTACTTTGTAAATACATTTAATTTTATTTTTTAACTTTTGTAAATTGTTATTGCTTATTGTTTTTCTAAGTGTGGCCATAAGGTTTTTGTGTTCTATAGAAATTCACAATTTTTTGGGTTGTGCAATAACTGAAAGAAAACCCTCTTGTGTAATGTTTAGGTTACACATGGATTAGGTTTGTACTTTACTTTCAGGTTTACCTCATGTCTTTTGTAATGTGAGTGTAAGGGGGGGGGAGGGGCAGGATATTAGGTCATTTACCAATACACGTCTTTCTTGATGTGCAAAGTGAAGTTCTTGTCTTTTACATTCTTGACCATAAAAGGGCTGCAGATGGAGGGTCATGTGATCCCTACCTGTCCAGGAGCAATCATCCTTCCAGGACCTTATGATAGTATTCATGACTATAAAATCAAGCTTCTAGCAGGACAATTGTTTATGGGTAGATAGAGATCACATGACCCTCCATCTGCAGCCATTTATGGTCTTTGTTGTTGTGTTTTTGTTGTTATCATATATAACGTGTATTTATGTCTCAGGGAAATGGGGGGATAGCGACAATGTTCATGTTAACTTAAGCAGGGGAGATTATGGGAGGGATTTATCACAGGTTGGACTGTAAAATACGAGCCACAAGATAGGTGCTTTGGTCACCAACAAAGCTCGGCAACAGGAATTACAACTAAGGAGGTGGTGCCAGGCCATGGAGATGGGAATTATGGGGGGAAGTTAACCTACATTGGGGGCAGCAGTAACCTCCTGGTGTATGTTTAACACACTTGGAAATAGGAGGGAAGGGTCTCCCCAGCCTAAAGAGAACTGATGTAGCCAACACACAAACTTTGTATAGTCTACAACAGGAGATGTGTGTACAGGCAAGAAATATAACAAGCTTTATTAGATACAAACACAACGGACAACGGTTAAAAATTATTCGACTTTACAGTTTACTTTTATAGTTTGTATAGTTTTTATCTGAAATAGTCTCATTTATGGAGGAAACAAACCCCTATGAGAACAGCAGTGACCTGCAGGGAAGTCCGGTGACTGATAAAACTCAACAACTCTGCTTAGCCCTATGATAACCGGCAATCACAAAATTGGGTGGTCCAAAATGGACAGTGGCCCACTCATGATAAACACAGATGAAGAAAGCGACAAAAATAAAGTGCCTATGTCTTATCCATGAGGTGTCTCTGATCCGTGGGAGACCAGAAGAGAAGGGATATCCTTTGGTGGTGGGTGGTCGTTATTAGGTTAATATTATTTTTATTAGTATAACTATTATTACCCTAAGATCCAAAAACCCTCTCGATTTAAGAGTAATAGATTCCACCACGACCCAAAAGTTTAAATTCCGAGGTATCTTCCAATTTGTGTCCCTTCCTTCCAATGTCCTTAGGGATACAATTTAAAGAATGTTCTTGTAGATAAATTCTAGGATCCTCCCTGTGCCTCGGGCATAAGGTCCAAGTGCAGAAGGATCTGTGTACAAAGCTGTAACTTTTAAACAAAGATGAGAGTAATAAAGTTTTATATCTGGACATTTTGTAGCAGCCTGTGCCTTGTTTTTGTGTCCTTCAGCCTAGGATTCCCCCATAGGATCATTAGCCACCCAGAAGCACCAATGGGGTCCTATACTTTATCTACAGAGGTGACTCAAATGTCTTGGAATGTCCTAGACATTAGGAGGAAGGCGTATTTACTAATTGCTACCCTGAAGGTAAAGGTGTCCTCCCCAGATTCCCTTGAAACTTCTACTTTGTTTGGACTCGGTGGATCCGGTTTCTTCCAGTTGAGACTCCATAGAACATTAGGTACAAGTGGTGTTTGCTGAGCTTGCAAGGAATTTTTCCCAATTTGTTGCTTATCTACGTCCCCTAATAGATTTTCTCACTTTTCACATTAGAACTGATAGAACCTTTGCGTTCAAGGAATGTTCACAATTTTTCAGGCTCACAGATTTTCCAATACAAAATCCACCTCCCGTTAATGTCCATAAAAATGCCACAAAAATTGTTGAAAATAATATACTGCACAATTCTGATAAAGATATTGGCCATGCCAATAGCGTTAAGCCCAAACATGGATTTTGACACCAATTTTAATGCAATTTTCAGCTGGAAAATTCAGTGGGGCATTATGTTATGTACACGAGTACTCAATGGGGAAAAATGTCCAAATAAAGTGAAAGTTTTTATAGAATTTTATAGAATCTGGAACATAACACCTGTAAAATGTAACTTCCAAGGTTTCAATCAATAACTGCTCCTTCCTGTCCGGAGCAGAAATAAACAAATTGTCCAAATTTAAAAAAAAAAAAAAAAATTAAAGAAACTTTATCGATTTTTTTTTTATTTTTTTATATATATTTTTTTATATTTAATTTTTTGTGCAAATTGAATCAATCCAAACGAATATTGCTCCAATTAGTCCTGTAAAACACAGATTTTTCATGAACAGCTCCTATCTTATTTTGTTAATTTTTATTTTTCTCCCTCTCTGAGCTCAGGGACAAATGACAGCAGTAAATTACAAGATTTGTCGAAAGCGAATCAAAAAAGATTTTGGATTTTATTTGGCGCCGTCTAAACTGCCAACCAACTCTCTTGATTCTCTCAACTCTTGATTTGAGTTACAGGCAGTCCCCGGGTTACATACAAGATAGGGTCCGGAAGTTTGTTCTTAAGTTGAATTTGTATGTAAGTCGAAACTGTATATTTTATAATTGAAGTTCTAGACAAATTGTTTGTTTTTTTTGCCCCAGTGACAATCGGAGTTTCAAAATTTTTGGTGCAATTGGACCAAGAATTATCAGTAAAGCTTCATTACAGACACCTTACAGCTGATCATTGCAGTCTGGGACTATAGTAACATCCAGAGAGGTCACCAGAGGTCAGAGGGGTCCGTCTGCAACTATGGGTTGTCTGTAATTCGGGTATCCTTAAGTAGAGGACTGCCTGTATTGATCTTCCGATAGAAAACTTTTGGGGATATGTACTGTTTTATACTCTTTGGAGATGAATCTTGTTATTAAATTTTTGTGCAAAAATTTTTAGCACTCGTGGGCTATTCATCACTATTAGGAAGGGAGGTTCGGCCAGATATGGAAGGAGTGTGGCCACCGATCCTCTACCAGATACATTATTTCAGTTTTCAGGATCCTTGCAAATTATTTATAGAAAGATTCTCTCTCACTCAGCAGTTTTTAGGGTTTATACAAATGCACAAAACTTTACCTTGACACAGAACTTCGGATTGGTAAAGTTTCAAGCCCTTTGCCTCTTTATTCAGACTCCCCATTGTCCATGTGTTTTTATTATCTTTTTCATTGTCTAATTGTGGGAAATAAGTAAAAGGTAAATATAGACATCTGTGCGGAGCCGAGATAACACGAAGGGAGGATCTGTCAGGTGTGAAGAGCCACTTACTGAACAAAAGGAAGAAATGCAAATATATCACTGACCTTGGGGGGAGACCTACTAATCCAATCTCCTATGCAAATAGGAAGGGACACAAACTCAGATCTCCAACTAATCAGATTGATCTGACAGATGATGTCATTTGTCTGTCCAGGTCATATACAGTACATGGGAAAAAATACAATTTTGTGCGCCTAAGTGTAGCAGTTGCGCCTAAATTCTGGTGCTCTGTTTTGCCAGAATTATCACAAGCTACAACCATCTGTGATAAGTATATTTTCTGCCTCTTATTAATCACTTTACTTTAACACAGTTTTGGCGCAGTTTAGGCGCAATGTTAGATTCGGGCAGTTACATGTGATCCTGCTACAAGCTCCTCTCTGCTTCTCCCACAGCCCAGAATGAAGATAACACTCACAGCAGCACCCAGGTGTGTGACACTCTGCACCCAGTGACCTCCTCAGCAGGGGCTTCTCCTGGAGGGGATCCCCCAGTGCTGATCTCCTGCTGCACCCCTGTAATTCTGCACAGTTTCCCCCTCAGTCATCAGTGTGGTCATCCTTCTACACGGGGGACACTTGCCTGTACTAACTGCAAAATTCTGCAAACTTCTCTCCTGTCTTGCTCTGAGCTCAGGATTCTGAAGAATGTTTTGTAAATAGAAGGTCATGAACTGTAAATAGAGTCTGCAGCTCCTGTCTGTAGTGTGTGTATTATCTATACTAGTGTCTGCAATGTCTGTACTAGTGTCTGCAATGTCTGTACTAGTGTCTGTGGTGTCTGTAGTGTCTGTATTATCTGTACTAGTGTCTGCAGTGTATGTAATGTCTGTATTATCTGTACTAGTGTCTGCGGTGTATGTAATGTCTGTACTAGTGTCTGCGGTGTATATAATGTCTGTATTGTCTGTACTAGTGTCTCTGGTGTATGTAATGTCTGTATTATCTGTACTAGTGTCTGCAGTGTATGTAATGTCTGTATTATCTGTACTAGTGTCTGCAGTGTATGTAATGTCTGTATTATATGTTCTAGTGTCTGCAGTGTATGTAATGTCTGTATTATATGTACTAGTGTCTGCAGTGTATGATAATGTCCCTGTCTTATCTGGTACTATTGTCTGCGTGTATGTAATGTCTGTAATTATCTGTACTGTGTCTGCATGTATGTAATGTCTGTATTGATCTGTACTAGTGTCTGCAGGTATGTATGTCTGTATTATCTTTACTAAGCTGTCTGCAAGATATGTAATGTCTGTATTATCTGTCTGTGTCTGCATGTATGTACTGTCTGTATATCTGTACTAGTTGTCCTGCAGTGTAATAATGTCGTATTATCGTAATGTGTCTGCCAGTGTATGGTAATGTCTGTATTTATCTGTACTAGTGTCTGCAGTGTATATAATGTCTGGATTCATCTGTACTATGTCTGCAGTGTAATGTAGTGTCTGTATTATATGTACTAGTGTGCCTTCGTGTATGTCTGTCTGTATTATTCTGTTTCGAGTGTCTGCAGTGTATTTAATTCTTTTATCTTGGTACTAGTGTCTGCGCTGTATTAAATGTCTGTATTATCTGACTAGTGCCTGCAGTGTATGTAATGTCGGTATTATCTGTACTATGCTGCAGTGTATGTCAGTGTCTGTATTTATCTGTACTAGTGCCTGCATGGTATGTAGTCTGTTTATCTGTTCTAGTGTCTGCAAATGTATGTATGTCTGTATTAGCTGTCTAGTGTCTGCAGTGGATATATGTCTGTATTATCTGGTACTAGTTGCCTTGCCGTGTATGTAATGTCTTGTATTATCTGTACTATTGTCTGCAGTGTATGTAGTGGTCGTTTAGCTGTACTAGTGCCTAAGTGTATGTACTGTCGTATTATCTGTTCTAGTGTCCTGCAGTGTATGTAATTCTCTGTATTATCTGTACTAGTGGTCGTGCAGTGTAATATAATGTCTGTATTATCTGTACTAGTGGCTGCGTGTATGTATGTACTGTTTATCTGTAATAGTGTCTTGCAGATGTATTATGTCTGTATTATCTGTACAGTGCCTCAGTGTAATAATGTCTGTATTATCTGACTAGTGCCTGCAGTGTATGTATTCTGTATTAATCTGTCCCAATGTCTGCAGTGGTCTGTATTATGTGTACTGTGTCTGCATGTATGTCATGGTCCTGTATATCTGTACCTAGTGTCCTGCAGATGTACTGTAATGTCTTGATATTATCTGTACATGTTCTGCAGTGTAATGTAATGTCTGTAAAGAGTGTAACAATCGATTATCTGTAGTTCTTACTAGTCCTGCAGTGTATGTATGTCTGTGATGTATCTGTCTGCTGATGTGTAGTGTATGATCGTGCGTAGATAAAGTGTACAATACGTGTCGTGCGTGATAAAAAGTACTGTGCGTGTCGTGTATTATCTGACTAGGGTCTGCATGATGTTAAATGAGTCTGTATTGTCATGATAACTAGTGTCGTCCGTGTAAAATGAGTAGTGAGTCTAGTAGTATCTGTACTAGTGTCTGCAGTGTTTATGTAATGTCTGTAATTAATATAGTCGCTAGTGTTCTCAGTGTATATATGATCTGTATTATCATGTAACTAGTGTCCGCAGTGTATGTAATGTCTGTATTCTCTGAAGTAATCAGTCCAGTGGGAAAGGTGCTGAAATATACTAGTGAATATGGTGTAGGTAATCGTCTATTATCGTGTCCTACGTGTCCTGCAGTGTTGTATGTCTGTATTATCATGTAACTAGTGTCTGGCAGTGTATATAATGTCTGTATTATCTGTACTAGTGTCTGCAGTGTATGTAATGTCTGTATTTCTGTACTAGTGTCTGCAGTGTATGTAATGTCTGTATATATCTGTACTAGTGTCTGCAGGGTTGTAAGTCTGTATTTTCTGTACTAGTGTCTCGTGTATGTAATGTCTGTATTACTGTACTAGTGTCTGCATTGTATATACGTTATCTGACGGTGTCTGAGTGATTAATCTGTACTATCTGGTACGAGTGCCATGTGTATGTAAAGTCTCTGTATATATCTGTTACTAGGAATGATCTGTCAGGGTATGGTAAAGTCTGTTATTATCTGTACTAGTGTCTGGCCATGTATGTATGCTGTATTAGCTGTACTAGTGTCATCCGGCGTGTAACTGTAAGTGTCTGTATATTCTGTACTAGTGTCGTGCAGTGTCTGATAATCGGTCTGTAATTATCTGTGCTATGTCTGCATGTTATGTAATGATCTTCAATTATCTGTACAGATGTCTGCAGTGTAGTAATGTCTTGTATTATCATGTACTAGTGTGCAGTGTAATGTAATTGTGTTTACTGTAAAATAGCTAGTTCTCTAGTGTCGCTGCAAGTGTATGTAATGTCTGTATTATCGTTACTAGGATGTCTGCAGTGTATGTAAAAATTGTCTGTAGTATGCTGTACTAGTGTTCTGCAGTGTATGTAAATCTGTATTAGCTGTAACTATGTCTGCATGTATGTATGTCTGTATTATCTTACTAGTGTCTGCAGTGTATATATGTCTCTGGTATTATCTGTACTAGTGTCATGCAGTGTATGTAATGTCTGTTATCTGTACTAGTGTCTGCAGTTGTATGTAATGTCTGTATTATCTGTAACTAGTGTCGGCCGTGGTATGGTAATATCTGTAATTATCTGTATAAGTGGCTGCAGTGTATTTAGTGGCTGTATTATCTGTACTATGTCTGGCGTGTATATATAATGTCGGGTATTATCTGTACTATGGTCTGCAAGTTAGGTAAGTCTTGTATTATCTGTACTAGTTCTGCATGTGTATGTAATGTTGTATTATCTTACTATGGTCTGAGTGTATGTAAGTGTCGTATTATCTGTAACTAGTGTCCTGCAGTGTCAATTTAGTGTCTGTATTATCTGTACTTATGTCTGCAGTTATATAATGTTGTATTATCGTACAGTGGTCTGCCGTGTATGTAATTCTGTATTATCTGTACTAGTGTCTGCAGTGTATGTAAATGTCTGTATTATCTGTACTAGTGGTCTGCCGAGTATGTATGTCTGTCTTATCGGGTACTAGTGTCTGCAGTGTATGTAATGTCTGTATTCATCTGATAGTGTATGCCGTTATGTAATGTCTGTATTATCTGTACTAGTGTCTGCAGTGTATGAAATAGTCGTATTATCTGTACTAAGTGGCTGTACTGGGTATCTAAGTCGTATTAATCTGTACTAGTGTCTGCAGCGGGGGTGATGTAATTCTGTATTCTCTGTACTAGTGTCTGCCGTGTAATGTAATGTCCTGGGTATTATCTGTACTAGTGTCTGCAGCAGTATGTAATGTCTGTATTATCTGTTCTAGTGTCTGCAGTGTATGTAATGTCTGTATTATCTGTACTAATGTCTGCAGTGTATGTAATGTCTGTATTATCTGTACTAGTGCCTGCAGTGTATGTAATGTCTGTATTATCTGTACCAATGTCTGCACTGTCTGTATTATGTGTACTGGTGTCTGCTGCTGGGGATGAGCATATCCATCTCATATCTATTATCTATCTCCTATCTAGCCACCTTCGGGCTGGAGTGTTTTTGCGCCCGTTTTGCGCCTGAATGAAAAGCTGCAAGTGATGAATATCATTAGGCGCAGCAAAACATCTGGATTTGTAGGATAGATGAGGGAAAGCTGGTTATTTTTGCTGTGCGGCTAGTTTGGCGTTTAGTCGCAGAAATGGCGCAAAAACACTACAATCTGGTGTGCTGCCTTTTTTTTCCTTTATCTATATATCTATCTATCTCCTATCTATCTATCTATGTTCAGTGAAGAGGCAGCACTCCTTGTAGTAATGAAAGGGGTGAAGCTTTATTCCATAAAAAGCGACGTTTCGGTGTACCGTTACACCTTTATGTTATAAAGTGACCAGTAGTGCCAATATATTATTATGAAGTGTACCATCATCATAAAGTGACAGAGTGCAAAAGTAAACACAGTAAAACACGCCCATCGGTTTGTAGACCTCCTCCACGTCTCCTCCTGCTCATTCATGAAAGACAATTGTTTCAGCTTGGCCACCTGTTGTATCAAGCCATGTTCATTGCCAAACAGGAAGTGTATACTTTGACCTCCAGGGAACCGGAAGTGAGGTAATCGGCTTGGATGGTGCATGTGGATTGAAGGTATTGAGTTGATGGCGGCCATCTTGGATAAGGGCAGCCCTCTTCTCATTAGACCAACACCAATATGACAAGAGGTAAGTATTAAAATACCATTATTTTTAGCGCACGTTATGTGGATCAGCACGTATTGTTCGTCCCCAGTGTACAGAGGACTCACTCGTGCCAAGTACCTCCCTGATGCCGCAGGATCCATCGGACGACAGACCTGAAGCAAGATGGGGATATAGTACTATTGTCCCGAACGTGTAATCGCCAATTGGGATGACAATCCCACCTCATAGAGTCGTGGATGAAGGTCTGGGGAGTTGTTAGAGGGTTATGCCGGGCCAATCGAATTTGAATGGGAGACGTGGGAAAAACGGTCCATCTGATGGGGGTTTTCAATATATGTCTTGAACTCTGTAGATATAAAGACATAGGTATTAGTTGGATGTAAAGAACAGTCTAGCGTTACATAATACAAGAGATGGTAGGGACAAAAAATACATTCAGGCCAAGGTGCCAACACTCCACCATGTCTGCTCCTGTGTTAGATTATGCTATTTATGTTAACCCCTTCCCGCCGCGGCCCTTTTTCAGTTTTGCGTTTTCATTTTTCACTCCCCACATTCAAAAATCTGTAACTTTTTCCATGTACAGAGCTGTGTGATGGCTTATTTTCTGCATAACAAATTACACTTCAAAAGGGTGGTATTTAATATTTCATCCCGTGTACCGGGAAGCGGGGAAAAAATTCCAAATGCAGTGAAAATGGTAAAAAAACGCATTTGTGCCATATTCTTGTGGGCTCGGATTTCACTTTGCGCCCCAAATGACAGGTCTACTTTATTCTTTGGGTCGGTACGATTACGGGGATAACAAATTTGTATATAGGTTTTATAATGTTTTCATACATTTAATAAAATTAAAACCTCCTGTA